>VZRH01004944.1:19674-67382 GCA_013397555.1 Urocynchramus pylzowi
TCGCGGGATGGGGCTCCGGGGGCAGCCCCCGCTCGGCGCCCCCGGGGAGCGCTGCCCGCGGTAGGTGTCCCCCGGGGCTGTGCCCACCAGGGACAGGGCACCATGGGGCAGGGGGCCACGGGGCTGGCCGGGGTGCTCAGCCCGGCCGGGGCACTGCCGGCCGGGCCCCCGCTGCTGCTGGACGTGGGGCACACGCTGCCGCCCGGCCGGGATGCTCTGAGCCACGCACGGGGCCTGGATGTAAGTCTGGGGGCTGCGCTGGGGTTTGGGGGGACACCGGGGGGGATCTGGGTGCTGCCGGGGTGGTGGGGTCCCGTCCGGTCCCCGCGTCCATGTCCCCGCCATGGCAGCAGGGATCTCACCCGGATTTCCTCCGCTGCTGGTTTTCTCCTCCGAAAACCTCTGTGCCTGCCAGGCCGGCGCCTTCCCGTGGCCCGCGGTGGGTGTGGGCTGTGTGGGGACATGGACGGGGTGGGGACACGGCTTCCCACCTCTGCTGGCCCTGGCACAGCCCTCGACCCACGCACGTGTGGCCCAGCTGGGGAAACCGAGGCAGGGCTGGCGGTGACTGGCCCAAGCAGCACCATGGCAGCGCCTGTGGGGCAGTGGCTGGCAGTGTCCCCTCGGGGAGGGCAGTGTCCCCTCAGGGTGGCCCTGGCGGCCCTCAGGGTGGGCAGTGTCCCCTCAGGGTGGCCCTAGCAGCCCTCGGGGTGGGCAGTGTCCCCTCAGGATGGGCAGTGTTCCCTCAGGGTGGCCCTGGCGGCCCTCAGGGTGGGCAGTGTCCTCTCAGGATGGGCAGTGTCCCCTCAGGGTGGCCCTAGCGGCCCTCGGGGAGGGCAGTGTCCCCTCAGGGTGGCCCTGGCGGCCCTCGGGGAGGGCAGTGTCCCCTCAGGGAGGGCAGTGTCCCCTCAGGGTGGCCCTGGCAGCCCTCAGGGAGGGCGGNCGGGCACAGGGCCGGGGTGGCGCCCCGGCTCCCCACCTCTGCTGGCCCTGGCCCAGCCCTCGACCCACGCACGTGTGGCCCAGCTGGGGAAACCGAGGCAGGGCTGGCGGTGACTGGCCCAAGCAGCACCATGGCAGCGCCTGTGGGGCAGTGGCTGGCAGTGTCCCCTCGGGGAGGGCAGTGTCCCCTCAGGGTGGCCCTAGCAGCCCTCGGGGTGGGCAGTGTCCCCTCAGGATGGGCAGTGTTCCCTCAGGGTGGCCCTGGCGGCCCTCAGGGTGGGCAGTGTCCCCTCAGGGTGGCCCTAGCAGCCCTCGGGGTGGGCAGTGTCCCCTCAGGATGGGCAGTGTTCCCTCAGGGCGGCCCTGGCGGCCCTCAGGGTGGGCAGTGTCCTCTCAGGATGGGCAGTGTCCCCTCAGGGTGGCCCTAGCGGCCCTCGGGGAGGGCAGTGTCCCCTCAGGGTGGCCCTGGCGGCCCTCGGGGAGGGCAGTGTCCCCTCAGGGAGGGCAGTGTCCCCTCAGGGTGGCCCTGGCAGCCCTCAGGGAGGGCGGTGGCTGTTCGGGGGGCCCGGCCGAGCACCCTCCCCCGTGGCCCGCAGTGCTGGGAGGTTCGGAAGCACAACAGCTCCGAGTGGTGCCACTTCATCCGGAGCAACCCCGACTGCCGGCTGGACGGGGGCTTCCTCGACTACCTCGATGGCGTCTTCTGTGTCTTCCCACCCCAGCTGCTGCCCCTGGCTGTCACCCTCTATGTAAGGACAGAAAAGGGGTGCTGGGGATGCTCTGCTGGGGGGGGTGTGTGGTGGGGACCCCACTGACCCCTCTCTGTGCCACCCCTGACCCCACAGGCTCTCTGGCTCCTGTACCTGTTCATCATCCTCGGTGTGACAGCAGAGAAGTTGTGAGTGGCCCCGCAGAGGAAGGGACTGTCCCCAGAGTGACCAGCAGACCCAAGTAGCCCCATCACCTCTCTCTGTCTCCTTTTCTGCCCTTCCAGCTTCTGCCCCAATTTATCAGCCATCTCCACCAACCTGAAGCTGTCCCACAATGTGGCAGTATCCTTGCCAAATCACAGGGCCCCTCGGGCAGGAGGGATGTGGGGACAGGGCAGAGGAGGTGGCTGTGACAGGGTCACTTTTTGTCCCCTCGGCGTTGTGCCAGGGGAAACCCATTGGGAGTTTACAGTGGGACAAGTGGTCACGTGCTGGCACTGGACAGGAGTACACAGCACCCATGTCCCCACGGGGAGGAGGACACCAGGTCTTTTCCTTGACGTCCCCTCTCCATGGTGTCACCTTCCTGGCCTTTGGAAACGGGGCACCCGATGTCTTCAGTGCCGTGGTGGCTTTCTCTGACCCCCGGACAGCGGGGCTGGCCATCGGGGCCATCTTTGGTAAGGGAGCCCCGGTGCCACGCCCTCACGGGGTGATATTCTGGGGCTGTGGGATGTTCCCACGTCCCGAGAGAGTCCCCCTGTGCTGGCAGGTGCCGGTGTGTTTGTGACCACGGTGGTGGCCGGGGGCATCGCCCTGGTCAAGCCCTTCACGGCCGCCTCCAGGCCCTTCCTCAGGGATGTCATCTTCTACATGGTGGCCGTCTTCCTCACCTTTGTCGTCCTCTACGTGGGCAGGATCAGGCTGGGAGAGGCTCTGGGTGAGCGCTGTGGGAGCTGGGGATGGGGGGAGCAGCCTGGGGGTGCCGTGACCCCCCCATCACTCCCCCATCTCAGGTTACCTGGGGCTCTACGTGTTCTACGTGCTCACCGTGGTGCTCTGCACCTGGATCCACCGGCGGCAGCGCGGGGACGGGCTGGCCCCTCCCGGAGCCTGGGAGCCAGGTAAGGGCTGCCCAGCTGGGATGGCACCCCCGGGGTGTTGGGGTGCCCTTCCAGTGCCCCTGCCCGCTCCTCTTCCCCGCAGAGATGCCGACAGATGTGGAAGAGCCGGAGCCCTCGGGCACAAACAGCGGGGACTACGGTACGTTGTTCCCTGTGGGCTCAGGGCTGGCTCTGCTCCGTCCTCAGGGGTCCCAGGGCCCCCCAGGCTGCTGCAGGTGTGACTGAGCCCGTGGGGTGACAGCCTGGCAGCCCACGGGGCAGGGGGAGCTCCCTGGGGACACACAGGGAGCCCCCACCCCGCTCAGCCGCCGTGGCCCCTCACAGGGGAGGAGTACCGGCCCCTGCTGCCCTCCCGGGAGACCTCCCTGCGCATCCTCACCTCGGCCCTCAGCCCCCTGGACTACCGCAGGTGGAGGAGGAAGCCCTGGTACTGGCGGCTCTTCAAGGCCCTCAAGGTGAGTAGGGGGCAACAGGAGCCAGGAGGAGCCCCCCAAGGGGCACCCCCATCCCTGCTGGCCCTGGGGGCTCTGTCCCCCCAGGGCTTTGCAGTGGGGCTGGCAGCAGGGCACGGGGCACCTCGCAGGGTGTCCCACGCGTGTCCCCTGCACCAGGTGCCCGTGGAGCTGGTGCTGCTGCTCACCGTTCCCGTGGTGGACCCCGACAAGGATGACCTGAACTGGAAGAGACCCCTCAACTGCCTGCACATCCTCACCAGCCCCCTGCTCTGCGTCCTCACCCTGAAGTCAGGCGCCTGTAAGGGCCTGGGGCAGTCCCAGTTTGCAGGAGGGGACAGGACTGAGATGGCCACCAAAGCCCTGGGGACTGCAGGAACCCATCAGGGCTGGCTCCCCACTGTGGGGAGGGGGGATGGGCAGGCAAGAGCCAAGCTGGGTTTGCAGCTGGGTACACCCTGACAAGGCTGGGGGGCTCAGGCCCCCCAGCATCCAGGTCCTGGGGGGAAAATGGAGCAGGCCTGGCCTGCCTGGGGAAACTGAGGCACGGAGAGGAGCAGCTCTGTGGGGGCTGGGGCAGAGGTGGCTTTAGCTGACAAGGCTTTACCTCCACCGCAAGCCTGGTGGGATCCTGTCCCAGCCTCTCTGTCCCTCCTCTCCCCACCATGTGCAGATGGGCTCTACCAGATCCAGGGCATCTTCCCAGTCTGGGCACTGGTCACACTGGTTGCCTCTGCCCTGGCCGTCATCATCTTCATCACCACGAGCAATGAGGAGCCACCCAAGTACCACTGTGTAAGGTGTCCCCCAGCCCTGCACACCCCCCAGGGACCGGCACAGCCTGCTCCACACTGGGCTGGGGGTCCTGGGGCAGAGCGGGAAGCTGGAGCTCTCTCCCAGTGTCCCAGGAGGGATGGCAGGAGGGGTGCAGGGCCCTGTGGGATGCACACAGGGACCAGCTTGCTCCTCTTCCTGCCAGGTGTTTGCCTTCCTTGGGTTTTTGGCCAGTGCCATGTGGATCAACGCCGCGGCCACCGAGCTGGTGAACATCCTGCGCACGCTGGGTGTCATCTTCCAGCTCAGCAACACCGTGCTGGGCCTCACACTGCTGGCCTGGGGCAACAGCATCGGGGGTGAGGGCTCTGCTGCTCCCCAGTGCCCCCCTGGCACGCCCTGGGGTCCCCCTGCCGTGCCCAAGGTCTCCTTTGTCCCTCCACAGACACCTTCTCCGACCTCACCATGGCCCGGCAGGGCTATCCCCGCATGGCCTTCTCCGCCTGCTTCGGGGGCATCATCTTCAGTATCCTGTGGGTGCCAGGGCCAGGGGGCAGGAGCTGCCCAAGCTTCCCTGCCTGCAGCCCAGGGAGAGCCCCTTGTGTGGGGGATCCCTGGAGAGGAGCTGGGATCCATCCCAGAGCCCCCCCAGTGCTGGCAAACCCTGCAGTGTTCCCACAGTGCAGGGGGACAGTGAGGGATTTGGGAGGGGCAGGGACAGAGCCGGCAGCACCCCCCTGTCCCCACAGCTGCCCCAGCCCCAGCTGGGCGGGAGTTTGGGCTGGAGCATGGCAGATTTGGGATTTGCCAAAGGGAAGGAGGGGAGGGGGCTGTGCCTCACTCTGGTGGGTTTTGGGTGAAGCCTCTCCTCGAGTGCTCAGGGCAGCGTTCAGCACAGAGAGAGAATGCTTCAGCCGTGCAGGAAGGAGGATGTGGGGCAGAGGGATGGTTGCTGTTGTCCCCCTGTGCTGTGTGTCCATCCTGAACCTGCTCCAGACATCCTGGTGGGCGTGGGGCTGGGCTGCCTGCTGCAGATGACCAGCAGCCAGCCGCTGGTGAAGGTAAGGCCGCGGTGACACGGTGACGCGGGCCAGGCTGGCAGCAGGACCCGCTGTCACCCCACGTCACCCTCCTGTCCCCACAGCTGGAGCCTGACAGCCCCCTGGTGTGGGTGCTGGCCGGGGCTCTGGGGCTGAGCCTGGTGTTCTCCTTCGTGACGGTGCCGGCGCAGTGCTTCCAGCTGGGAAAGGCCTACGGGGCCTGCCTCATCGCCTACTACCTGCTGTTCCTGTGCGTGGCCCTGCTCACCGAGTTCAGGGTCATCCACTTCTCCACCCCCTGAAGGGCCCCACGAGATCCAGCCCTGGAGCTCGCCCTGCCTCCCCACCCCAGCGGGGTCTGGCCGTGCCCTCCCCTGTCCCTGCCAGGGGGACAAGGGCAGCTCGTCCTCACCGTGCTGCCGGAGGGGCCAGCCCAGCCCTCGGCCCTGCTGTGCTCTGGGGAAGGAGCCGGCAGTGCCCACATCCTCTCCCTGCTCTCTTTCATCTGTAATTTAAGGAACTCTGGCAGGAGCAGCACCAAAACCTCAGCTGTGCTGGGTGGCAGTGGCAGGGGCAGAGGATGGGGAAGCTCCAGCCCAGGGGCACAGCAGGGGAGGATCTGCCTCCTCAGCTCCACCTTCCCCTCCTCGGCTCCACACCGTGCTCTGGGGCAGTTGTGCTGCACAGGGTGACACTGCCACGGCCCAGGCACACATCTGTCCTTGGGAAGGACTGTCCTGTTGGCAGCGTGGGCTGGAACAGCAGACAGGGCACAGCCAGACAGGGCTAAGGGGACACAGTGCTCCAGGGACCCACTGGGTTTAGTGCAAACAAAGCCTGAGGGGAAAACAAACGCCAAACCAAGGGAGGCTGCTTTCCCCTGCTTTTTTTAGTAATGTTTTTCAACCTGAGTTTCAGATCCTACTTTTTCTCCTCCTCCTGGGGTGGACAGAGCCATAGGAAAGGACCTGGAGGTTTCCACACACAGTGTTGACCTCTGGCAGGACTAGATTTAGGCACTGTAAAAAATTGCAATAAAAAACCAACAACCCACAAACACAAACCCGACCTTGACTTTTGCCTGCTGCAAGGGCCGTTCCTCCTGCTCTGTGCTGCTCTGACTCAGCCCTTACTCAGCACGGAGCCTTTGGGGGCAGAGGGAACAGCCAGGGCTGAGGACCCTGGGACACCCAGAGTGGTTTTTCCCGAGGGAAAGGGGAAGTGGTTTCCAGTAGCTGACGTCCCGAGAGCAGTCACGTGCTGTCCCACTGGGAACGGGGTCAGCACAGCTCAGTCCTGGGGACAGGGACTCCTGCAGGGCCCACAGTGCCAGCAGAATGAGGGATGGGCTGGTGGTTCTGCTCCCAGCTGGAGGATCCACAGGACACAGGCTGGAAAGCAAATTGTCACTCCAGAGGGACACCTCATCCCTGCCCCAAGGGAGAAAGGGGTGTTGAGCAAACACCACAACTGCCAGACCTGGTTCCTCCTCCTTTCCTCCTGGGGCTGGAGCATTTCTCCTTTTTCTAACAGATACCAGCAGCTTTCACAAAAAATAAACACTCCCAGTGCCCACAGCCATTGGCTCTGCCCTGAACTTGCTGCGGCAGCTGCCAGAACGATCCGGGACACAACGCCCACTTCCTGCCACAGGCAGGGCTAAAGCAATCCAAACCCTGGCACACATCCCAGGACAGAGGTGCAGGGTCAAACAACCCTTCTGGCCTCAGCACTGCACCAGGGCAGCTCTAAAAAACCTAACTTTGAAAGCACTGATGTTCAGGGAAAAAGCTGGCAGGGGCAAAGCAGAAGGGAAGGCAGGCTTTGTAATGCCCTGGAACAGGAATGTGGAGCAACTCGGTGGGGCATGCACACAAAATATTCCCAACACAAGCACTTGCCACCAGAGAGGGCAGGCAGGCTCCTCTTCAAACACTGGAAATGCTCCAGCTTGGCCAAACCCAGCTCTGGAATATAACACGGGAAGGAGGAAAGGAAGCCGCTGCCTTTACGAAGCCGAGGATGCTCTTTATTAGTGCGCCTGAAAAAAATCTAGAGAACATCTGACAGACACGTCCATAAAATCGGGTTTTTTATAAACAAAACGCCAGCATACAAAATCCTGCAGTGCTTCCTCCCATGCTCCCTACAAAATGATTGTCTCTGTCGTCAGTCTGTGCGTGGGGGAGGGAGAGGAGGATAAATAGAAGGGGATGCCCCGTACTCAAACTTTGTTTCCTTCCAAAGTCATATGGAAGAAGCAAACTCCTGCCGCCCTCCTTGGTTTTACAAAAATAATGAGCACAGCGGGTATGTGGGGGAGGACCAACACCTTGGAGGCAGCACCCTGACCCCCAGCCCTCCAGGGAGCCCTTTATTGCATGATCAGCCCTCAGTGCCTTCCTCAACACAGCTCAAAGCCACAGCTCCTTTCACACCCAGAAAACACCCCCACAAAGAAAAAAAAAAGTCACTGATAGCCCTGCCAGGAGAAATCGGCTGTAGGGGAATGTGGAGATTAACCACAGCCACATTTTTTTCCCCCACTAACCTTCATAATGCTCATTCATTCTGCCCACAACTTAAAGCACAATAAACACCATCTCCTGCAGCCCCAGGACTAATCTGGATAAACCCCCCGGGGCTGTGACTCCACGCAGAGCAACTGCAAGAGCAACAACTGCACTGCTCCTTAATTCGAGGTTGAATTTATGGTTTGGAAAACAGCCCTTTAAGGTCCTTCATGGGTCAGCTCAGAAGCAGTTTCATACCTGCAAGTATCCAGAAAGAAAACAAAGAGTTCCCGTGAGGCACCCAGGGAATTTGGCAAGGGTTGGGAGCAGCCACTGGTGCGTGTGTGCTGCTGTCCCACTCCTTCCAAGTGCTCCCACCGTGCCATGGAGGGAGAGATTTCCAGAAGCAGCTCTGTCTTGCCTCCCCCTGAAAGTCTCACCCACCCAGGAAATGCTCCTGAGCTGCCCAGGTAGGATCAGCCCTCTCCTGCTGTCCTCGTGCCACGAGGAGAGGCCACCAAGGAAAGACAGGCATGTGGGACAAAGGGGATGGGGACACACATCTCCCACTGCCTGGTGCACCTGGAGAAGGGGGAAGCCTCCTCAGGAAGCTCCACTCTTAGTCTGAACCTGAGGAAAGATCAAACAGCAAGAGGTGAGGGAACCTCCCAACTGCCAGGGACTTCCAGCCCTCAGAACTTCCAGTGCTGACAGGGAAAAGAGAGACTTGGAGAGACAGGTTCAAAGGATGACACAACTGCCACAATCCCACAAACGTGGCAGAGCTGGGAAGGGATCCCTTCTCCCCCTTCCTCCTCATCCCTCAGCTCTCAGGGGCAGAAAAGCAGACAGGTGAGAAGAATCCTTGTCTTCCACGTTCCTCCTGCAGGGGAACAGCAGAGCTCTTGAGTGGATCTTCCCAACACCTGACTGAGCTGACCTTTTCCAGCCTGAGGAACATTCCTGCAAGGGAGGAGCCCCACTCTGTGCTGGGACTTGCTCAGCTGGAATGAGGAGTGACCAGCAGGAACTGTGTGATGCCCAGGAGCTCTGCTTAACCCACAGCCAGGCAGAAAAAAGCCAGACTTGGAGCTGCAAAACCTTCCACTCTTCTTCCCAGCCATTTATCCCAGCTAGGGACGAG
Source organism: Urocynchramus pylzowi (assembly GCA_013397555.1). NCBI lineage: Eukaryota > Metazoa > Chordata > Aves > Passeriformes > Fringillidae > Urocynchramus > Urocynchramus pylzowi. The sequence continues at coordinate 28,374 of VZRH01004944.1, forward strand.
CCAGAGAGGTTTCACAGAGCAGGTGGCCAAGTGGCAGAGCCCAGCAGCCACCCTGCAGAGTGCCCCTGCCTGGAGAGAGACAGGAGCTCTGGGGTGTGCAGAGGTGACCCCAAACACGGGCAGGACTGACCAGCAGTGATGCAGGGACAGCAGAGACAGAGTCTCCAAAGCCCTGCCCCACCTATGGCCAGAGCATGATGGGGTGCTGGCCCTCAGCTCTGCCTCAGAACTGCCTGGGGACATGCAGCAATGAGAGATTCAGCAATCAGAGCTGGAGCTACCACAGGGAGTGCATCTACGTGTGCCAAAAAGGAGGGGGAGGGCAGCTGCCCTTCCAAAAGTGCTGAGATTTCACACCACCTCCCCTTTCTTCTCGTAAAGAAGGTGGAGCAGAAACAAGAACTCACTCCCTGATCTTTTGTCCCTAGGTTAAGGGTACCCTTTGAGCAACAGGGATCTTCCAAAAGGGCCCAAGTTTTACTGTGAAGCAGGTGACTTCAGCAAATTCCCTGCTGTTAATGGATTACACATCCCTTTCCCCAAGGTCTGTTAGTGGTAAGCCAAGCAGCAGCAGCTGGAGCCTGGGAAGGGGCTCAGAGGGAGGAGGGCTCTGTTCTGCCCAGATGTGCTGAGCACGGGCATCACACTCCATCTGTGTGCAGCAGCCTTCCCCCGAGCCCCCTGGGCCTCTGGCTTCTCACAAAACCACTGCTGGGGGCAAGATTTGATCCCTACACTGGTACACTGACAGATCTATATACACCCTCCCAAAATACAGCCTGGGGAGGAATACTCTAGGTTATTGCATAGAAGGTGGCTGGTGTTAGCTAGGCCTAAATGACAGTCTGGGAGCGCTGCCGGAGGCTCAGGGGCTTCAGAGAGCTGCTGGAAGCAGATGCAGGCTCTTGCAGTGCTGACTGAGATTCCTCCTTCCTGGAGTGCTCCTCGTACCATTCCTGCAGCAGGGAGCAAACAGGCAGGGATCAGGCTGTGCCCCACACACCCCAAAAGGGCAGAGCCTGCTGTCAGTGCCATGTGAGGGCACGTTTTTACAGGCACAGAGGGCTCTTTCCAAAGCCCTGGGTACAGCCTAACCTCCTGGAGCAACCCAGCTAACTGCAGCATGCCTGAGACCTTGCCACCCACCCTCAGGATGCCCCTCCTGATCACCCAGGGCTTTAGGATGCCTGTTCCCATGATGTCTGGGTCTTGCAGAGCAGCCCCTGGTGCTGGGCAGCACCCAGGGTGTTCCAGGATGTCACATCCCACAGACCAAGCAGAACACACAGGAAGTTTCTCTGCAGGTGACCCAGCCCCATGGTAAATAATGTGTATTTTCCTTAAGGGGACTCAAGACTCATCCCCAGTCTGTCTGCTCTGGGGACAAAGGACAGATTCAAATGGTTACAAGATTAATTTCTTCAGCACTAATCATTACATTAGCCCACGACCTTCACCTGCCTTTGGCAGTGACCAAACCCATGGCAGAAAGCTCCTGACCACGGATGGCACTGGCAGGAAGGTGCTAAAATTCCAGGGAATCTGCTGATTTACTTGTCTCCCATCTTGCTCAGCCTGCAAACCAGGCAGGCCTGCCTGGGACAAGCCAGCCTTGGTTTCTGTGTCAGACAGACACACCTAAGCTCAAACACAACCACATTCCACATTCCAGAGGTTTAAGAGCTCTGTGCTCAGCAGCCAAGCCCCAGGCAGCACCAAACTGTGCTCACAGCCCCAGCAGACACCTGGGGAGCCCAGGGCAGCTCAGCAAAGCAGGAGTGCCTGTGCACACCCCAGAGTGGTTACTGTACCCACAGTACACACCTGCACCCACTGAGGAGCTCTGATGTGCTCTGTGCTTTAACAAACCCCCGGGCTCAGAGGAAAGCAGCCCCCAGTGCTGGAAAGGATGGGTTGTTATTCCAGGGAATGCTCCCACCACTGACTTGCTGGCAGCTCCAGCTCAGGCCCACATACCTGTATCTCCTCCTCATACATCTTCATGCTCAGGTCACTCTTGGTCCTCGACCTGCGGCCCAGAAACACTGTTGACATTTGCTAGAGAGTTGGGAACACCAAAAAGGACATTCATCAGTCACTGAGCAGCTGGATCTGCCCTGGAATTTCAAGCATCCCTCCTGTGGACACCCATCACCCACTGATGAGCTCAGAGCACCCCAGGCTCCTCCTGATGTCACCTGAGGGGCTGCAGCAGCTGCCCTGTGTCATGGGGACACAGGGCTGTAATGGCCATGGTTAAAATAACCACTCAGCTCTTCCCAAATGCAAGAGACAACAGCTCTGAGACAAGAGCTCGTTTTCCCCATTCAGAATGTGTTAGAATGGAAGCATAAGCAGTGCCATGGAGAAAGGAAGGATCTGGAATCCATGCCATCATGCTGCTGCACAATGCTCCAGGACTGTCCAAGCCTCAGTGTAGGATGGCACAGAGAAAGAAGCAGCATTACAAGATAATGACTTCCTGAGAGGAAGAATAAATGTGCTTTTTTCCAGCCAGCACAGGGCCAGGACAGCTCTTAGGGAAGTTTTCAGGCAGCAGAGACCAGACTTTGTCAAGGCTATGCAAGGAGCTGCTGCTACTTTCCCAGAGCAGCAAAATTCTGGGATGCTGCAGAGTCCCTCCAGCAGCTCAGCCCTGAACACTACAGAGGCAGGTGGATCTTCTCCCTCCAGACAGACAAAGTGGCCCAGGCACACCTCCCTGTCCTGAAGTGAGAACTCACAGTGTTTCCTCTTACCCCATATTTGTCCATCTGCAACACAATCTTCTGCAGCTGAGCTGTTTCAGTGGCAGCTGAAGTCCTCTTGTACAGCTCAATTATGCCAATCACCTCCTCCTTGGAGATCTCCTTCTCCAGCACAATGCCATTATCTTCTGCAGAGGCAAGAAACAGAAAGAGGGGAAAAAAAAGTCACCAAGATGAGCATTGCTTCAACAGCTGCTACCACTACCCTGGAAGGCAAAGCCTAAAGCACCCAGGGCCAAGCCAGAGGTCAGGTACAGTCTGTACCTGCTTTTGTGACTAGAACATGGATATGTTCAACCCCCAACAGGCAGGGAGAAAGTTAACTAGTGAGCAGGGCCAGCAAACCTTCTGACTCAAACTGTTCTCATCAGGCTCCTTGGTATTTAAAAAAAAAAAAAAAATCTTGTAGCTTTTTTGCTGGCCTGTAAGTTAAGAAATCAAATAAATCAAATCATCACACAAGAGTTGCTGCCTTTTGACCTTCACCTGCCTAACCAATGTCCTTCACTGCTCCCTTCAAACTGGGTGCAGGAAGGATCCCAAGTGTTTCCCTAATTAACAGCTCCTGAGCCACACAAATTTTATCTTCTGGCACCTAAAAATCCAGGGGGGTGGGGCCTTCACCTGAAGGAACAGCAGGAAAAGGGCTGTAAGCCATGAGTGTGGCTTTGGAACCTGAATCAGCAGGTCAGGAAGGTGCCTGCAGTTCCAGACCCCCCAGCTCAGGAGGAAAAGGACAGTGAGTGATGAGGGGCATGCAGAGCCTAGTCTCTGCCAGTTCCTAGAGGGAAAGGCATGTCCAACACCAGCACAGAGTCAGCAGCCTAAGTACAACCAGAAAATGTGGGAAGAACTGGACAGGCAGTGTCTGTTGTCCTTCAGGCAAATCACCTTGGAGACACATCCTGCCACCAGTGAGTGTATTAGTGAGGAAGGGAAATTGGTTTAAAAAAATTATCAATCTTCCCTTCCTGTAAGGTCCCTCCTTGAGCTTTGCTACATCATTGCTGCAATGTTTCCTAGAAACCTTGCATGAAATGCACACGGACTTCCTGTTTCAAAGAATTTGTCTGAAATGGCTCAAGTGGTTGAAGTTTTTAAGTGTGTGTGCACCCAGACATATATAAAACCCACAGAAATACACCCACCCATGCTTTTTGGGGAATTCTGGGGGAGAGATGAGGGGCAGAGCAGAAAGACCAGACAGAAATATCACACAAAGAACAAGCTCAAGCAAAAGAACAACGAGCAAAAGAATTAGCTCAGGATGTCAGGTTAAAAAACCAAAAATTAAAAAAAATCTGTTTTTTTCCTGGCCAATCCCATTTTCTCCTAGAGACACAAAGTAGCAGGGAGAGAAGACACAAGGCTGCAGGTCAGGCAGCCTCAGTTCTGACCTTCTGAGTCCTGGTTCTTCCGAGTGTAGTTCATGCGGAACACAAAAGCGTCCAGGATGAAGGCCACGATGATTGTCATCACCACCATGGTCACAATGTAGAAGATCATGAAGTACAGACGGCTCCAGTGAGTGGTTTGGGATGTCACCCCTTCCTAGAGAGGAGAGGGAAGAAGTGAGCAGTGCACCAAAGAAGGGAGAGGCAGCGTTAACTTCTTGTCAACAGGCACAGAGTAGCATAAACACTCTGCCCCAGGGACTGCTTGTGCAATGCTCAATGCCCCAACAGGTCCTTGCAGCTAAAAAGAGATGTTCCTACAGGCAAACACACAGAACATCCAAAGCTGGGGGCTTTGGAGAGCAGGGTGACAAACTGGAGCACAGGGTGACTTCATTTGTCCAGCCTGTGAAGGCTGAAACGTGCCCAGCAGCATGGCAGGGGTCAAATGCCTCCCAACAGTCAGGGCCAAAAGAGATCAGGCAACAAAGGCAGCGTGGGAAGAAAGCAGTGGTGGTGTGGAAGGTGTGCCTGAGCTGGCAGAGTCTGTGCTGCCTGCAGGGGTCACTCACCATGATGATGTACCAGTCATTGACCACCGTCAGCTCAAACAGCGTCACTGCACACAAGAGGGAGAAAACACACACAGGGAATTGTTTTATCCATCCTGTTTGATCCATTGTTTTATCCATCCTGTTTTACTGTGAGTTTTAGATAAAGTGTTTGACAGGGAAGACTGACACAAGACACACAAGTTTGAATAAAGACAGCAAATGCAGAGAGAATGCAGACCCTCCCCACTGCAATTCCTTCAGACAAGGGTCAGACCCACAGAACCTGCAGCATGGCTTCATCTCTGTTTCTTAAAGAAACCAGACCTGACTCTTCACCAGAGAGCATGGAGACCTCTGAAATCTCCAGCAGATAAGCATTCTGCTCACACACTATGAGAAATCATGGAGAGCAATCAACACATTCAAATCATTCTTCATCAGAGGGTCTAAGGAGAGCCATCGCTGCTGGTTCTTCACGAGGGCAGCGCCTTGATGCCCTCCTCGAACACCTCTGGTCTGATCTCCAGCCAGAACAGATCTGCTGCCTTCCAGCTGGCTCTGAGAGACCTCTGCTTACCCTGCAAAGCAGCCCTGGCACAGTCAGCCAGCTGGAGCTCTCCAGACAGAAAGGGCAGGATGCTGAGTGAGGTGCATTAGCAGCACTGCCTGGGAGAGTCACAGGCTCTCATGAGCATCACAGAGCCATCCAGCTCTGCAGGAACACAGGATAATCTTTTCTAGGGACAAAAGTGCCCTTACCAAAGCTGTTCAGAATGTTGTCAAAGTTGTTGAGATAGTAATAACCTTCTTCCACAACTGTTTTGTTGCCAACTGTGTGGTTCACCCAGCGGTAGGAATCTGCGACCGTGCTTGTGCTGGTTGGAGAAAACAGCACAAAGCATCAGCAGAGACTGGAAAAGCAAGGAAAATCTAAAAAGTTATAAATACCAGCCCCTCTAGAAGGTGTTAAGAAGAGTGGCAATTTCTGCCTGTTGGCCAACACTTGTCTTTTTCTCTGGAAGGAATCCTCTCTCCCTCACAGCTCAGCACAAGCCCAGGGAGCACATGGAGTCTTTCTAGTAATTTCTCTGTATATAATATTACACCAGAGAAACTGAGAGTTTGAGTTCCTTGGCTCACACCCTTCAAGTCTGGCATTTCCAAGTGGTCTGCCATCATTAAAGGTGAAAAGGGCACAGCACAGCTTAGAGTCCAGGACCAGGTGAATTTATGTTGGGTGAATTTGTTGCTGGACAAGCAACTCTGGCATTATAGAAACAGAATGGTTTGGGTAGGAAAGGACCTTAAAGCTCATCTCATCCCACCCCCTGCCATGGGCAGGGACACCTTCCACCATCCCAGGTTGCTCCAAGCCTCATCCAGCCTGGCCTTGGACACTTCCAGGCACGGGGCAAGAGAAATGAAGTATCTCCTGGATTTTTGCCAGGTGTTGCCTTAGCTACAAACCCCCATTCAGCCCCAGGCCACTTCTCCACAGGGAAATGGAGCTGCCAGAGCTCCCTGCTGCTGGCTGAGCACCAAAGGCACTGCTGAGGGGGCTGGGTTTGAGGTACTCACTTGCAGCAGTTCGGGTAGACCACGCCAGCGAAGAACTCCATGCCAACGATGGCAAAGCAGTAGTAGAAGATCAGCAGGGTTAAACCCAGGCTGGAGGCAGAAACAGAAAGAGTACTGTGCTGCTGAAGGGTTGCTAAGGCAGGGAAACACAAAATCCTAGGCTGGTTGCTCTGGGAGGAATTTCCAAGGGATGGGAAGCAGCACTGGAAACCCCAGCCCGCCCTCCCTGCTGCTGGGGCTCTGCAGCTCTTGGCCTGCTCTCACTCAGGGAGCCCTTGGACAAGGAGTTTGCCACTCACTGAAGAGAGAAACCAAAGAGCAGCCTGGATCCCCTCCCAGCCTGTCCTTTTCTGTTAAATAAACATCTCTCCACAGCTCCTCTAATAAAGAACACCACACACTGTTTCTGCCCTCTCCACATCCTTCAGGCAGGGGCTGTGCCAAGAGCAGGGCTCTCCAGCCAGCCCAGGCCTCCTGGGAGGGAAACAGGGCTGAGGAGGAGCACTCAAGCACACCAGGCTCCCTCTGCCCCACCATTTCACAAAAATGCTCTCAGGGGCTCTGCTGAGGACAGGGAACAGCTGGGGCCCAGGGGATTCCTGCCAATGTTCTTCCCACATGGGCTTTGTCTCCCAGCAAGAGCTGGGATGGGGGAGAAAAACTAAAACTAGCTCTTAGTTATCCTCCTACCACAAAAGCAGGAGGAGGCCAGGGTGCTGGAGTGTTGCTGCTCCAAGGAATAGGAAGATGAACACTCCACTGCTTCAGAAGAATCAGTAACTACCCACTGACAGATCAGAGCAGGTTTGACCCCAAACCTTCAGTCCCCTCTCCCTGCTATCCCCCTAAACCCCTTCAGCAGCTTGGAAAGGTCCCTGCCCTGACCCCAAACCTTCACTCCCCTCTCCCTGCCATCCCCCTAAACCCCTTCAGCAGCTTGGACAGGTCCCTGCCCTGACCCCAAACCTTCAGTGCCCTCTCCCTGCTATCCCCCTAAACCCCTTCAGCAGGTTGGAAAGGTCCCTGCCCTGACCCCAAACCTTCAGTGCCCTCTCCCTGCCATCACCCTAAACCCTTCAGCAGCTTGGACAGGCCCCTGCCCTGACCCCAAGCCTTCACTCCCCTCTCCCTGCCCTCACCCAAGGAGCAGAGGGTGGTACCTGGCCATGCGAGGGAACAGCTCAAACATGGTGTCCAGCACGTTCCTGTAGCGTTTCTTCAGTTTGAACAGCCTGAAAGGAGAGGCCAGGAGTTACCCACACCCTGCAGCTCTCCAGGTGTTGGGGGAAAAAAGGAGAATTCCAGCTCTTTCTACCTCGCAGGTCAATGACAGTCAGGTTTCCTGACACCTCACTGTTCTTGTTCAAGTGGTCTCTGCTCACCTTCCTGCTGTCCCATCTAAATGTTTATGACACATTCAACAGGACTGAGGGGAAAAAAGGGACTCAGGGGAGAAAAGGCTGTCTTTTTACATAGCACGATGCATAAACAGCAATTTAAAACTCCTAAAAATTGTAAGAACTTACACTAGGCCAGTGTATGGGGTCAGGATTCATTCCTGCTTCTCCCAGACACAAGCTTTTCTGTGTTTCCCCCATGACCCAATAAAACTTGATGAAAGAAAACTACCCTGTGCCTGCTAATTTAAGATTTGGCAACCCCATCAGCTTTTACAGAGAAACACAGCTGCCAAACAGGCTTTGGCAGGGGAGGAACAGAGAAAACATTATTTTTTTCCCCCTCTTGAGTGTCATGAAGTGGTCTTAAAATCCTCACTGAAGAGCTAAATTACATCAGCTTGTTTTTAATGAAACATTTCACCTCAAATCCCTTCCCTCTGTGGCTCTGGAGGTGTTTCTGAAGGTGAGTGTACCTCGACACGAGAGGGTTAATCAGCCCCAGCTCCCTGAACTGCAGAGAGGTTACAGGCCATGGTCTTGCTCAAAGTGTGAGATGCAGCTAGAGCAGGGCAGTACTTCACCCTAGAAAGCAGCATCCTTTGAAAACTGTAATTTCTGGTAATTCAATGGAAATTATTAAACTGGCTCAGACCATCTCACCCTGACAGAAGAGCTTTTCTCTGAACAGCATCAGACAATTTAGAGGAGGTGTAAGAACCCCACGAAGGCAGACACAGGATAATCTGCCCCCAGTAAATCCCTTGATCTCTATTAGAGATCAGCTTAAGCTCCAAAGCACGGGGTTTTCATATCCCATCCCAAGTTTTTGTTATCATTCATTCTGATAACTCGGGCTAATCCCATTACCCCACGCCACTCCTGTTTGCCACGGTCACATCCCCACAGAGCAATCCTTGCCCTCTCCTGCTAAGGAGCTCAGTCCCCAGTGGGACTGATGGAAAACAAGCCTGTTTTCTCCCACCTGCTCTCTGGAATTCTCCCCTTCCCAGTGTTTCCCAGCTCACCTCAGCAGCTGGAGGGGTCGCAGGACCACGATGAAGTAAAAGGGCTCCATGTTAAATGCCAGTGCCATGAGCCCCAAAAATGCAAACAGGGTGACTGAGAAGTCAAAGCTGGAAAGGAAAATAAAATAAAATAAAATACATGTAAGAGCAATGATTTATCAGCAGTGCTTCAGCAGAGAAGAGGGATTGGTGCTGCTCCAGCCTAACAAGATGCACGAGGCCAGGGGCAGAAGAATTACACCAGCTGGCTGATGGCCTCCTCTCTACAGGCCTGGCTCAGGAGTTGGTGTTCCCAACCCAAAAAGATGTATGTGGCACTTACAGATTCCAGCCTGAGGACAGGTACTCCACAGGCCCCAGCCCAGTGGTCTTCAGGAGCAGCTCCACACCATAGACTGCAAAACAAGAGGATCAGGAATGAGCAGCCTCACAGGAAAGGCTCACGGGAAGGGCTGCCCTCGTGCATGTGTGCTGGCTTTAAAGGATTTCTGAACAGGGGTTTAACAGACCCACCCATCCTCCTCATTCTCAGTGAGGTGCCACAGAGACTTTTCCCCACCAAATCAACACATTTCCCTGTGTTCATGGAGATCTCCCTCCAGAGAAGTCTACAAAACAACCCCTGCCAGGCACACCATTGTTCTGGATGGAGGTTCTACACTCATGGTTGAGTTACAACTTCAATTCCCTTCCCAGCTCCTCAGGAAATGACACAGCTCTGTTGGGAGGCATCAGCTTACTTGTGAGGAAGACTATGTAGCTCCACGGGACATTCCTGGAGAAGAAATTCCCTCCTGCAAGACACAAGAGCAGCTTTCTCAAGCCCTCCCTTTTTTCCAATCCCCCAGCACCAGCTGAGCAACAAGCTGTGATGTTTCCTACCTTGCAGCATGAAGGTTTCAACAAGAATCCAAATTCCATTCACAGCCACCACAGTGTCTGGAAAAGAAAGGAAAACCCCATAGCAAAACCACTCCTGGATATCCATTTCTTAGGCTAACAAAAGAATACAATATAGGACAAGTGGCACTGGTTCCAACTCAATGAACAAACTGAACTCATAAATTGTGAGTCTTCTCCCATGTCTTTCTCCAGAGATCTTTAAGAGATGCAGTGCCTTTTTGTTCAAAAACAAACAAAATTAAAAGAAAAAACAAAACAAAAAAAAAACTAACCCCAACCCCCAAATTACTGAGTAGGAATAATCACTTAGAAGCCAGCAGGTAGCACCAGGAGGAAGCACTCTTCCTCCTCTAGAGAAGAGAAGCACAGATTCCCTCTCACAGGCAGCTCAGTTGCCAAGCAATCCCTCCAGCACTCAGGATGCTCCCAGCTCCTTGAGAGCAAACAGAATGTGGCTGACTGGCAAGGCACTTCCTCATCCAGCATCCTTCAGCTGCAAGATAAGCCCCCCAAGGTTTGGGAAAGCTGATCTGCAACCCACCTAAATTCACCAAGCTGACTCCTCCAGCACCAGCCCCACGGGGCTGCAGTGCAGGGAGCCAGGGAGCCTCTCCAGAGCGAGAGCTGAGAGCCCAGCCTGGTGCTACAATGCAGCTCTTCCCTCCCTCTCCACTAAAACCCCAAAGTTTGTCCATGAACTACAGCTCAGACCACAGCAAGTCCCTGGAGGGCTGGCAGATCCAGCTCCCCAGAGCCACACCAGCAAGGGAGCCAAGCAGATTATTCCTACTCACACATCGTGTACTGGAACACACGGGACTTCACCAGGATGTTGATGCCTGTGTGAAGGAAAGGGTGACAAAACAAACCATGGTTTACACCATCCTCCATACCACAGATCCCTCTGGCTTCTCCTTAGAGACATTTTCCAGACCAACCCTCAGCACAGAAGCTAAACAGATCAGCAGATGATTAACTTTTGCTTTTTGGGAACAAGTTTAAATATCCTTTAGAATTTTAGCAGCAATGAAGTCATTATCCTCAGCCCCCAGGATGGCCTGTTTGGTCTCAATGTGCTAATTCTGGGGTGGACAGAGGTGAATGCTCTGCCTGTGTTTGGAACAACAAGGAGGGCTGGAGCATCAGCAGAGCTCTGAGGGCTCCTGTGGCAGCTGTATTTGGATCAGAGGGTGTCAGCTGTTCCCCAGGAGCACACAACACCTCAGAAGAGCTGCAGGTTCTTAATTCTGAATGGCTACATCCAGTCAGGGAACGTGGGACACAGGAGGTAAATTGGCAAGACATGACCCTGATGGGGCTTCAGGCCTCTCTTTTCCTTTCCCAAGCTGCTGTCCTCGACCTGAGCAGGAGCTGCAACCACATCTTGGGACCAGGCAGCCTAACAGCTTTTGTAACAACCCAAATCCCACTCCACAGTCACTGCAGGAATATTTACAGGACAGAAACATTCCCTGGAGACTCGGAATCCAAGTCTCTGGCCTCAGAGGCTCTGGATACACAGGGAGCTGGTTAGAAGGCCTTCCCTCAGGTGTTTGCCAGGGACACAAGAGAAAGTCCCTTCAGAGTGTCCTGTCTTTGTAAAGAAATGCCCTTCCTGTCAGCTGAACCCACAGTGCCATGGAAAGAGTGTGTTACCTTTGAAAATAAGGAACGCCGTCCGTGGCAGGTCATCAAACCAGTGCTCGCGGTTCCGTTTGGCCTGGAAGCACAACAGCCACGGTCAGCAGCAGCCAGAGCTCCACCCGTGCCAAAAAAAGGGCAGGGATGGAGGCCCACCCTGCCCCCATCACTGCTTCTCTCAGATTGCCTTTGTTTCTCACCCAGCTCCTCTCTAACCACTCCTTTTCTCTCCCTCCCACACATGGTTTTCCTTCCTCTCTTACCTTCCATTTTAAGCCAACAACTTCATAGAAATTGTAAAAATCCTTTAGACTGCAAAACAGAAAGAAACATCTGATCAGAGCCTTGAGGGTGAGCAGATCCTTAATTGTCCCTGTCAGACATCACCAGTGGAGAGCCCCTGGAAGTTATTAACTCCTTATCAGAACTGCAGCCACAGCTGACAGGACTCAGCAGTGACCTCTCCCCAGCCTGGCCAAAGGTTCCTGACTGACAATAGCCAGAATCTCCTTTCTGTAATGCTTCAGCCCTTAAGGGAAACTCTGACTCTACTGAACTCCTGAATTTTACCACTGACAGCAAAGACCTGAGGCTTAGATGCCAGCTCCAAGGGATGGAGATTGCACTGCTCTTCATGAAGAAGTCTTGCACTGGCTTAATTACTCGTACAGTCCTTTTCTAACATCTTTGCACATTTTCTTTTCAAGGTAAAAATGAAGTTTGAAAAAGTACATGAAAGCAAAGAAAGTCATAGAACATGAGTGCCTGTCTAGGTGCCCAGGGTCAGGCCTGTAACAGCTTTTATGTGTCTGGAAGTGAGGATGCTGAACTTCTCAGACTCTCACTGGTGACATCGGTGCCTAAATTTCACAACTCAGTCTTTCTCCCTGTGCCATTTTCAATACTTCTCTGTAGCACTTGACTTCAAGGAGAAGCATCAGCACAGTGTTCTGTCTGTGGCCAGAACAAAGGAAAAGGAAGAGAAGGTCTCCTGCTCTAATTCCCTCTACTCCCTTGCTGGCTGGAGTTAGCTGCACCCACCCCCCACCAGAATGGCAATTCTCTGCCTCATAACACAGAGGATGGCAGCCCTGAAAGCACCAGCAGAACCAAATTTTAATTAACAAAACCCTGGGGGGGACAGCCAGCTGCTGGAAAAAAGCAAAAACTTGTTAAGCTGCGAGGCTGCGCTGTGTGAGGAAATGCTCCTGGCAGGCTCCAGAGCTGCTCCCCTGCTCCTGCCTCTGCTCTGCCAGGGGACAGGAAGCAGCTCCTGCCTGTGAGTGCCAGCACAGTGCTGTATCCACAAGAGGGCACGCAGGAACTCCAGCACCTCAGCTCTCAGGGTACCCACCCCTCCCAGCTCCCTGCTTCCCAGAAAAACCCTTCCCCAGCGCTCATCCCATAAAGCCAGCCAGCCTCTCCAAAGCACAGCAACCTCCCTGCTCTGGGTGCAGCAGCAGGAGCATCCTACCTGACTAAAGGGGTATTGCTCTGGTTCAGGGCTTTGAAGGTGAGATATCTCTCCCTGGCACACATCCGAGGCTTGTAGAACCGCAGCAGCCCCTCGAAGTGCTTGAAGGAAATTCCAGATGGCCTCTGGCAACAAAGGAATGCTGTCAGAAGCAGCAGCAGCAGGCAGGAATACACAGAGGCTTTTAATTCTCACTCTGGATTGGTTTTAAGCAGGATTTCATATGTTATAACTGAGCCCCCTAAGTACCCTGAGCTACTGCTGTAACACACCAAGCTCATCCCAGGGCACAGAGATCAGAAAGCCTTTCTGGCAATGGGTCCCTCCAGCAAATGCAGAACTGTTCCCTGCTGCCCCATCACCTGAAAATTGTCCAACCAGACACCCCAAGCAGAGTTCAACCCCTCTTCTTGGGAAATTAGCAGGCAGCCTAACAGATCCCATCATGGCACTTTTTTAAGACCATCAGCTATGTGCACTAAACATGAACTAATCTACTAGAAGTGGGTTAGTTATTTTTGGGTCTTATTTCTCTTGCTGCTCCAACAAGTTCAGCAAGAAATCAATCTTCTCCCCACAGTGCTTGTCCCTGTAAAAAGCTGTTTGTAGGTGAATTCCTTCTGTTTCTGCACTGCTCACTTGTGCAGGACCTAGAAAATGGATTATATTTTCAATTGTATGACCCATCCCTCCTCTCAGTAGTGATGCTTGGTAAGCCAAACAAGTCCTCAAGTGACCCAGACTGATTCAGAGAGAAATCAATGACCACATGCACTCCAGAACACATCTCCCTCATTTTACCAAGCCACAACCTCACACAGGGCTGGAATTCAGAGCACTCTGCTTTTTCTCCACAAACAGAGGTGAATGTAAATGAAAAAACCACCAGCCCACGGTGAGCCTGATCACAATTAACAGAGAAAAAAGCCCTTTTTTTTGGAGGTGCTGTTTCAGCAGGCAGCCCAGGGGTGCTGCTGGCACAGCTGTACCTGCTTGGTGACCAGCAGCCGGTACGCGTGCTGGATGGCCGTGCGCTTGTGCAGCAGCAGGGACTTGAACTTCCTCTTCTCAATGTCATTGAAAGTGTCAAACACAACAGCCAGAAGCTGAGAAGACAGAGGAAAAAAAAAATTTAAAAAGTGCTGTTTTGACCTTTATACTCTGCAGGGTTTCAGGGAAGCAAGGAGAAGCACTGCCTGCAGAAGGAATGCCGATGGAGTCGGTGAGGTCCCGCTGGCACCAGGGATCCCACAAAGGGATCCCCAAGCTCACAGCTCTGATCCACTTTTTGGAGGAGGTCCAGATGTTTCTGGCCTCTCAACACTTGCTGGTGGGTTTTAAGAGCTACACAAATGCCAGCAGAAAACCATATCAAAAGATTTATTACAACGCCCTGATCTGTTCCTGGAAAGCAGAGTTTGAGGGCTGCTCTCTGGATTCACCCTTCCTGGGAGCTTTGGCTAACACACAGCAAAGCTAGCTGGGAAAGCCCTGCAATCCAACTACAAGCATCAGATCCCTCACCTTGGCCTGCAGAATTCCTCAGCTCCTTTGGCAAGCCCTTTTCCAGCACTCACATCCTCCCCTGGGCAGCCGTGCTCTCACTCTGCAGTGATCAGCACTGCAGTCCTGCCATCCTGAGTAATTCCATCCCCTTCAAACTGATTTACAAAGTATTTCGGGCAAGTCCAGATAATAAAATGCCATTTTATGATAAATAATTAAGACAGAGAAGGATAATAAATTTCATGCAACCGAGTATGTCACTCCAAGCACGATATTAATGGAGGAGTAGTTGAAAGATGCTCATATAATTTGGTTTTCTTTGATTTAGTTCAATTCCTCATGGTTAGACATTAAAGGAGTTCTATCTGTAGCCAAGCTGCCACTTCTAGAAGTGTTCTGCCAAAGGGTCTGAGATGATTGCAGAGCAGTTCTGGGAATGGGGAAGACTCTGCTGAGCAAAGAGCTGCAAAAGCAGGCAGAGGGAAGTGAAGTGCTCCCCTGGGGACTCACCAAGTTCATGATGAAGTAGAGCTCAATGGAGAGGTACACGATGAAGAAGACGCAGGACCAGGGGTTGCGGGCGTAGGACGGCATCATCACATCAGGGAAACTGCACCCAAAGGACACCAGGGTGAACACCAGATAACCCCCCAGGCACACAGCCCCCTGCACAGGGCATGGGGGGGGGTGTGTGTGTATAAACTCACATCTAAAGATCTGCACATTTGTACAAAACTCATAAAATAATATAATAAAAATAAATGCGGCAAGCACATTCCTCACACATCCCAAACACCAAGTGGGGTCTGGGGTGTGGTGAAGGGCTATGCTTTGATGCTTAACAGCCTCGCTGCAGGTGTTACAACCTCAGATTTCTTCCATCCTTTGCTAATTTCCTAATCCTCAGGGCTCTCCCTGACAGCAGATCAATATTTACTCACTGCTGTTATCCCAATTTCCCAGCAGACAGGTGAACTGTAGCACAGGAATAGGAAGTTCCTTCTCAGCTGCAGGCTGTTGGCTGACAAAGGAGCACAAACACACATTTTCCCTTCTTGGACCAAGGCCTAACAAAGCTGTTTTTCCCTCAGTGCCCTCACAGTGATGAAGACATCTGAGTCCTTAGAGATAACTCTGCAGCTGAGGTCACAGTGTCCTGAAGTCAAATGAAATACCAGCTTTTCCCATGCAGGCTGACCCTGCACATCTCTCTCTCTCTCAGGCAGAGGAAAGGGGTCACACATTTGGAGACAGAGCATTCCTGCAGATAAACTCTTGGCTCTGCCAGACTCTTTTGGGACAAAGGGAAAGATTGAGATTGAAGAGCATGAACTTACTTTGAAGTGGTCAAAAGCACAAAGAGATTCACCAGGCTGTTCTCTAAGGTATTGAAGTACTGAAAGAAAAAATTCCCATGACAAAATGCAAGCAGGAACTCATAGGGACATTTTGTTCAAAGAAACAACCAGTCCCCCCACCCCTCTGGATACAGGCACTCCCACAATTCCCTGATGCCTTCCCTAGGGAAAAGTACTTCAGCACTTTTAAAGTTCCCTGAGAAATGGTGTGTGAAGGGTTAAACCAAAAGCACATTTTTATTGGTACTTTCTCCCAGGCAGCCACAGCCTGGGCAGCAGCAGGAACCAGTGGCTGCTGGACTCTGACCACAGCAGTGGAAGTGACTGAGCTTTGCCTCAGACACCTCCTCCCCTGGGGACAGTGGCAGGTGGCTCTTTTGGCTGAATGAAGGCATCAAGGACAAGGAACAACTCTGAGAATGTTCCCTTTGGGACATCCTGTCTTGGAGGAAGTTCCTTCCACAGTCTTCCTCCCCAGCAGAGGGTAAAGCAGGGTGACACTGCCAGGAGCAGCCAGTGCTTGGTCTCACATGGGATAAACCATCACTGCACTGTCATGGTGGAATCTTAATGAAAAAATCAGGATACTCACTGGGTCGGAGTGGTTGGGAGAAAACAAGTAAAAACCTAAAGAGGCAACAGAGGAGGAGAGAAAGGAGAAAGAACAAACAAAACTGAAGTCAGTTCAATGTCAAGCAGTGGAGCAGTTCCCAAAGGGAAGGTCCCACTAACAGCAAATCCTCTCTGACACCCTGGGGATGGGAGTAGCTGGAAGACTTTCTCCACAGAGATTTGCCAATAGAGGTCATTGGTATTTCACTGCTCCTTTTGGAAAATAAACTGTCTGGGGATGGTTTGGACTGTAGCAGGTACCCTCCAGACATGTGCATTTGTGGGGATGCAGATTAAAGTGTCAGTATTGAGGAAGAGCTGGTGGAAGCAGAGCTTGAAAACACACACCACTGACTGTGCTCTGGAAGAGGTCAAAAGGACTTTTGTCTCAAAATTAAATACTCAGCTTTCAGATTTTTTGCATGTTTTAACTCTGCCTTCCAGATGGCTGCAGATGAAATGGGATAAATGGAAGATCCTGACAACACTTTGGATCTGATCAGCTTTATATTCATCCAGGCTGTTCATGTTGCTTTTGGACAATCACTGGTTAAGAGCATCACTTCTCCACCCATAAACACAACTCACCCAGAATAGCAAAAATCACCATGAAGAAAAGCAGGAGGAGAAGGATGTCAATAAATGGTGGGAGGGACTGGAAGATCTGTCGCAGATTTCTGAAAAATAAGAGAAAACATTAATAAATTAAAATTTGCACATTTACTCCTCCAGGTTGTCAGGGGAAAAGAAAAAACCCCACCAGCACCACCCCACAATCGAGGGCTTTCTTCCCACTCCCTCCAAGGATTAAAAGTAGAAAGCTTGCTAAATTAGGATCATTTCCAAGCTACCCATCTGTCCTTTGCAGTCAGCTCTCAGGTACTGCAAACAACACTAATGTCACGCTGTCAACTCTCCTTCTGCAGACTGAAGACCAGCTCTGATTCACTGTGCAGTTTGCAGGCAAGCCCAGGAGCAGAGCCAGGGCAGCCACACCCTGTGCTGGTCTCTCTGAGGTGGTTTATACACCCAAGCCCTGTGCACCATCAGCACATCCACACTTAGCTCACAGTGGAATCATCTCCAACACAAATGCCAGTGAAAGACACTGACTTTCCTGGGATGCTTGCAGGATTTTGTTGGAATGCAGGAAATAGAAGCCTCCCTGAGTCCCTCAGAGAGAGAAAGGAATGCAGGGATTAAATGGGAACCTTTAGAGAAAATGGAATATATTAAGCCACACAGACATGAAGTAAAAGTGTAAGTTCTAGTTTTAAGTAAGTAGAAATAGATCTTAAGTGCCTTAAGAGACTGTGTTAGCTAGTAAAAGCCCTAAAGCCTAGTTTAAAGTTCAGTAGTGTTACCTTTCACAAAATTTACTTAGTGCCAGACATAATGAAAACATAGCAGAACGTTGCTTGCATTTCTAGATAGAACAGGCAGAACTATTTGCATGAACAGACAGAACTACACATGTAGATTTTGGGGAAGAACTGACACTACTTTCACACATCAGAATCAAACTCAGATAGGAAGAATGTTTTAGAATCGTGTTTTTAGCTGTTTGATGAATAAAATCCCCCTGTACTGGGGTGCAAAGGGGAAGAAGAAAAAAATGGATAGTAGCTGCTAGCTGCTGCTGCTTCTGCTCAGAACACCAGCACTCTATGCCAGGAGGCTTTGAGCACAGAATTCAACACTCTGAACTCTTTGCCTCTGAGGCTGATGCATTTATGCAAGGAACAACTTTACCACGACCAACAACAGCTCCTGTCTCTTTGAAGGCCCAAGACCCATGCCCAACTGGACAGGATCTGAGTGCTTTCCCTCCAGCCCAGCCCCAGGAGTGAGGGCAGAAGCCCCAGGCAGCCCAGCATCACCTTCTGACAGCCCCGCAGTAGCGGCAGTCCACGAGGAAGATGCAGCGCAGGGCGCGGGTGATGCGCACGTGCGAGGTCTGGCGCACCAGCACCACGATGGCCTCGATGAACTGCACCAACAGCACACACGTCTGCAAGAAAGGGGGGATCAGAGGCAAAGCTCTGCCTGACCACCTGTTTATCTGCACATCTGGAGGATGGGAGGTGCCCCTGAGAGTTGAGGGATCTCGCATGAATCGTCTGGCAGCTGGGACACAGCGGCTGCGTCACCCTGCTGCAGTGCAGGACGGTATTTCATCTGGCTCTTTGGTTCTTGGAGGTGCTGAAGGAGAAACCCTGACAATCAGGCAGACAACTCACCTTGACCATAGTCCTTTTGTGCCTGATAAAGGTTTGGAAGCCCAGCCACCTCATCTTCATGGAGAGCTCGAAGACGACCACGATTAACGCAAACAGCTCCAGGGTTGCGTGGACCTGCCACAGCACAGGTTTGGTGAAACAGCAGCACAGCAGAGCCCACACTCCTGCCCCTCCTCTTCCAAGGAGCAGCTGGCTTTGACAGCAGCTGAGCATCATGCAGGAAAACCCCAAGCCACTCTTTTACAGCTAACATAGCAGTGTTTTTCAAAATTTCTATATCTACTGCTTTGTGCTTTTATTAAAGCCTGTGCAATTTTCCTCTTAGCAGGACCAGGCCAGAAATTCCTGAAATCCATGTCCCTTCTGGGCTTGAGCAATGCAGAAAAAACTTATTGATACATTTGAAACAGAAGGCCAAGATATCCATAACTTGAGCAGAAACACTTTGAAAAGAGATGGAGACTGTAATTTTTTTAGTGAAACACAGGAAGGAGAGCTTCTGGGCAGAGAGAGTTTTTACAGAGAAGGGTTTTCCCTTGAATTAGACATTCTGGACAATCCCAGGGAAGGTCCTGATCTGTGTTCTAGGAACCAGTGGTGGTGCTGGGGTAATGGCACCAGCCCCAACAACAGCTTTGACACCACCCCATCAAAGCCCACAGACTGCTGAGTTATCTCATGAAAAAGGAAAAAAACCACCCATTTCTGTTACTAAATGAAGAACTGCACAAATTAATAACACAAAATAAGTATCGCTTTCATTGTGGTCTGCCGAGATCAGATGGAAAAAGGAAGTTTTGCTGTCTGGCCTATCTGCTGTCAACCATTTACAGAACAAACCAGGTGGATTTTTTTCCTCTTTCTGCCTCCTCCTTCCTCTCTGTTTGGCCATCATTTTCCTCTTACCCACGGTGCAGAGCAAGCAGCCTTTGTCACTTGGGCCCAGGTACTCACAAAGATGCCCAGACGGAGCATGGGGACCGCTGGAGCCTCGCAGAGGGACAGCAGCAGCAGCAGCAGGGCTGTGCTCAGCTCCATCAGGTAGAAAAGGTGGTTGTGTGCAAAGAGGTAGGCAGCGAGTGCTTTGGCATTTTTGGGGTGAGTGAAGAACTTGTCATTGTTTTCTCCTTCCTAGGGCAGCAGGAATAAAGAAGGGAACAGCATTAGTGACTCTCAGTACTATAAAAGAGTGAAGAATGCAGACTTTTACAGGGATTAGATACAATTCCCAACAGAATATTCCCATTTACAGCCTGTTGCTGATGTGTTTATTGAGGAATGGACTCAACACACACGGGACATCCCCTTCTGCTCATAACCACATTTCAGTAATGAAACTCTTTCATATCCACAAACTCCTGCTTCAGAACCCCCTGAGCCTTTTCACAATGAGGCAGAGAGCTGGGAGAGTTTATAAAGGCAGGCTAAGAAACTCCAGCCAACATCCCAACACAAACACAACACTTCATTTACTTGCAACTGCTTCCACATGTTTACAGACTTATTTGATTAAACTTCTCCAGGACAGAACACGAAAACACCCAGATAAGCTCCAGGGCACCTGGCTGACAGTTGTTCCTCCTTATCTTGGCCTTGCAAAATGTCTGGGAGAAAACACTGGAGCACACACAGTGTTTTCTGCTTCAGGAATGTAAGACAGACTCCATGAAAAATTAACAAGTCTCTATGCTGATTTGTCATTCCCTCTTAACTAGAAAGCTTAATTAACATTAAAAGGTCAGATACTCCATCTTAACACTTTGCCTACAACTGATTTTCAAATAGCTACATCGTGACTATTTTTACCCCTAGGATGAAACTCAGTTTGGGGAGATTTTAGAGGGTTTTCATCAGAACCACCCAACAGCTTCTTCTCTCTCTCTTGTCAACAGTTTTGCAAAGGAGCTTTTGTCACTCCCAGGAAACTTGCTGCCTCTTATGGGAACTGCCATAAGAGATGACTTTTCCCCAGCAGGGCCACACAGATGCACAAGAAGTGGTGAGGTTTTGTTTAAATTAACATCTTCCCAGGCAGGCAATTATTGCAAGGACAGTCAAGCTATGACTATCAAAGCAGAATAGCTGTGATTGCAAATGGATAACGAGGTCAGGGAACTCTCCTTTAGGAAGTGAAGCATTCTCCAGACTCGCTCAGGAGAGGGTTCCCAATGTGCCTCACTGACTCCAGCTCACACTGGGTTTCAGAACTAACTCTGCTGGGTCACAGAGCTGGGCTGGAGCAGGGCAGAGCCAGCCCTGCAAAGAGCCCGGGCTGAGATCAGCAGGGCTGTTCTCATCCCCATCCAGGCTGGGCAGGACACACTTGTGGAATGACAAACAGCCTAAATCCTGCCTCTGGGGAGCCAAGCAATTCCAAACGTGCCTGGACAGCAAAGCCCTCTTATCCAGACACTTGCCTGCAGCCACTGCTCACAAAACTCTCTTTTAGTGCTTCTACCTCATTTCAAGGACAGTGTCACCGTGGCCATTGGTCAAGGCAGCAGCAGCAATCATCCCCATCCAAAGGGCCAGGCCTGCTGTGCCCATTACCATCAGAGCTGCAGCAGCTCAATGACCCTTTGCAGAGCTGCTCCAATAATCAGGAGTTTAAACAAAAGCCTGGGATGGAGGCTGGAGCCACCCTGCACTGTCAGGGCTGCTCCAGCACACCACGGAGCTCAAGTGTTGCCAAGGTCCAGCCTACACTGTTTTAAAATATCTGAGAAGTGAGATTTCTCAGTCCTGAGGGGTCAGAGCATGGAGGAACAAATGGTTTCTGTCACCTTGCAGTGGCTTAAACAAAAAAACCCCCAAGTGGGTCCAAAGCACCTCAGAGCTTTGAAAGGGAATGAAGAGAAGGAAGGACAGACAGTAATGGAACCAGCAACCACTTCAGACTGGACAGCTGTGGGAGAGGCTCAGCTTTGGTGGCTAATTCCTCACACCAGATGTACAGCAACCTTAAAAAGCAAACCCTTTGTTGCAGTAAGGATGGTGTTTCTGGTAACTGAAGCATGGGTGGGGTTTGATTCTTTGCTGTTTTAAATATTTCAAATTTCACTCCTGGGCTGATCCTAATCCCAGCATCCTGTAGAAATCAAGACCTCTGCTTTCTGTCGTGCCTCACATGACCTGCAGGACTTGACTGGCACTAACTGGGCCACCCCATGGCCTAGGCAGATTTGGGACCTGCACTTCCAGAACAGGAGCAGTCCCCAGGAGAGCACTGACCATTCCCCCTGGAGCGACTGCAGGGATGAAATGACAATCTGTGACCAGCTACAGAAACCTCCATGCCAAGGTGGCAGAACTGTGCACGTGCTGAACCCCCCACCCAGCACAGTCCTTGGGAGAGGGTGGGGATTTTGTTGTTCAGTTGCCCCACACGACTTCCAAAGCCCATCTGGGGGTGCCTCCAGCAATGCCCCACTCCTGAAGCAGAATCCTCGGCAAGGCACTGAATTTTCAGCCTCAAAAGAGAAGCTGCTTGTTTCCCATGACCAAGAACCACCGTAGCTCCTGCAGAGCATTCTCCCCCACCCAGCAGGGCTCACCTGGAGGTAGATGGCTGCCTCTTGGTAGTTCATCTCCCAGTTGTGGCGGGCAGAGCTCTGCTGGGCGCAGCACTCCCTGGCCGCGGGGCTGGAGGCATCACTGACAACGTCGTAGCTGCCCCCATCTGCATCAGAGAAACAGGGATTGACCACCAGGGAAGCTCTGGGATCACAGGCAGCCAGAGCAGCTGGGAAAGTGGCAGCTGCACACTGACAAATTGACTCTTGGCAGGTAGGAGCTTTAAAGAGACACTCAAACCCAGCACTTGCACATGGGAATGCTCCCGGATGATCACCAGAAGAGACAGCTTCTGCTCAGCACAGCGAGCAGCTCTCCTGGCTCAGAGGTGTGTGCTGTCATGCCTGAAGCTTGCTATCAGCATCACAAACTACAAGCAGGCAGGTAACAGCCACCAGCCTCCCAGGATGGCCAGCCCAGTGAGGAGAAGAGGGTTTGCTGAAGGAGCAGGGAGCTTTCATGTCCTTGGAGCAGAGATGGATGGACACAGCCCTGCCCCTGCCACGGGGCACCAATGTGAGCAGAGAAGCTGCTGTCAGTACTTGGAGCAGAAAGCCCCACTTCTCCCAGCACTTCAGAGCCACTAAATAACACATCAACACTCTGAGGTGCTGATAAGTGTTCGACACCCCTCTGATGCAAACAAACCACAAGATGAATTTTCTGTTCACACTCCACACATTAATTCTGAAATTTCTGAGCGCCTTCCTTCTCACCAGCAAAGAACTACAGAACAATGCCATACTGAACGTGTGAAACAGATTTTGTAAGTCAAGATTTTGTTTAAAAAACCCCAAAACAATTCAATTGCAAAGAAGCAACTCCCAAGCAGAGCTATACATACACAGTGCCCTTCCCACAGGAGAGTTATACAGGGCATGTACATAAACTCCAAAATAATTGCTATTTTTGCATCCTGCAGCCTCAGTGCTATTAAGACAGATGAAAACTAAGCAAGAAGATAATTACTGGACAAAATGGGAATGTCACTTGGTTTCTTCTTCTGGGACTGGGGGTTTTATTTTACCTTTGACAAAAAATACTGAGCAGAGAACCCCCAGCAGTGAGACCTGCTTAGGGCCTGTGGTGGAGCTAGCCACACTCTCTGTTCTCCAGAGTTTCAAACATTTCCCACATCACATGGTTGTTCCTGCTCTCAGAAGAGACTTCCCTCCTCCAGTGCCTCATGTTCCCGAAGTGGGTACATGTAAAATTGAGCTTGCCAGCACAGCAGTGCTGATTTCCCCCTTTTTTTATGAGCACAGGAGCTGTGGTGTGGCAGCTCGCTCTCTCTGTGCTCCAAGTTGTTATCTGACAGTGGGCAAAAAGCACCACGAGGTTCTCTTCCCCTCTCATGACAGCCTGCTGAAGATTTGCTGTGACAAAATAATCCTGGATGAATTACTGATTCAGTCTCTCCAGAACACCCTCTGGAGTGGAGAGGGAGTCCATGCCAAAAACTCTGCACCCGCCAGGAGAAATGGCACCATGTGCTTCTGGCAGAGGCAGGGAGTGGGAAGAAATCAGAGCCCCTTCACCAGTGCACAGCCACAGCTGCCTCTTCCACCCCCAAATCAAATTAAGATAACATTTCTCTGGGGTTGGTGCAGACCTTCCAGATTGCACACTCAGGTTGCTGAGCATTCTGCAGCACGAAGCCTGTTTCTCTTCCTTGCTTCCCCCACACCCTTAAAATACCACTCAAAATCTGGACAAATGTTTGAATGAGGCTGGTTCCTCCCCCACACCCCTTGATTTAGCACAGCTCTTGAAAAAAAACTGAATGATGGAGTTTTTATTTATCCATGGAGCTGGAATGGCAGCCTTCTGGTTTGTCTGCTTTTTAACTAAGAGATGACAGCCATATGCAAAAATCAGAAGCGTTATATTGCAAGCTCTAAAAAGTTCTTAAATGTTATTATTTACAAAGCTTTTGCTGGGGATGTGTCTCAAAAGGACAGACTCCTTCAAACTGCAGCCTGAGAGCAAAACCTTTTCACATTTGATGCTTAGCAGTTACAGGAGGAGCATATCTTGAACAGAACCTGGACTTTACATTACAGAATATACAAAATTTACAAGGATCAAAACACAGCGTGGCCAAAACAGCAGAGGTTCGTAGCATTAACCTAAACACCAACACACTGGACCCTGCCCAAAGATGCCAAAGTCACCTTTAACCCTGAAGCAGCTCTTTTGCACAAATTAACCTCTCTGGAAAGGACAGACCCTAGGAAAAGACACACCCCAGCAAAACCCAGGACAGGACCCCGCTCTGTGCTTCCCACAGAAGAGCTGTCCCAGCTCTGAGACCAAGGTTGCAAATACAAAACAGCACTCAGAGACGCAAATCAGAACTAGAAACCAGCTCTAGAAATCAAGATGCTTTCCTGCTGTCTAAACCAGGCACAGACAACAGAAAATGCACTGAAGTGTTCCGGCAGGGAGCTGCATTTTGTGGATCAGCTCCTTCCCCATCAGGTACCAGAAGGTTGATCTAGCATCCCTGAGGCAACAGCATCATCTGGGTCATAAATAATAATAAAAATAATAATAAATTTGAAGAGCAGCCCTCTGACTGTGTGCTTGGCAGCCCTCCAGCGAGCTAATTTCCTCAGCTGCTCCCATGATAACAATGACACAGACTAATGCAAGCTCGGCTCCGCTCGTGCTGCACAACATCCCCGACGGCGTTTACCATCAGTATGGAGCTCAATGAGATAGGAGGATCTCTCCACAGGGCTCCCGGGATCCTCGAAGTAGATGGCAGGCAGCTCCCTCCACCGCATGGCAGCCGCTGGTGCTCGCAGTTCCTCCCTCCCTTCCTCCCAAAGCTGCTCCTCGATTTCCTCAGGGGAAAGCTCCGCACTAAAGACTCTGCTCTGCTGCCTGCAGAAGTGAGCGGCTTCTCCCCTCCCCTCTGGGGAAGGTGGCTCAGACCTCAGCGAGATCCTTTCCCTGGCTGCTTCCGAGGGTGAGATTGTGGAAGGTTTAGCTGCAGGAGGGTGAGATTGTGGAAGGTTTAGCTGCAGGACGAGGAGCTGCCAGGCACAAGCGTGCTGGCGAAGCGGGGATTCGTGTGCTGCGCTCTCGTGTTTTGGCATTTAGCACAACTTGCTCACGATGAGCTAACGGGAGAGGAGTCAAAGTGCTGAGCAGGCACAGCGAGGAATCTCCAGCACCAAAAAGAAAACAGATATTTGGTGAAGTTCGCAGCGCAAGGGGCACGCCAAAGGAAGAGAAGCGAGCCGGTCACAGATGGCAAAGCTTCCTTCCTTACACACTTGTGTAACTTATCCCAGTCGCTCCCTGAAAAGAGAGAGAGGCAGGGAGGGAGGGGAAAAAAGAAAAGAGGGGGGGAAAGAAAAAAAAAAAAGAAAAAAAAAATGGAAAAGCAAAACCAGCTGGCTGCTTCCACAAGGCATCCGGAACGAGACTGCCGGGACTCCAGCATTTCCATTCAGTGCAGCCGAGCATGCTCCTGTGTAAATAGTTTCCATATGTCATCATTACAATAAAAAACAAAAAAACAAGGAAGAAAGAGAAGGAGCATAAACTTTCCAGAGCCCAAACCTCTCCCTCTGCAAAACAAATTCCCTGTTTAGGGGAAGGAAAAACTCTCCATGGGCCGAGAGCAAACAAACTCCTCTCATTCGGAGGAGCTCATGCAGCCATGGGGGAGCTCCAGGGCAGAGCTGAGAGAAGAATAAGGGACAGAAAACATCCACAGGAGGCTGGGATAAATCACCCTTCCCAGGCAGCTATTCTATATCAAACTGAAGTCACTCTGGAATTCCACCATTTTTGATGTCTGCACTTCTTTAAATAAATAGCAATTTTTTTCAAAATTCCAACAAGCTAGTAACCTCCTACAAATTCAAAGAGTTATAAACCAACCCTACAGCTCTTCCAGCCTCAGAGCTCCCCCAGCCTGGCTCCCATTAGCCAGTTTGCCAGATGTTCTGCCTGCCAGACAGCACACACTTTTTATGGCCTTGCACTGAAACAGACTGAGATTCCCTCACTGGCTCTCTGCCTGCCTCCAAAGCCTTTGCTGGACTTACCAGGGCTTTCTCTTAAATGGCTGAGGATGGTTTGGAAGTTAAGTTTCCATCCTGCCCAGATATTGCTATTTTAGCAAGTACATCTGTGATGACAGAACATGTGAAGGCAGAAGTGACTTAAATCAGCAAAAAATATCCTTATTCTGTCATTCATGCTGTTCATGCATCACGTGTGGAGTCAATGGAAGATGCAATATGCAAGTTGCTCCAGTGAGTACATTACACGTGTGAGTAACGTTTCTCTTGACAGGCAAAAAAAGAAATGCCAAGGACACACAACTTTGGAGACAGGACACATCTCCATTCTTGTGGCCTTGCAAGGTCCCTGATTCACCAAAAGAGGGAAGAGGAAGGAAGACATCACCTCCTGCACGGGGGAAAGGTCAAACTGTCCAGGCACATGGTCTGGGCAGCTCCAGTCACCAGTGTGTTCAAGGCTGGATGCAGCTTGGAGCAACCTGCTCTAGTGGAATGGGTCTGTTCCTTCCAATCCAAAGCATTCTAGGATTTTACCATCCTACCATTCAGCTGGAGTAATTTTTTTTTCAGGCTTTGCATTCCTCACTGCCATAACCCCCTCTATTTCTCACACCCTCCATCTTCACTGGATCTGTAATTCCCAAACTCAGTCACAGAGCCCAAGCTTTTGGTTTAACACAAACATAACCAGGTATTCCACAGCACTGAACATGAGCCCATGGAAGAAGGCAGATCCCAGCAGGATCAAAGGTTCTCTTGGTGTTCCTGGATCTCCTGAGCTGCCACCCAAGACCTGTCCCAGTGCAGGAGCCCTGTGCTGGCTGAGGTTTCTGGCTCTCTCCCTGAGGCTGTGGTGAGGATGGACAAGGACAAGGAGAAGGACAGCATTCCAGAAGCACTCCTCTCTCCTGGAAAGCTCTCATCAGCTGAACACTCACTACAGAAGGTGCAAATCCATAAAAAACCATGGAAACAAGGCAGGTGCCTACCCTTCCTCAACACAATCTGTGCAGGCATCTTCAGTCCCAAAGCCAAGATTTTAGTCAAGTGTTAGAGTTGTGCCAGCACCAATGATGGCATTTCCCCTTCCAAGGGCTCACAGGCCATGCAGCTTCACCTCCAGAGGATTCATCTTCCCTCCCTCCTCCAAGGAGGCAGATAAGAAACTGCTCCTTCCAGGCACTGAGGCACAAACACACACGTGCTTGTCTCTTCAAGGCCAGGCTCACCTACCCTGGAGAAAAAAAGCTGGGAGCTGCCTGGAAAGCACAGCTGGCCTGGCACTTGGCCACACATCTCAGAGGTGAGACAGACAGACAGACAGGGAAATCTCTGCCTTTGCTGCCTGATTGCCAGCTCAGCGCCGTGCCAACGGGAGCATCGCAGGACTGCTCTTGCTGCCCAAAACATCTCAGTGCCTGTCCTGTTTCAGGGGACATTGTGGGAAGGAAGAGAACAGCCATGGGGAAGTCTAAACAATTTGCTGTCAGTTTGTTGCCTAGGAAAAAAGGGCATCTCCAACAGAGAGCAGTGCCAAGCCCTTCTGCTACAGGAGAAATAATCTACTTCGGAATATTTCGAGCCAGCGTAACTGAGTCATGCTCTTCCTTGGAGACAACAGCACAGCAGAAACATATGCAAAGGCCTTGGGGCTCTTTGTCTTACTGTATTCTCACAGCACTCACTTGCTGTGAAGCTCAACAAACAAAGTCACTTCAGCTTCCTATTTAACACAGGAAAGTTTTTTAAAAACATACGGATGCTGCCACTTCCCGTGAGCGGTAAAAGGCGACTCGAGCCTGCCGTCCTCGCCTTGACTCGAGGATGCAGCAACACGAGCTCACATCCTGCCTCCATCACCACAGGCAGCTGAGTCCTGGTGAAGGAGGAGCAGATGTCCCTCAGCATGGAAAGTCACATTTGATGTACCAGTGCCTCTTCTCAGCGGCGCTGCCGCGCTCCCCCACGGCAGACAGCTGAGGGGAGCTCCGCAGCCTCGCTAACATCTGCACCGCACACGTGGAGAACCCCCTGCACAAATGAACACCATGCCACAAGAGCTAAAGCATGCAGGGAAATGGTTTAGCCCCAGCAGAAGCCCTGGCTCCATCCAGGGAGCTCTGAGTGAGGCAGAGCCAGTTAACCCTTCACTTTGCAGCTCGGGAGGAGAGCTGTGATGATTCACTCGGATGTTCACTTCCTGCACCACCCTCCTGGGGACAGAGACATTTGTGAGGAAGAATAAAAAAAAAATAAAAAATTAAAGACTTCCAGGAAAATAAGGATGAGGATAATTTTCCCCAAGTACAGCAGCCAAACTCAGTTGGTTGGAGATCCTCATCTGTGCAGTTCACTGCCTTGTCTCCCCAGGACACCTGCTCTCCTCTGATCTCATCCCTGAGTCACTCCAGCTTTTTTTTTTCCTCTTGAAATATTATGTGGGAAGTTCTGGCCAGGAACTCTTTGATCCTGGGACAACTTTCACTCCTGGATACATAGCAGCAAGAGGCAGAGGGGCAGATCCCTCCTTTTTGGGATGTTTGGAATCCATAATTAGGTTAGCAAGACTTCGGCAGCTGAAGATGAACTGACAGATGCAAACCACCCCCCGTCTAAGCCCTGTTCCACAAAGCTGCCTCTTGACAGATGTGGGATTAAATCCTCCTGCATCTGAGAGTCCATAAAATATCACAGGGAGAGCTGGAACCAGGCGCTCCTTCAAAATAAAACTGTGAACACAGGAGTTCCTGCCTTAACAGAGCTGCCAAGTCCAACCCAAAGCATTTTTCTTCAGTAAAAGTCCCACAAAATGAAAGGTTGCATTAGGAAGCTATAATTAAGAACCTCACTTGTGTCAAGCCAAATTGCTGCTGGTTTCATATCCCTTATTTCTTATCTCAACAAATGAACCACAACACCACCAAAAAGGAGAAGCCAAAGCCACAAGAGAAGGATCACCTACAGCTCCCATTATCCATCCTTTCAGCAGCCAATATGCTCCATAATCTCATCAGTCCGATCGTATCACGGCAACAAAGGCTTTACACACACCCAGATAAAATTATACCATAACTGGAATTAAATATCTGACTCATTGAGGGGCTCCGTGGAACAACTAATGAATGGAAAAAACAATTGGAAGCAGTTAAGGTTCTGCTGAACCGAACCAAAAAGGAAAAATAGAAGAGACAACTCTGCCTAAGGCAGAGAGAGAGGCCAGACGTGAAATACACACACACACACACACATTTCTAATTCATAATTTTTGAGGAAGTAATGGAAAGAGACAATATCAGAGTCCCTCAGCTCTAGCATTTCTTTAACATATCCTGTTACATGAAGGAATTTCCTCTTTTTGTTCCAAAAAGGGAAAGCAGTGTCTCCTGCTTTTAACACATTAAAGATCTGCTTTGGCTTCGGTAACAACACAATGTCAGCAGTTTAAGAGCACGTTCCTCATTTCAATTCTCCAAAGCAGAGCCTCTGGATTTCCCTGATGCACTTTGGAAAGATGTTTGATTAAGCTGCAATCTGGCCTTTTAAAGGAGAGCAGTGTGCTGCCAGCACTGACTGCCAGCTCCAGCCGCCAGCAGCTCTCCAGGGAAGGCACAAAGTCAGCAGTGGGAAGCAGAGGAAGCTCTTCCCTCTGGGAGAAACCAGGATTAATCTGGGTAACAAACCTCCAGCACGGCCAAAGCAGCACTAGAATGAAGAAGGCAGGAATAATGGATGTGCCTTACTGACCTTTTTTCCCTGAAGAAAGAGGGATAGCAGGAAAATGACATAAATTTAAAAGTTAAATAACAAACTCTCAACATCTTCCCATGACAGGCTGAGACCAATTAGAGTTATTTGCTGTGGTGCAGCAATGCTAAGGAGGTAATTGTGTTTTGTAGTGTTAGAACACGACTCCACCACTCTGATTCCTCTGAAATACAACACTGCCACATCTCCTCTGCCTTGTCCTTCACACAGGAAAGAGAAGCTGCCAACTTCAGAGGAAGACACGTGTGAAGGAGCAGGGAAAGCCCCAGCCCCAAGAGCTGGGGAACTGTTCTCCATTAGGAAAAAAGGCTTCTGCACATTTGGTGGAAACCACTGCTGGCAGCAACTGGAGGCTGCATTTAATGGCTGGAGAGGAAGGAAGGAGTTAAACCATTAATGTGACATCTGCTGAACAGCTGATTTTCCCTCAACTGGTCCTTACTTCAAGTCCTACAGCCCTCACACAGAACCACATCTTCAGCAAATGGACAAGTTTGACTTCAAAAGTCTTCCACACACAAAAAAAATGTCATTTGAATCCAGACTTTATCAGAGCTACTGCTGGTTTCCCATTGTTTTGCCTGGAAATCTTGGCTGGCTGGCTTGCAATCTCCTGCCTGGTGCAAAACACCTTCTGGGGCTGGAAGAAAGTGCCTCTCACGGCAATGTACAGACTGCCTCAGCTGCAGCCTCAGAAATCACAAGTCATCTGCTGATTTTTAAATGCCAGCCTTTAGAATCAGCTGTTCAATCTCTATTTACTGTGGGGATGGAAGAATAGGTCATACAATGACTGTGTCGTCTGGCTTTTCAGAAAATACAGAATATATTCAGTATTTCTTGAGCTTCCCTGAAGCACTACTGGAGTGTTAAACCCTGAACTCCTGACAGGCTGGAATCATTTAATATGCTTTTTTATTTCTCAAGCCTTTTAGAGCACCTTGAACTCTGCTGACCACGTTTCTCTTCAGGATTTTCCTCCACTCCCAGGTGCTATTCCTTCATTTGATGTGTATTTATCTAAATATCTGTTTATCTTTTGTGTTAGCCAGCCCAGGCATGTTGGTACTGTGACATTTTGCTGCCTCTCCAACAGCTTTAAAGCTTCCATGAACATTTCTGTTTTCTATGCATTTGTGCTGGCTCAAAGTATAGAAAATTTAGATTGTTTAAATTTTCTCCTTTGCAACCACTAGAGATAAGGTCCTTCCACCAGCCTTGTATTTGAAAGGAAAGGGCTTTGACTTGGTCACTTCACCTGCCTGACCCAAATGTCAAAATTTTCCTCAGTGCTCCCACTTCCAGGACTGATCCCTTAGTCTTAATTCTACAGGCATTTCTTCATTTGGTTAATGAAGACCAGGAACATACTTGCAAATTTTAGTGAAATCCACTTTGCTTTTGTGCCATAAACTTTCCCAGATCTGTGGGGGATAGTGCAAATGCTCTCTCTCTGCAAAGCAGTGATAGCTGGAATAAAACACAGGCATTCCCAAGGGGCAATACACAAACACCAATATTAGGTGGGAAATACAAGTGCAGCTGAGATGTCCAGCCCCCCAGAACCAGGGGGTTTAACACAGCTGTGCAGACAGATACATCCTAAATTTTCTTCCCCCACACACAAGCAGGAGAAGAAAAGTTTTTTGTTCCAAACAGACATCACCAGATTGAGATTGCAAAAGCAGCACTGGGTGCTCCAAACCCCCTCAGTGTGATTCAAAGCACAGCAGTGTCCTCTGGCCATGCCCAGGATCTGTCCCCAAGCCCACGGTGCTGCTGTGGGCCAGCAGCAGCTCAGCTGAGGTGCCTCCCTGTCCCCAGGTGAGGCACGGTGCCCGAGCTGCCTGCAGAACCACTCACAGATGGCCCAAACCCTAACGCTGCTCCTGCAGCTCCCAGAAAGCAAGCAGCCATGTGAAAACCAGCCTTCTTCTCCACATGCAAAAAGCAATTATGTTAAAGACACAGAGAGAGCCCTGCGAGGTCCAGATCAAAAGCCAGAGACACGGGAGGCAGGAGAAAAGCCCGATCAAATTCACCGCACTCTCCCCAGCTTAAGGATCAGAAATGGAGCGTTCTGGCTCATCAATTCTACTTCCAGCAAATTCAAGCCTAAATCCCCTGAAGGCAATAAGGAAAAGGCAATCAACAACAACTCTAACCACTTCACAGATGCTCCTGTTTAGTTTATACAGCACTTCTTACAGCATTGAAATGGGTAAAATGGGATTTCAACGCAGGGGGGCTGACGGCAGCAGGCAGGATTCCTCAGCGAAGATACCAAGGGCAAAGGAAGTTCTGAGAAGCATCATATTGGTTATGATGAGTGAACTCAGCGTGCTCAGCCTTTGCTCATTTTAATCTGCCACTACGCAGGCTTGGCTAAACCGAACATCCTGCATCTACAGTGCCTTAAAAATCCACAGGAACCACAAAATGAGGGGGGAAAACGAACAAAGTGATGCGTTCCCTGGGAAGCCATGAAAAAACTAATCACTGTTTGTTTCCAACTGTTGTTCCGCTTCCCGAGCCAAATGTTTCCAAGTCAGCTGTGGTGGCTGAGGAGTGACCGGTTCGAGCTGGAAAGCTGTCAACTGAAAATTGCAGCTCCAACACTTTCAAACTCCTTAACATCTTTTATAATTCCAGGACCACCTGTTCAAAAAAGCAGAGCCCCCTGATGACACCACACATGCCCTGATCCCACGTTTTCCAATGAAAGCAATCAGCTCGGGGAGGATACACCCTGTTCTGCTGCTCTCAGCCCAGAAAGATGGGAGATGTGCTGGAGGAGAGACACGCAAAGGGCAGGGGCTCCCTCCCTCAAAGCATCAAGGTCATCACTCCCATCTTCAGGGAGTGTGGAGACTCCTTGCCCCTCTCTGCAGGATCCCCCCTGGATTTACAGTGTGAGATGATCTCCATCCCCAGTGCTGCAGGAGATGACAAAGGAGAAAGAAGCATTTGACTCCAGGACAATGGAACACTAACCCAAGTCTTCTCTACCTTGTAGATGCAGTTACCAGCTCAGATTTGAACAGCATGGAGCATTCAAGACAAAAATCACTGGGGTTTTTTTTCTTTTTTTTTTTTTTTTCTCTGCGTGAAAGAGTCAACAGTGCAGAGATTCTGTTTGACAGAGCATCCCACTGTGAGACACACAACGTGTGCATTGTGCAAACCACTCTCCTGCAGAGCTCAGAAAACAAGGAAGGCTTGGAAAAAATACCCACAATGACTGCAGCCCTGGATACCTCCTGGTGCTTTACTGTGCTTGGGGTTCTTCCTCTACAGGCACCACGTCCACAGAGCCACAGTGAGAATGTCTCCACACAAATGCTGTTGAGTTTTGGACAACACAGGGTTCTCTCTCATCAAAGAAAGGCACCAGCTCTACCCAAGCATTTAAGCACAGCCCTGCCTTAAAACCTGAATTTTCAGGACAAGTGAGATTCCAGAGGACGGTTCAGAGCAGAAACATTTTTCATTATTTCTAACATCATAGCAAAAGATCCCAAACATCTTCTAAAAAGCAGCATTTCCCTCCTTCCTCTGAGCTTACAGAGCTCATCACCCAGGGAAACGAATTGTACTGAAGGAGAAAACAATAATCTCCTTATGTTTTGGGTGTTCGGTTCCCTTTCCAAGATTTTCACCCCTCACTCATCTCAGAGGCAGTTTCTGCTTCGCTTTGCTTGCTTAAAACATTCATTTTAAGTCATCTAGGCCAGGAAAGGATTAGAGGAGCCCTGGCAGAAGCTGCAGAATGCAAGGCTGTTAGGTCAGAGAAATGAGACTTTCAGAGGCATAACCAACAATCCACCACAAAACCACCACTCGTGCTTTGGAGAAAATTCCTCTCTCTATAAATTTTAAGCAGGTGCATATTAAGAAAAATGAATCATGCACAGCAATGCAAAGCAGCACCTCCTCATAGCAAAGGAATGAAGCCTGCCAGAACACTCCTGCACCAGGTGTAATCAGCACTTTCCAGGTGAGATTGTGACCCACAGTGGCATTACCTGACTTACCCCAGGTGCAAGGAGGAGCTGCTTCCCAAAATGAGACCCCAGGCCTGTGCTCTGGCCATCTTTCACCTCCAAAGGCAGCAGCAGAAGCGCTGCTGCTGGAACTAATTAAAGGCAAATTGGTAGAACTAGGGGCCATGACGTGAGGAAATATCCTGCACAGCATCCAAGAAAGGCACCAGATAATCCAAAAGGCTGTTTAAGAGCCTGGCTGTCAGAAATCTTGGAATCTGCCAGGTCCAAAGCAAGCAGTTGCTTGTTCCCTCATCCCCTTCATTCCTTCACCTTAATTAGCTACAGCATTTCAGAGCCAGTGCCTCAGCCCCAACAGCCACCTCTGCAACAAGCCTTGCTTCCACACAAGGATCAAAACCTACAGATCCTGAAGGATGTATTAAATCTACCAGGTGGCTGACATTCGAAATGCCTCTTTTCCTCCAAAGGTAGCAAAGGCAGAGTGCCTCCACAAGAAGCACAGGTCCCAAGAGTTTGTGTGGTTGCAGGATTTTCCCAAAGGTCTGCTGTTTATTCTCTGCTTCCTCAGCCCTCCAGGAATTGTTTTACACCTGGAAATCTCACCCATGGCATGAGGGTGGAATAGGATGAGTTTTGAGGCCCCTCCAACCCAAACCATTCCAGGATTCTCTGAGATGATTCCATGACCAGATGGGCTGAAGCTGTGGACTACACGGACAGGCTTAACCCTCTCACTGCCAATAGAAACGTGTTCTGGAACCAGATCCAACACAGAAGAGATTGCTGTCCCTTCAGGTTGGATTGGCTACCAAACACACCAAAATCCAGGTAATTCACGTGCTTCAACAAGAACATTAACTGCCCCAAACCTCAAGTGTCTAGCTGGGGCTTAGTAAAGGATTTTTCTTTTTTTCAAGACAGGTTTCATGCCTACAACATCCTTTAATGCTGTAAGTAGACTCTGTGTTCAGAACCACCAGCTGAGTCTCCAGCAGGCAGTTACACAAGGAAGAGCTTTGCTGAAAGCCCCTTCCCACATTCCATCAGGGAACTGTCCCAAGGCAGGGGCAGAGGACCCCACACACCATTCTACAGCACAACCAGCAGGCCCTGGGCTTTCCTTAGCCACAATCCTCACCCAGCACTCCTGGGGCAGCCCCTCCAACCTCACCAACAGAGAAACCTCATTTTCTTCACACACCTTGGGCCACCTGCTCGTCCCCAGCAGTGCCAGGCATACATTCACCTTCCCAAATAATTCACCTTCCCAAAAGGCCAGGCTGGCTCTGGTTTTCCTGGCAATTCACTCTCAGGCAGCAGAAAGTGAGACTGCACCTCACTCAAAGTAGTTATAACTTCCCATTTTCCAACAATCCTTTTAGAAAACATCGCTCTTGGCTGTTGCAGTTGCTCCCCCACCTCCCTAATAATTAGTTTTTACTTCAATAGCAGATGCAGTTGCTTTCTTGTAAAAACCCAGAGTTGAAAGATGACTTCTTTCCCCCTGCCATCACCCATTGTGTGGGAAAACAGACAATATCCCATTGTTCCATGTACAACACTCTGAGCTGTACTTTCTGCTCTGAACACACTGAAACTCTACTTGAGGCTACAGCAATTTCCATGCAGGAGGCAAAGGAGAATCTTGTATCTGATCTAATACAGGATAAATCAATGTGCACTCATTTGTTGTTTATAGCTCCCATCAGCTCAAGGAGAGACACTGTCCTAGAGTTTCAAGGCTATCCAGGCTGCCTTTGCAGATGGAAACAGACACTGCACTTAGGAGGTATTTTGAGAGCTCTGTTCAAACATTTCCCAGGAGTTCAGGAGGGATGGGAAATCACTAAACCCTGGCAGGTTCTCATCACTCTCAGGACAGGATTTTGGGAAAGGCCAGGCCAGGTTCACATCTCCCTTCTTGCCTTCTGTAGAATTTCAGTTTCCTATTAGTCACTGCCCTCAGGCAGGGGCTGGGGAGCTTAATTGGAGTTTGTTTGGAGATGCTCAGATAAGATGGGCTAGGGAAGGGCAGCTCACACTCATTACTGTGCATCCAGGTGATGCAAGAGCTTCTCCCTGTCTCCTTCAGCTGCTGGAGCTGCGAAGAAAAATCACCCAGCCCCTACACAGCACAGTCAGAAAACCATCAGCACCACAGGGAACACATTTTTCTGGATGTGGTCTGAATTCCTGTCAACTTTGCAGGATTCTGACCCTTTGTGGTGGCTGCAGATGGGAGCTCCCTGGAAGCCCTGTATCCCAGCACAAGCCAAGCAAGGCAGAGTTTAATATTCCTCCCCGTGCAAGTATTTTCTCTCATTAAATGCTTAAGAGCTGGAGGATTTGGGAGATTAATTTTTGCAGCTGGACATTTTCTTTAAGAATGCAATTTTCCACACAATTTTCTCCTTTAGCTCTCTTTTATTCTAACACCAAGACACTCACTTACCCAGGAGAGGACTCTCCTGCAAGATTTGGAAAGGAATTCACTCCTGCACTTCAGTCCTTTCTTTTCACATCTGCTACAGCCTTGCTTTCAGAAAACCCTGTTTCTACTTATTTCAGCCCAGAAACTTGTCTCCAGTTCCAGGCAATCAACACCAAGAATCCACAACTATAAATTCATTTATCCAAAGACCTGACTGGAACAAAGCCAGAGCATGGATAGGGTTTTTTTTGTTTGTTTGTTTGTTTGTTTTTAAATTTAAAAGCACAAGAAGTTCCTTAAAAACCACGAGAGCTGATACACTGAACCTCAGAGGTACTCAGCACTCAGTGACATGGTTGTGACAGGCTGGAGAATGGACTGCAATTCAGAGGAGTCTGTGCACACAGGAACACAAAGCAAGGGTGAGATTTAATTATCAGCCACCTCAAACATGTGACTGAACAAGGGGCAGCTACAGCCACTTTGTCTTGCCCCAAGTGTCACCTGGAAGAGGACGGGGGGGTCCTTCACTGCAAACAGTCCCAGCTTGTTCTGGGGACACAGCTCAGTGAAAGTTTTGGGTTTAACCTGCCATTGAATCCCTGGAGTTGATGATGGCCAGGCAGAGTAATGAGGGAGATGTTCCCCCAAATTCAATATTCATAATATTCAATTATGAGAGTTTAGGCAAAGCCAGAGGGAAAGAGCCTCCTGACCTTCCCTGTCCCCATGCCCTCACCTTCACCCTGGCAGGCTCTCTCTCCCCTGACAAGCACTTCTCACACTTTTTCCCTGGAAAAGAAAAGCTTCTGACTGAAAAGGTGACATCACACAGTTCTGTTAAGGCCATTCCAGTCCCCAGCAGCCAAGGGGAGGCAGAGCAGAGGGGACACATTTGATTCCTCACAGCCTCCACGAGACACAACTTTGCTGCATTTCACAGCAGATTTTCTGTGCAGGCAAAGAGCAAAAGCTGGGCTACACATCCTGGGTTTTAAACAAGCTTACTTTTGCCAGTGCTGCTGTCAGCGTGCTCCCTCCCTGATTTAAGCTTCCCACTTCCCAGAGATAAATGTGCCTTTCAAGTTGTTGATGCCAGCCTTCCCCTCCTAATCCTTCATCCCACCCTGATTTCAGAAGGCTCTGTATCATTCCCCATTGCTTCCATAGCATAAGCTTTATATTTCTGCAGCAAATCCAACTTTAACAGTGATTAAAACATACAAATAAGAGACATTTCATTTGAAGGATCCCAGGAAATGAGTTCTCAAAAAGCACACAGAGATCCTGTGAGAAGCACAAAATTGGTCCCTAAAGAACTTCCCTGTATTTCAAAGTGGAGAATTTTATTTATTAATACATTCATTCTCATGCCTCTGCTTTAACACAGTCATGCTGGCTTCAAGCAATTGTTAAGCCTCACACAACTTCTTCTTTGAAGGGATGGGAGGCGGGGGAAAGAAAGAGGGAAGAGTGATTAAAATTAGTCACAAGGAATCCTATAAATACACCCGTGGACGGAGGAAGAAATCGCTCTTCTATTTAACTTAAAAATAGAGGGCTAAACTCTAAAAGACAAACAGATGGGATGAAGCAAGGATAAAACAGAGCTCAGAGAAAGTCAACTGGGCAATATAGCCAGGGATCTGTATTGTGGGGTGGCAGAGAAGGAGGAGGAGGAGGAGGGAGGAAGAATCTTGATTATCCAAAATTAGTTCCTGAGTTGGGAAGCTAAGAATGAGAAAATTAAGGGAACTCATCTTACTGCAAGAGGAATCTGATCTCAGAGGCAGTATGGCACAGAGGTATAACGTGCAAAAAAAGGGATGCCTGGCCAGGAAATGATGCATTTGTTCCTGTGGCAGCAAGGGCTGGGGCAGGATCACGAGACCCGTGTGTGTGCACCTGCAACTGCAAGTCAGGGGGGTGTGCTGGACAAAAACTGCACAGACACATCCATGAGGTGTAACCCCAACCAGAAACTCTCTGAACACGCCCAGACACATCTGCTGGCCACATCCAGCCTGCTGCAGGGAGGGCTTTAATGAAGCCACACTGAGGAGAAAAGCAGAGCTTCTGAGGGACGGTGGCTGTTGTTTTCCCCCTGCCGGTGCTCACAGGCTGGCTACGTCCCACTGAACAGCACATATTGTATAAAGTACTCCAGGTTCTTTGGTAAGAACACAACAAGGATGCGGAAGGGATTTATCAACGCTTCCTTTCTTGGAAAAAACGCAATGTAAACTAGAAACAGACAAAACAAGCCTCACAAAGTGCAGATGTTTATGGTGCTAGGAAAACGCCACATGAGACAACCGCAGTGGGACCGTGCCAAGGGAGGGAGACGCTCTGGGACAGCGAGCAGGAAAAGGCTCAAGGCCAGAGGGAAAACCATAAAAGTGTGTGAGAGAAACAGCACCGGCAGGAGCTGTCCGGCCCCGCGGTGTCACACGGAGCTGGCGGCGACAAGCGGCCCCTGCCCGGCTGTCACCAGCAGCGGCCACCCCGAAGGGACACACGGCGGGCAGGCAGCCACAAAGGGCTCTTACTTTCGTTAGGCAGCTCCTCGCGGTCCGGCTCATCCAGAGGGGCTGAGGCGCCGCTCCCGCTGTCGTCCAGGGTGAGGATCAGCGGAACATCATCGTCCATGCTCACCGCCATGCCGCCGCTCCGCCTCACGGAGCGCAGCAGCGCTCGGGCGGCTCCTGGGGCAGCGCGGCTGTCAGCGGCTGTCCCC
>VZRH01004944.1:79543-91417 GCA_013397555.1 Urocynchramus pylzowi
CAGCACCCTTGTCCCCACGGCAGAGCTGCAGCGCCCGGGGAGGGGACGCTGGGGCCGCCTCACCTGCCGCCGCTTCTGCAGCTCCCGCTCCGCCTCCGCCGCCTCCCGCCGCTTGAGGAGCACACGGGTGGATGGCGGGAGCGTGGCCCGGTCCCGCGCCGCCACCGCCCTGCCACGGGCTGCGTGCAGCTCGGCCGGGCTGCGGAGGGAAAGCCTGGGCAGGGCATCCGCCACCGTGGCACCGGCAGGGCTCCCACGGGCCCCGCTGTCCGCGGGGCTCAGCGCGGGGAGCCCGGCCCGCTCCCCCGTGGGTGCAGGGGCTGTCAGGAGCCACCCAGGCTTAGCTCTGCCTGCATTCATGTTCCTGCCCAGCCCTCCCACTTCAGCCTCCCCGACTTGGAGCCCCCCAGCACCAGTGCTGCTCCCCAGGGAAGGACAGGTCACACCGCCATCTCAGCTTTCTTGTTAGAACCCGGGGAGCCCCCGCCTGCCCCCAGCCCATGGCTGCAGTGTCCTCTCCTCCCTGGGAGCCTCAGCTGGGGACACTGCGCCCACCCAGTGGCACCCGGGGATGGGAACACAAACCGAGACCTCGGGGCACGCAGGACACGCTGGCCTGGCTGCCAGCCCTTTGGTCACCTGCCACGGGGAGGGCAGGGGGTTTCACTCACAGCAGCCGCAGCTTGTCCCGGAAAGCCTCTCGCAACCGCTCCTCCAGCTCCGAGTCCATCTCGGCCGGTGCCTCCTCCTCGCCAGGGGCCTGCGGGGGAGCTGGGACGGGGACAGCCGAGGTGGTGGCAGCACAACAGAGTTGCCAGGGGCAGCCAGAGCTCCCGCAGCTCCCTGGGATTTCCCTGGCTCGGCTCCGAGCACCGCTGTGGGGGCGCGGTGCTGGGCACAGGGACTGCACCAGGGCCGCTTGCAGGGAGGCTCCCACCTCGGCCCTCAAACCATCCCATCCTTCCACCCACACTCCGTTCCCTCCAGCCCCCAGACCCTGCTGCAGCCCCTCAGAACCCTCTGTTGAGGCTCCATGGCCCCTCAGAGACCACTGTGCACAGCCAGACCCCAACCACCGTCCCCACCCCTCCTGTCCCCCTCGGCCTTCTCCAGCTCCCACTGTTCCGACACGCCAGGGATGGCTCAGACCCCCTGACTCCACCCACAGCACAGACCCTGCCTCTCTCTGCGTGTCCCAGGAGTGCTCCCCTTCCACAGCAAGGGCCATCAGATCCCCTGGGATCCCCTGTGTGCTGTCAGGTCCCCTCTGTCCCCCCCTGTGTGGGCTCATGTCCCCATTAGCCTACACCCACACTTGACAAGGAACAGATTAACTCTGACTTGGACACAGAGCAACACTGCAGAAGGAATAGGGGGAAAATATTTATAATACAAACAATTCAGCCTCCCCAGAGTCAGTGTCAGCCGTGTCCTGCCCACACAGCCCTTGTTTCTTCCCTCGCCCCAGGACCACTGTGGCCCTGTGGTGACTTTGTCCATCCCAGAGCTGCTCATGGGGACTGAGCCAGAATCCCACACGGGAATTCGAGTCCATCACAGGCAGCAGAGTGAGGGGGCGTTCCCATGCTCTGCCTGTGCTGGGTGTCACCTTGTTTTAGGGACACCCAAGACAAGGAGGAAAATGGAAGAGGAGAGAAGAAATGGAGAAACATGTCTGGAGAAGGACGGAGTGAAACTGTGGAAGGGGCAGGTGGAGAGAGAGAGGTGGGAATGCTCTGCCTGAATTGTCCTGGGACAGGATACTGACAGCCTGTGCTCAGCCACACACAGGGATGGCCTGCTTGATGCTGGATTCCAGCTGGAGCTCCGTGTGTTTCCTCAAGGAGGGACAGAAGCTATGAGCCTCGTGTCTCTTCTCTCACTGCCTGTGCAGAGACCCCACCATGGAGCTCGTCATCCTCACCTACACAGGGCACAGAGCAGCAGCATCTCAGCTACAGCAGCCATCAAAAATTCCTCCCTCCCTGGCAGCTGCTCTGGGAAGACCCAGAGCTGAGCAGGGAGCAGGTGGCTCCTCACCTTCTGTGAGGTGGTTCAGGTGAGCAGCCTGGGCCCTGCTCCCACCAACCAGTGCCATGGCCTCGTGCTCGGTGCAGCTGCTCAGGGCCTCCTCAGACCCCTTCCCCTCCTCGTCATCTTCAGAGTCCACCAGCACCAGGACATCTCCTGAGTCTGCATTCCTGGGAACAGCAGAGCAAGCTGGATGAAAGGCTGAGGAGAGCCTGTTCCCTGCCCTACAGGAAGGCTGAGTAGTGATACCATGAGGGACTGGGCTGAGGAATGCCAACTCACCTGAACGCAGCACCTGAACGGGAGAGAAAAGAGGGACAGCATTAGAAATGCCCCTCTGGGAGTGCCACTGGTTTTACTGGACTGGACAACCCCTGCCAATCCTGCCTCCACAGCTGTGCCTCCCCCAGATGGTCACTGGCAGCCCCAAGCAGAGGCACAGATGTGGAGGTGACCTGCCCAGACATGGCACAGGCAACCCTGACTGACTCCAGCACATGTGGAGGGACAAGTGGGTTAGGGAGAAAGGCCCAGGAAGGAGGAACCAATCCCTACCTCTGAGGCACAGGAGGGGATTGTAGTACAACACAACGCCGGTGACGGTGAGAACAGTCAGGAGGGACAGCACCACCACAGCACCCACAATCCCAACGATGTTCACCGGCTCTGCGGAGAGGGGACACAGATGGATGAGGAATTCTCAGTGCAAGCCAAAGAGCAGGTGAGCAGTGTCCCCAGGCCCTCCTCCACAGCCCCACTCACGCTTCACCGTGAGGCAGACGAAGAGCTCCCTGAGCCCCACGGGGTTCTGGGCCTTGCAGACGTAGCAGCCGCCGTCAGTGGCCTGGGAGCAGTTCTGGATGGTGAGCCGGGACACGTTGCCCTCCTGGGAGATGAGGAACCTCCCCCCAGGCTGGATCTCCAGCCCGGGCTGGGAGATGTCCCTGAGCCAGCTGAGCCGAGCTGCCGGGGTGCTCTCGGTCACCCGGCAGGTCAGGGTCACGTTGTCACCCACAAAGCAGGTCTGAGGGGGCTCAGATTCCAGGGAAGGGAGCTCTGAACAGCCCCGGGGGAAAGGAAAACAAAAAACAGGAGTCAAGGAGGGAATGGAGGCAATTAACATAACGAGCAATCAAGCTTCTGGCTGATTAATAATCATTAACAGAAGGGAGGCAGGCAGGAGTCTGGGAGTTGAGTGCTATGGGTTTGGCATTTGGCTCACTCAGGAGCCTCCCAAGGAGTGACCTGAGCAGCTTTCATGGTGCTCAGTCCCTTTGGACACCTGTCTTCATATCCCCAGGGAAAAAAGGCCTGAGAGTAGCCAGCAGGTAGATGGCAGAGAGGAGAAGAGCAGCCCAAGCATTACTTTCCCTGGGATCAGCAGAGCTCTTGTGAAGCCTTGACAACCCTTGGAGGATAATTACAGCCCAGATTTTCATCAGCCACTCAGATCCCCAAGATGCCTGAAGGGCACACACAACCCTTAAACCCACCCTTACCAAGCCTCATCTCAAGCTGCCCACAGCCCCCAAACCACCTCTCACTTTCACAAAGGTGTGTGGAAGCTTTCCACAGGTGAAAACACTGCTGGGGTGAAATTTGTTGGCTCCTGAAGATGTGCCCAAAACACAGCTCACCTACAGCTCTGCCATGATGGGTGTCAGCTGCAGGACATCTGTGCCTCGGGCTGCACTTGTGCCCTGCCATGCCACCTCCTGCCTTCCCTGACCTCCTCAGTGCTCTGGAGAGCAGGGAATGACCTGCCCCCGTTCACCAGCTTCATTAGCAGTTAATGAGGCAGCAAATCCACTCACTTATCTCCACAGTGCAGGCAGGCTGCTCCTGCTTCACCACGTGGCTGCCCACACACTTGAAGACTTTCCGGTGGGAGAGGTGGGAGCTGTTCAGCGTCTCCACGTGGGTGTCTGAGGAGCTGGTGGAGCTGATGACCCAGCTGGAGTTCTCCAAATCCTGCCCCTCTTCTCTCCAGTGCAGGGTGGGGTGGGGGTACCCTCCAGGCCAGCTGCAGAACAGCTGCAGCATCAGCCCTGACGAGGAGCTCTCAGCCCAGCATTTTGGGGTTGCCTGTGGTGGATCTATCAGCAAGGACAGCACGTGGTCAGAAACATTTGCAGGGCTGGAATTCATTTGTCATCATTTCCCTTGAAAAATCTTTCCTGTTTCCCTGCAAGTCTTGCTCCCTGACCTGTGTCCCACAGCCCCAGGTGTGCACAGCTGGAGGTGACAACCAGCAGGGACCAAGAGGGGCTGTCACAGTCCCCACAGCCAAGCCTTGAGGGAGGGAAAAAATTATTGCCACAGCTTTATCCAATGGAAATGAGATAAACACAGCAGGAGAATGAAATCCCACTGCCCTGGTCCTCATGGCACAGCTACCAGGGAGGGACACTGAGTCATCACTTGAGAGCAAGGCACAGTCCTGGCTCTCTCCCAGCTGCTCCTTCCACACACGATCCACACACGTGCTGATTTAACAGCCAGAGGGATTCTGGACTCTGATCCAGGCAGAATTAACAGGCCATGTCCCTGTGTGTGCCCAATGCAGTGCTGAACAAGACCCCACCAAGAGATCAAACCAAAACAAGCCCCACACCAGAGGCGTCAGAGGGATGTCTGAGGCTTATTTTGGGGAGCATTTATTCAGAGGACTTTGAAATTACTTGAATTAATAAAAAACCCCTCGTGTGAGCTGCAAGAACACACCTTCCTGGGGCTTGTCTCTGCAGGAACTGTACACACACCTCAGGTGATCTTTGAAACCACCTAGCTCTGGCAAGAAAGTTCTCTGCAATGCTCCCCGTGTCCCCTCTCTGGGGAGGATCAAACTGATCCCAAACTCTGGCTGTGGTTCATAGGGCATCCTGTCAGCCTGAACCAGCAGAAACCACCCCACATCAATGGGGCACAGCCCCATCCAGGGTGTCCAGGTGGACACAGCCCCTCCAGGATGTCCAGCCAGAGCTGCACTTTCTGTGCTGACCTCAGGAACAGTCTCCTGAAGCCATCAGCTTTACATCCTGAACTCCCAGGCTCTCCCAGCACAACCCTGTCTAAAGAAATCTGCTCCCACAAAGTTAACAAACCAAAAGCCTAAAAATCTCCACCCTCCCAACCTCACAAAACACCAGCAAAAAGGACCTGTTGTGGTTTGACCCACAGAAGAGCCAACAGTTCTTGCATCAACCCACACAGAGATGTGCCAAGGAATCCCTGGAGGTGTGGAACTGCACGTCTCCTTCACAGGTGCTTCCCATCCAAAACAAACACAGAACCACAGCCCAAGGCAGGGCTGCACCTTTGTCCTGTCACTAGAATGTTTACTGCTTGTGGGGTTTTCAAAGTGCAGTTTTAAACAAAAAGAGAACTTTT
The DNA here is from genome assembly GCA_013397555.1 of Urocynchramus pylzowi. Classification (NCBI taxonomy): domain Eukaryota; kingdom Metazoa; phylum Chordata; class Aves; order Passeriformes; family Fringillidae; genus Urocynchramus; species Urocynchramus pylzowi. The sequence goes on from VZRH01004944.1 coordinate 84,965, forward strand.
TGGTACCACCCATGGGATGGGCTGAAGACTGTCAGCTGGATATTCCCACACAAAACCTCTGCATATCCTGGGAGGCTCTTCCACAGCAGTGCCAAGTCTGTGTCCAAAGTTTGCTCCAGGACAGGATAAAATGTTCCACCAACAGGGATTGTGAAAAAACTGGGCCCTGCTACAGGTCAGAGGTTAAACTTCTAACTTTTGCTGATGCTCCTCCTGCTGAGCTAAAGCATCTCCAGAAATCTCCTTCTCACCTATCAAAGGCTATGCCCACATCACCTTTGTCATACTCAGAAATTAGTTGACACAATTAATTCCAGACTAATAAATGAAGTCCAGAATGCAGCACCAACACTTGGTACACCCATAAATATGTTTTGCTGCAGAGTGTTCTGCCCCAGTGCTCCAGATTTGGGGCTCCCCACTCCTCAGCCCAGTGCCTACATATCTATTCCCTGAAGCAGCCTGGGGTTCAATCCTTCCACACCCCATCTGCACGTTCCTTGCTGCAGGAAGAGAACTTTTATTCCTGTAAACTTTCGAGAGGTTAATCTGTACAGAACAGGTGCAGTGTTTACACACAGGTAGAAGGAAGGAACACCCTGAAGGCAAACAGGTCTCACACGTGGAAAGAACAGCAAGAAAGGAACGGGCCAAGGGAGTACAGAGGGATAAAATGCAGCAGATTTTCCCTCTTCTCAATCCTGAAGGGACTAAGAGTGACACCAGACCTGGAGGGGGCTGTTTCCATGGAATACATGAGGCAGCTGGGCAAAAAATGGTTCTCTGGCAGAAGCAGGAAGGATTAATCAGCTTGAGCGCTTTCCAGCCTGAAATTCCACCTGGGCTCTGAACATTTCTAAGGGAATGAATGGATGAAATAGACATGGAAAAGGGAGAGAGCCCCAGAAGACACAGAGGGGCTGAAAGAACTGGCCTGTGCTGATAACAGGTACGCTCCCAGGAGACTGCTCCCACATAAACCTGAGGAATTTCGTGCTTCCATCAATGTAAGACTCCTCAGCTGGGAAGAGTTCTCCCACTAAAAGGATGGCACCAAGGAATGGCACAGCACATCTATCCCAAACAAGGGAAAGCAGCCAGCAAGCAGCAGCAGCCCTTACCCAAAGGCTTATGGAGACTCAAGTCAGCCAGACTCTGAGGCAAAGAGGCCCCCTGGAATAGCTACAGGGAATGGAAGATGTGCCCAAAAACTCATTTATCACCAGCAATGAAGAAGAGACAAAGCGAGGACTTGAGAGTTGCCATTTCCCCTGCATATACCAGATCTGTGACAGGCCATTTGGACACACATTTTGGTGTTAGTGAGTGGATGTGAGACAGATTCTGCACCATAAAGCCATTTGAACTTTCTAAACATTATTTTTCCACCAGTGCCAGATGAGTTTGGGGATGTGGAAGGCCGAGGGGAGGAAGCCCAGCTGTGTGGATGACTTACTGGCCACCAGGAGCTGCACCCTGTGCTCATGGTCCGTCTTGTTGAGCACTTCCCTGCAGGTGTAGTTGCCCTCGTCCTGCACACGCAGCTCCGTGATGCTCAGGGAGCTGTTGTCCACCAGGGAAAAGCGGATGTCTGGGGGGAAGGAGACCCTCGAGGAGAAGAGAGGTGGGAAGGAGTGTGGATCCCCTTGGAACCAGACCACCTCGGTGGCTTCCCTGGATACGTTGCGGCATAAAAGGAGGATGCTTCCTCCCACCTGCCCAAAAACCACTTCATCTGTTCCTGCAAGAGAGAAGGGACGGTGTTAGGGATGGAGGGAATGGGCAGAGCCGCCTTCCGCAGCAAAGACCTGGATATCTCATCCATGTCAGCCCTCTGAGGTGCTTGTTAGGGGACCGCTGAGGGACCTCTGAAGTGACTAAAACCATCCAGCGCACACCAGGACCAGGAAAAGGGACACATCTCCCTGCTCCCTCCCCTCAGCCCGCGCTACCTGCGGCCTCCCGGCGCGGCACCAGCCTCCAGAAGCAAAGGGCGAGGAAGAGCCGCGTCGGCGGCATCCCGCCGAGGCGCTGCATGGCTGCGTGCCGCTGCCAGAGCCCCGCGGAGGCGGTGCTGCCCGGCCGCCGCCCCGGCGACAGGCCTGGGGAGGGCGGGCGTGCCCGGCCGCGGGGACCCGCCCGCCAGGGCCCGTGAGGGGCCCGTGATGGGGTTTGTCCATCCATCGGGTCCCGCCGCCTCAGAGCCGCCGCTTTGGGCGGTCGCCATCTTGAGACCCCCCCCTTCCCCTACCCAGGGCCGCCCGCCATCTTGGGGTCACCTCACTCCCCCTCGGCCGCGTGGGGCGGCCCCAGCAGAGCGGGGCTGGCGCTGCCGCTCTGGTCCCGGTGCTGCCCACGGGTCGGGAGTGTTCGAAGCGGACAGAGCGGTGGGCGCTGAGCGGTGTTCGCTAAGCCATGTTCCCTGAGTGGTAAGCGACCCCCACGTCCGGAGAGCTGCTCTAATCCACCCACTTAGAGTCACCCCACAAGCCGCGGCGCGGGAGGAGCAGAGATAAACGGTTGTTCTCCGTGTAACCCCGCAGCGAGGACCGTAACCACGTAACTATCCTCGGATTTTTCCAGGACACCATACACATGGCAGCTTGGAAGCACCAAGGCGGGCGTGAAGCAGAGCGTTGAGACCGACAGGGTTGCCCCACTAGGCCCTGGTATATTAATTATTAATTAACCTAATTAGCGGTAGGGGCGACGGTGCTGGCCAAGGTAGCCGGAGCTCGGCCGGCCCCCCTCGACTCCGCCTGGGGGCGCCATGGAGCTGGCGCGGGGAAGGCCGGCGGTGCGTCTCCACCAATGGGAGGGGAGCATAGCGGCGTCTCCACCAATGGGAGCGGAGCGGGGCGGTGCCTGCGCCAAGGGGCACGGGCAGCCCGGAGCCGCCGCCGTCGCAGCCACAGACCGTCGCCATGCCGGTGGACCTGGCCAAGTGGGACGGGCCGCTGAGCCTCTCCGAGGTGGAGCAGAAGCCGGCGCACCCGCTGAGGGTCAAGTATGGCTCCGTGGAGATCGACGAGCTGGGCAAGGTGCTGACGCCCACTCAGGTGAGCAGCACCCGGCCCTGCGCGCGGGGGTTGGCGCGGCAAAATGGCGGGATGCGGTCGGGCCTCTGGCGCTGTCGCTCCGGCAGCTGCCGCCGGAGCTTGCCCGGCTGTGGGGGCAGAGAGAGGGGCTGAGCTTTGGGGCGGCCGTGCCGCAGGAGAGAAGGCCTGGCTCTCACAGCCAGGGCGAGCTGGCACGAATGGCCTTGAAGCCCTCGGGTGTCGCTGGCAGCGCAGTCAGGCTGGCCCTGTGTGCGGGGCAGGTGGCTGGCGCTGGCAGCGAGGCCGGTGCTAACGCCGTCATCCCTGCAGGTCCAGCATCGCCCCACCAGCATCGAGTGGGACGGCTGCGATCCCCAGAAGCTTTACACCCTGGTTCTCACAGACCCTGATGCGCCCAGTCGGAAGGACCCGAAGTTCAGGTAGTGGGGATGGACAGCTCCGTGTCTTGCGTGGGGAAAAAGGAGCGTCTCTCTTGGGCTGAGCAGAGGCTTGAGGAGGAGGTGGGACTGTGCTCTACCTAAGGTGCAGCTGTGGGGCTATGGCTTGTCATAGAAATCGTGTCCTTGCATCTCTCCTTGAGCCAGGGACAGCATGGGGAGGAGCAGCTTGCTCTTATCAGGGATGCACAAAGGTCTGTTGTAGCTGGAGCAGCACAGCATTTACTGCTTGCTCTAATTTAGCACATATGTGAGTTGGAATTAGGTCTTTGCTGGCAGCAGAATCTTAAATCTGGGACCAGCTCACCTTCCTGAAGTCAGCCTCAGCAGTGTGGAATCACCTCTCAGAGGTCAGGCTGTGTGTTTCCTGCAGCCACATGGAGCTGGTTTTGGCAGCCTGCGCATCCCAACAAAGCGGTGCCTGCTCTGGGGCTGGTGCTCTTCGGGTTTGGCAAACCGCTAAAACTTTGTTTACCCCATGCTGACATCCTCATGGAAAAGCATCAGCTTGGAGTGACAAAGATTCTTCTCAGCTGAGGCTCTGCCAGATTGTTCTGTGCCTTCTCCTTTCAGGGAGTGGCATCACTTCCTGGTGACCAACATGAAAGGCAACAACGTGGGCAGCGGGACCGTGATGTCGGATTACGTTGGCTCCGGGCCTCCCAAGGGAACAGGTCGGTACCCGCAGCAGCTCCCGGGCGCTGCCCCAGGATCCCACCCGCTGTGTGGGGCGGGGGGCAGCCCGCAGGAAGGCGGGAGCGATCCGTGCGGGGTTGCTGGGGGCCGCAGGTAGATCCAGCCTGCCTAGAGCGGCCGAGCTGAGGCGGGAGCGCGGGCGTGACGCTGTCCCTCCCGGCAGGGCTGCACCGCTACGTGTGGCTGGTGTACGAGCAGCCCCAGCAGCTGGCCTGCAGCGAGCCCGTGCTGTCCAACCGCTCCGGCGACAAGCGCGGCAAGTTCAAGGTGGCCGCCTTCCGCAGCAAGTACGGGCTGGGGGCGCCGGTGGCGGGCACCTGCTACCAGGCCGAGTGGGACGACTACGTGCCCAAGCTCTACGAGCAGCTCTCGGGGAAGTAGGGCCAGGGCCCCTGGGCGCTGCAGCACCCGTGGGTGGAGCGGGCACGGCGCCGTCCGTGTGTTCTGTTAATGAGTTATCCCGAGCGCCCTGCTCCCACCGCCGGCAGTGTCGCTGTCCCTGCTCTGTCCCTGCCTTCAGGCCGTGCTGATGCTCGTGGTAGCCTAGCTAGAGAGCTGCTGGTGGGTGTGCCTGGCTCCAAACAGACCTGCTTAAGGGAATTAAAAGCCTTTGTGAATTAGTGTCAATTCAGGGGGTCTCTGCTGTCTTGGGGTGGCTTGAGGTGGCAGGGGTGTGGGTACACAACCACTTTGGGGTGGGTGCTGGCTGTGGAGACTCCCTTTTCCAGGAGAGGAGAGGGCAGTCGAAGGGAAACTTCTCCCCTTTATTTTTCTTTCCCCCCTCCTGCATTTGGCCAGTGCCTCCACATCACCACTACAGTAGGGAAGGTGCAGCTCGAGGGGGAGGCAGGAGCTGGCCTAGAGCACTTCCTTCTGTTCTCTGCTGAGACCACTTTGTTCTGTTCAGTCCTGTGGTGACCTGCCCTGTGCTCACAGTGCAATTAAAAACTTCCCAAGGTACTTGGTGTGCTTGGTTGTCTTCTTGGGGGGGATGGGGGCAGTGCTCAGGAGCAGAGGGGTGGTGTTGTGTTCCTGGGATGAGGCTGGACCCTGTGCCCAGCGCTCCCCATTCCTGGAACTCTGATGCTGGAGGGACACAGCTCAAAGCTGTCATGTCTTTCTATCTCAAAAACATTCCCAGCCTTCAGTTCCTTCCCAAGGGATCTCCTTCCCTCCACAGGAGTCACCACAGCAGATCTGACACCCAACAGCTTCACTGACCTGAAGCCACTTCCCAGCCCAGCTGCAGGTCCCAGGTGCTTCCTGCTGCTCCAGCAGGCCTGGGGGGTGTCTCCTAAGTGCCTAGAGCAGAAATGAGCCTTTGATGGAGCCTGATGGCTGTAAAAAGGTAAAAAAGGTGAAGCCAATGCAATTCAGCTTCATGGAATCAGGAGCCTTCCCCCTTTTTTTCAAGCTGCTGTATCAAAGCTCTGCAGTGACATGGTCTGACATGAATCAGCAGCACCCCTGAGAAAATTGGGAATTCCAGAACTCAGTGGATGGTGCTGCCCCAGGGCAGTTTTGTCAGCCCAGCAATTAAAACATTTCAACAGGGTCGATGGTTTTCCAGGAAAACAGCCCCAGCTACTCCAGCCCAAGGCCCACCAGAGTTAAGGTTGGAGCAGGGCTCACAAGGCTTATCTATCCTGGGAGGAGGACATCAAAAAATAAAAATCCATTACCCTAAAACCCTCCACAGCCAGGAAACCCAGCCCTGCCCGTGCTGAGGGACACTGTGGAATGTGTCCCCTCCCCATCCCCACCTTGCACCTGTGCTGGGCCACGAGCCACCCCTCCCACAATGACACAGCCAGGCATTGTGATGAACACTTTTATTTACAAATATAATTAAAAGCTCTGACAGTTATTCATGCTCTTCCCTGGAACCTGAAAAATGTTTTTGTCATTTTGTTGGTTTTTTTGTCCTTTTTTTTGTTGGTTTTTTTTTTAAAGTGCATGCAAAAGAAGTAAAGCCTTTTTTTTTTCTCTTTTTATTGTAAGAAAATACACAGTTTGAAAGTGTGAATAATGCAATATTTATGACCAAGATCATGGGGTTGGGGGTGGACTTGGGGGAGGAACAAAAAAAAACCCCCCAAAAAACAAATAAAAGAAAAACTGAAAAGGGCTGGGATGATCTAACAGACAGTGTTGAGCTCCAGAACAGAACTGGAGAGTGGGGGGTGGCTGGAGCAGGGAGGGAGGGGGGGGAAGAAGTAAAAAAATTTTTGATCAGAGAAACAGTTAAAATACAATATGAA
>VZRH01004945.1:0-15866 GCA_013397555.1 Urocynchramus pylzowi
CAACAAGCACAGTCAGAGCCTCCCAGCACAGTTCCACCCTGCCCTGTGTCCCCAAAATCCCCCACAGTCAGAGCCCCCAGCACAGCCCCAGCCTGCCCTGTGTCCCCAAAATCAAGGAGCACAGTCAGAGCCCCCAGCACAGCCCCACCCTGCCCTGTGTCCCCAAAATCAAGGAGCACAGTCAGAGCCCCAGCACAGCTCCACTCTCCCCGTGTCCCCAGAGTCCCCTCTGGAATGTACCTTCTGTTCCAGGTGTGCCCTGCGCAGGGACACCCGCTGCTCCAGCTTCTGGAGTTCCCTTTCGTGCTGTGCTTCTGTCTGCATCTTTATTTTGCTCTGGTAGGCGTTGAGCAGCTCCATCTCCTGCTGGAGTTGCAGTCTCAGGGCTTGGCATTCTGCTTCCTGGGCCTCGTCCAGCCGGAGCTGTGAGAACATGGGGAAAACAAGGCTCAAACCCCCGCTGGGAATTCCTCTGCTCCCACACAAGTCACACACCACTCTCTCTTCCCAAAGCTGCTGGTGGTGGTGGCAGAGGGAGAAAGCAGGAAAGGCTTCATGAGCAGCAGTTGCTTTGCTCACACTGAAGCAGAGCCTCAGAAGATCCAATCCTAAACCCCAGCACATGAGGGGAGCAGGGTAAGGACATGTGTCCCACAGGACGCTTATTCCAAGAGGGGAAGTGCCAGCTGATGTGTTGTTTAAACAGTTTTTATAACTGAGTGGCTGGAGAAGTCCCCCCAGGGTGCTGCCAGCCCCAGAGCCCCTGCACGTACCGCCTGCGAGGCCATCATCTCGTTGATGCTCTGCTCGTACTGCTCGGCCAGGATGGCGAGCTTCCGCGTCTGCTCGTCCTTCAGGCTCTTCAGAATTGTCTTGTGCTCACTCTTTGGAGTTACTTCCAGCTGGTGATTCTTCAGTGCTTTGTACTGCTTAGTTTGCACTTTGCATGTGTCCTGGAACTGCTTTTTGATCTGCATTTCCATAGCCTGCCAAGGAAGGAACGACGTGAAGGGCTTTGGGAATGGAGAGGTTGTGGCACGTCCACACGGGTGGGGTGGTGGGAACCACAGCTTCCCTGGCTGTGCTTCCCACAGGGACCAACCAGCAGCAGCAGCAGCTCAGGCCCTGCTGCAGCCTGGCCAAGCACAGCACCTCCTCAGCCCAGGGCACTGCCCACTTCCTGCAGACCACCCAGCCCATCACCTGCCTCCCAAAACATACCTGCTTTTTCACAGCATCATTCCCCTTCCATGTCCTTCCCACCTCAACCTTGCCCTAAGTGGAGGCTGCAGACCTGAGAACTAGCAAGGGTGTGACAGAGGGACAGCAATGTGCCTTCTCTCTGGTGACCAGCGACCCCAGGAAATAGCTGGAGCTGTGTAAGGGAGGTTGAGGCTGGGTGTCAGGGAAAGGTTCTTCCCCCAGAGGGTGCTGGGCACTGCCCAGGCTCCCCAGGGAATGGGCACGGCCCCGAGGCTGCCAGAGCTCCAGGGGGATTTGGACAACGCTCTCAGGGATGCACAGGGTGGGATTGCTGGGGTGTCTGTGCAGAGCTGGGATCTGGACTTGATGATCCCTGTGGGGTCCTTCCCACTCAGGATATTCTGTGATTCTGTGACACTGGGAGGAGGAACATGCCTCTACCACAGAGAGCAGCTCAGAGGTCTGTAAGCACACTGGGGTGTGCACAGAGCTCAGCACACACTCAGAGTGCTCTGTGTTCTCTCTGGACTCTGGAAGCACCACCAACCCCCTGTCCTCATTATTCCAAGCTGACGCCAGCGAGGGCCTGAACAACACACGGCTTGTCAGAAACAACTTCTGTAACACTTTGCTTAGGACTGGACTATTTTACAACAGCCTCAATCAGCACAGCACTTCAAAAACCCTCTGTGAGCTCTGGTCCATCCCAGCCCACCACTTCCCTTATCCAGAGAGGCTCTGTGCAAAGGGAGGGGATGCAAGGGAGAGCGCGGGGTGCGGAGAGCAGAGGTCCCAGTGGAGGACAGAGGCTGGAGGAGGAGCAAGGAAAGCTTGCAGCACCTTCAGGTTCTTTGGTTGCTGCCGGAGCTCCATGAAATGCTTCCTGTGCAGCTCCCGCTCGCGCCGCTTGTTGTACTCCAGCTGGTTCTCGAGCTCAGTCTGGTGCTGCAGCCGGATGAGGTCCATGCGCAGCTTCTGCAGCGTGTGCAGCTGCCGGTACTCCAGCTCCCGCGTGGACTCGTCGTGCCGGATCAGCATGGCGTGCTCCATCTCCTTCTGCGTCCGCTTCTTGTTCAGCTCCTGCACGCACACACACACACACACACCCCCCTGATCGGGCAGCCTGCTGGGGCTCCTGCTCACTGCTCTGCACAGCAGCAGGACACGGCGTGTCACAGCCAAACACAACCCAGCAGCGCCATCGGGGTGCCAGGAGTGACCACTGAGTGGCCAACCCTCCATCCATCCATCCATCCATCCATCCATCCATCCATCCATCCATCCATCCATCCATCCATCCATCCATCCATCCATCCCTCCATCCATTCGACTGACCGACCATCCATCCATCCCTCCAACCATCCATCTGACCATCTGACCATCCATCCATCCATCTGACCATCCAACCATCCATCCATCCGTCTGTCCAACCATCCCTCCATCCATCCATCCATCTGACCGACCATCCCTCCATCCATCCATCCCTCCACCCCCTGCTCTGGGATGGCCCCGGCAGTCCCCAGCAGGTGGCACCCGGCCCCCACACAAGCCCTCGGTGCCTGCAGAAACTCGCAGCAGCTCTCAATGAACCCACCCCGGGGTGCTCAGGGCTGGGGTGATGGAACTGGGGCTTTTGCCTGGTTTCAATTCCCCTGTGCACCTGGTGGGTACTGGGAATGAGCTCCCCCCTCCAACACCTGCACTGGAGTGGCCAAAGCAGAGGTCAATGGCTCTAACACCACCTCAGGTGAGAACTGAATGGTCCAGGTGGGGTTTGGCCCAAGGTGCAGCTCGTTTTTAAAATGAGGCCGGAGCCCGAGGCTCAGAGGGTTTTGCAGTGTCACCAAGAGCTCCTGCACAGGGTATCCACAGTCCAGGATAACCTTCCCCAAGCCACAAGCCCAGGAAGGGGAAGACACCAGTTCCCTCCCTGATTACTGCCAATATTTGTGCCTCTCGGTGTCAGGCACACCCTGAGCAGCACGGAGCTGACTCCAGCTGTACCCTTCACAGATGGTGCCGGTGCCTCCCTGATCCCGGCTCAGGTTACAGCTCAGCCTGTGCCCCGTGCTGCATCAGCCCCACCCACACCGTGCCCAGCCCAGGCTGCCTCAGCCTAACGGGCTTCTGCAGGAGAAGCAAAAAACTAATTATTCTGAGCTGCTGCACACATGTGGTAATCCTGTTGTAACTCTCACCAGAAGCACCTGCAAACTTCAGCCCCTGTGGCTGCTGCACCTGGGACAGGTTGGAGCAGAGAGGATGGGGAAGGAAACAGGGCCAGGGCTTCCCTCTGCCCTCTTGGCCCTAAGGGTGTAGCACGCATTTACATTTAAGCAAAACTCGACCCCTGACAGCCAAGATTAAAATTTACATGTACTGGTGTGCCAAAGTGACTTCCCACTGGCACAAAGGCAGGCAGGGCACTGACCAGGCAGGCAGCTGTGGCACATCTGCCTTCACCCCAGGAGAGCTCAGCCAGCCTCTCCCAAGCCTGTCCCACACCTGATTTCAATTCACACAGCATGAACACACACAGTCACTCCACTTCCCTCAAATACTTTCCCATTTGCACAAAAACAACATCTGTGGTTAGTTAAAATATGGAAAACACATTTTGAAAGTGTTATTTACTTCAGGTAATCCAAGTAGTTAGTACTGGCACATTTGAATTAGTAGGGATGTAATTTTCAGGGAATAAAAACTCAGGTAATTCTGAAAATTAGGTGTCTCATAAGAGCTTAAATGCAGGAGGTCAGAGGTGTGTTCCTGGTTAAATGCCATGCTAAGTAACTGAACTCTGTCCTCATCCCTGCCACAGAGCTGACATGTTGTGATAAGGGTGCTCAAATCTGAATTTCTGGAGTCAGTAGTTTTGAGGGTGCCTGGGTTGAGATACCTGGATCTCAGCAAAGCAGCTGAGCAGCCCCAGGCACATCTGAACCCAAGGGCAGCAAAGCTCTGAACAAGTACAAATTGTACTAGAAAGCCTGAGGATGGCAGGCCAAACACAATTTTTGACCACTCCTCACTCAGTTTTCACTAAAACACCCTCTCATCTGACAGTCTTTATCCAAAAATAACATCCATGAAGAATTCAGATACTACAGTGACGGCCACAGGAACATCTCCAGGTGGAAACTTTCTCCAAAGTGGTGTTTGACCACGGGCAGCCTTGAGGCAAGGGGCAAAAACCAACGAGGGGAAGCAGGATGTGAAAAGCTGCTCCTTGACAGCCCATATCCCCATCCCACAGCTCTCCCTGCACCCCAAACTGGGGCAGGACCCCCAAACCCAACACTCAGGAGCTGGGATGAGGCACCAGGCCCAGAGGAGGAGCCCACAGAGCATTTCTGTCTGCAGTCAACACTGCCATCCCTCAACTGATCAAAGCAGCCACAGCTGCAGGGAAAACCATTCCCCAAAAGGTATTTTCTTACATTTTTCTCAGTTCTATTTAGCAACTAGAAACATGAAGCCCTAACTTCAGCCAAGACACAAAGCTAAAGCAGTTAAAAAGGCTGGGAGAGGAAGTGAGGAGTGCCATACTTCCCGAATGTTCTGCTGCTCCATCTCGTGCCTCTTGATCATCGTTTTTCTCTTGAAGAAACGGCAGTTTTTGTCGTAGTAGAGTCTCTGCTGGCTGAGAAGCTGGGCCTCCTCTTCAGCCTGTGTGTGCTGCAGGTTCTCTTTGTGTTTGGATATCCTTTCTTGCTTCTCTTTCTTGGGTGTGCTGTGGTCCTCATTCATTTCCTGCAGGGTCAAAACAAGGCTTCCCTCAGCACCACAGTGACACAGGACATGGGGGACCTTCCTGGCTCCTCCTCTGCCATTCAGTTCATGAAAGGACATCAAAATCCCACTACAAAACCAACAGAACCAGACCTATCACCTGGCCATGCTCAGCCCTGCTGCCCCTACAGCTGTACCAGGACCCACACCAAGAGTAGGAGGAAAAGTGGCCATTGAGCTCCTTGATTATCATCTTCTCACCTTTACCTTTAACAGACAACTATTTTTGCAATATGGCGAAGATACTACTAAAATAATGCATTTTGGTACATATGAAGTTACTTCTCTTCCTAATTTATGTAAGTGATCACAGGGCTTTTAGTCAAGGGACATTGAATGGCTGCTCTGATTACTTGAAAAAATAAAAAACAAACAAACAGATGAGGAGAAAGGGGAAGAACAACTCTCTGTGAAGTCCCATTTTCCCTCATCACCCTTGGTTTCAAAGATTCTGCTCTACAGCAAATTGTGAAGGCACCTGTAGCCACCCTCACAAATTGTTCTGGAAATGCTGCCAGATGCTCCTGAAAATTTACTTGCTGAGAATCCAAAATTTGCTTCCAAGCCTGACAGTATCCCTTAAACCCCTGGGCTGGCCCAGGTTTATCAAAACAAAAGACTGGTTCCTGTTCATTCCACACCCATTCAGCCCTGAAAATGAGGGTTTCTTGCCTCTTTAATCTTTTCCTTGCAAAGCTTGTATTGTTTCTTCTGACTTTCTAAAAAGGTCGCCAGGTCTTTCTTTTGCTGAGCCAAAATCTGTTGCTGGAATTTCTTTTCATCTGCTGCAGCTGCCTTTGCCTGCAATGTACAGAGAGAGAAAAAAAAAAACAAAAAACAAAAAAAAAAAGGTGAGTGAGCAGGTGCAGAATCCAGCAGAAATCAGTGTTGTGGTTTTTGGTCAGTCATTTTGGAGACTGTGCTAGACAAAGCCATGAGCACTCAGCCCCAGGAAAGCTGCTTGCACAGAAAATGCTCACCTAAGTCTGAGGGCTTCCTTGTGCCTCTTATCTCCCCACCAAAGCCACCCCAGAAAGCACAACCACACCAGTTTATTATGTGGATTAACATGCTGCTTTTTAAACTGAGTGACAGCTTTGTCACCCCCTCAGCTGAGGTAAAGCTCCCACCAAGGTCCCCAGAGCCCCTTTTACGCAGCTGTGGCACTGCTGGATGCCAACAGAGCACCCATCAGCCAGAAAGGTGACTCGAGGCTGCTTCACCAGGGAGCACAAGGTCACAGAATCACCAGGTTGGAAGAGACCTTTGAGATGACTGAGTCCAACCCAGCCCCGACACCTCAACTAAACCCTGGCACCGAGTGCCACATCCAATCTTTTTTAAACTCATCCAGGGATGGTGACTCCACCACCTCCCCGGGCAGGCCATTCCAGTACTTTGTGTGAAAATTTTCCTAACATCCAACCCAAATTCCCCTTGGTGCAGCTTAGGGCTGAGCCCTCTCGTTCTGCACCTCTGTGGCAAAGAGAATAGGGACAGGCGATCGGAAGATTTCGGGCTGTCACGGAAACCGGATAGGGCCCCTCTCTCCCCTGACTTAGAGAGATAAGAGATAGCCACAGGAAAAGAAACCAAAGAATGTAACCTCTCCTAACACTGACCTCTCCCAATTTCCTTACTAACCATAAAAAGTAAAAGTTAAACCCCAGAAAGTAGAAATAGAACCAAAAGCATATATACTAAGAAGAAAACCAATAAAAGGCTTTTAAACCGTCTGCCATATTAGTGTCTACGAGTTCTTAGCCCGAGCAACCCTGGGGATTTAGGCTACCGTACTGTATTCTAAACCAGGGCACCGAACCTTAACCTTAAGGCAACAACCTCAGACCAAAGGTTTGAGCAGCCCCCTGGACACCTGGCTCCTCCTGTCCCTCGGCTCCTCAGGGACTCACCTCCTTCTCCATCACAGCCACTTGCTTCTTGGCCAGCTTCTCCAGCTCAATGGACGAGTTGTTGGCGTGTGTCTCCACCTCCTTCTGCAGCTTGAGGCGGTGCTCGTCCATCTCGGCCTTCAACTTGTTCTCCAGGGCGATCAGCTGCTTCTGGTGCTGGCGCCGCATCCGCTTATATCCTGACATCTGTTCCCGCAGCTCGTTCTCCTGCTCATGCTCATGGATCTGTCTTGTAACCTGCAGTCAGAACAGGGCAACACGTGCTCCGTGGCCTTGCTTCCCACACAGCCTCGCTGGCTGCTCACTGCAAGCCAGGCCCTGCTCTGCTGTGCTCTCAGCAATCAGCTGAGGGTTTTGGAGGTGCTGCCGTTCAATTTGACAAACCACAAGGTTTCTCTGTCCTGACTTTTAGCCCCCATCTCTTCCTGAGACTTTTATGTGTTTTCAGTACCACAGCTGAAAAAGCCCTACTACAAATAAAGGAAGGGACTGGTTACTTATTGATGCCTTGTGAAGGCTGCCTTAGAACAGAGACTAGATGGAGCTAAAGAATAAAGTAGGGATTTATTAAGAGGCCTCAACAGATCTTCCTTGGGCCTCACAACCCAAAATGGCCACAAAATGCACGACTGCTCATGGGATCTCACACTTTCATAAGTTCTGCTCCATTTGCATATTGGAGTTAATTGTCCAATTCCAGCTTTAGGTTATCAAATCCCATCCTTCTTGTTTTCTCTCTGCAGTCCACACTGTTTGTGCTCTTGGGCCTGAGATTTGGATCAAATGTCCTTGGTCCCCAGCTAGACAGGGAATTGTTTTGTCTCCCAACTCTGTGAAGAGAGCTTACCATCCCCTAATATGAAGCTAGCCTAGACTTAGACACTAAAGCAGAACAGAATCTGAAAAATATAAAAGCTAAAACCTGAGGCATCATCATCATCACTCCAGGACACACTGGAGGAGATCTGGAAACAAAGGTGGCTGATGGACAATGTTCTTCAGATACAGGGGACAACCTTATTCAGACACAGAACTCAGATCCTGAGGGTGGTATGGACTCCCAAGAAGCAGCCAGAACCCCCTCAAACCCCATTCTTTCCTTCCTCCTCAAGTCACCCCCCCCTGCCAATTCAATCCCTCAACATCTATTTTCTGCTACGAGGAGCCTCCTTCAAAATTTCCTCTTAAAATTCAAGATGATGGCAGACTGAGCTCATTCCTTCCCAGAATTGAAAGTTTTCTAACAAGGGAACGCTGTTCTGGAACTGTGTGCTCTTAACAAGACTGATCAGATGGTCTAAGCAGATTTTAAACCCTGCTCAGCTGAAACAAACTCACAAGTTCCACATTCATTTCCATGCCCAAGTGTATCCATGTGAAAGGAGGAAAAAAAAAAAACACCAACAGGCTGTGCCAAAAATGTTCAGAAGAAAATGCAAATGGTGATGCTTCCATTTCAAAAGAAGGAAAGTGTCCAAGACTGGTTTTCATTTTTTTAAAGACAGTCTCAGGAACTTATGAAGATCTGCTGATCATTTATAAAACCTGAGAACCAAAACCTTGGTACATGTGTGGAACTGCAGTCCCCGATTCTGTGCAAGGGGACCTTTGCTTTCCCACTTAAGTGTGAAGAGCTCAGTCCTTTGAAGGTGATCACTGAAGCTTTATGAACCAAGAGTCCCTCCTGCAAGCCTGCAAGAGCCCAGCCTTCCTGATGAATTCCTCCACAGCAGCCCAAAAAACTGGCCCCTGCTACGATGCTGCTGCCATTTGAAGGCAGTTTTGTGGAGATTTTGGGATATGCCTACAGAGCTGGGAAGGGTCAGGTTCAACAGGACAGCAGCTGCTTTAGGGAGCTGCCATCCCAGTGCACTTGCTGGCTCCAGGGCTGGGAGGTGACAGGAAGCCAAGTCAGAGCTCCAAAATCACGAGATGAACACCCTGACTGAGGTCACCCAAGGCAAGCAGCAAGTGCCACCTGTCTCAGTTGAAATGACCCCCAAGACTTGGGAGGAGTGTGAAGAGAACTCAGGAAGAGCCTCCCAAAGGACCAGCCTGAGCACAGCACTGTCTCAGGCTGACCAGTGAGGCTGAGTACCCACCACGAGGTGGTGATGGACAAACCACTTCCTTCCTACAAGAAATTTCAGAAGGTCATTCTGGAGTAGGCTGGATTAAATACACTTACACCTCAGCAGCTGGTGCAACAGAGCAGCCTGTACATGCTTGAGACCCAATCAGATCTCAGGCAGCCACCAGGAGAATGTGGGATTGTAGGAATGACCACAGAAACACAAACACTGTGTGAGCCCTGTGTTCTGCTACAGCTCAAAGAGCTTTTGGTTCTTCCAAGAGTACCAAGGACAGCCACATTGGAAGAAGTTGGGGAGTGTTCATAAGAACTTGCACATTTCAGTCAAGTTCAGCAAGAATAAGATCTCTGCCAGAAGCTTCCAGGTAAGGAAAATTTCTCAGAATCCAAGTTAATGATAAGAGACAGATGCCAGGTAAGACAGGCAGACCACCAACACTTCACACATGCCATGGACAATGTTCAGTGACATCCAGCTGGGAGAGAACAGCCTTGGTCAGGCACTTGAAGAGAAATGGAGATCTGGGAGCCACCAGCTGTACAAGATCTTCCTGGATGTGCTATTTTTGGGGCCTGGCCCTTTTGTGAGCAATGGGATGATCTGCACGGCACACTCCGTTCCCAGACGTTGGCAGAACAAAGCAAACAGCAAGAGCCTAAGAAAAAATGGATCTAAGGATCCTCCAGCAACTTTGCCAGTCTCCTTTGGTCTGATCTCTAATGAGATGTAGAATATGCACTTGTTTTATTTACAGCAAAACTCATTAACTTCTGTCCTTGTTTTTTCCCCCGCTCCTCTGCACCCCATTTCCAATTTTGCTCAGTTTTATCGTGACAAGAATTCCATCTTGGAAAGATTTCCCATGAAATCTAGGATATTTATCCCTAACAATAGGATGCAATTGCTAATTACAAGCCTAGCTGATAAAGCCTTCCAGTCACAACAGAAGATGAGACATTAAAAAGTCAGAAGAAAACAAAAGCAGTGTCTCATCCTAAAGATGAGAGAGGAGAGCAGCAGACTTGGTGGACATCTCGTGGATTTAATGTCTGTGTTCAGCAAGCTCATGATAAAGACTTCATTTATCACCATAATCTCCAGTCAAGTCCAGCACTCCTCAGGACAGTCTTCAAAGACAAAGTCTGCACATGGTGATCTCAGGGGTGGGAGAATGTGGAAGAAATGAACATTAGCTACTGAACATGCCCAGCTCAGTGACAGAGAAGTCCTTCAGACTATGAATGAATAAAGGATTATGGTTTTAAAGATTAAGCCCCTAATGAATGAAGAGCTCCAGCAACCATTTTAACAAGAAAATTTGGGGATGTTCCAGTAATCACCTTTCTGGTGTTCTTAGACAAAGACCCTGGGAACTCCATGTACTATTTGGAATATCCTGAGTGGGAAGGGCCCCACAAGGATCTTGGAGTCCAACCCCTGGCCCTGCAGAGACACCCCAGCAATCCCACCCTGGCCATCCCTGGGGCCGTGCCCATTCCTGGGGAGCCTGGGCAGTGCCCAGCACCCTCTGAGGGGAGAACCTTTCCTGATCTCCAACCTAAACCTGCCCTGGCCCAGCTCCAGCCATTCCCTGGTCCTGTCAGGGGTCAGAGGGAGCAGAGCTCGGAGCTGCCCCTCAGGAAGAAGCCCACAAACAACCCCACAGATTATCATGAGGCAAAAGGTGATAACTACAAAATTTGTTCTCCATATAACTAGGAAATGTCAGGATCCTTCAAACCAGAAAACTGCAGTTTCCTGGAGCTCTCCCTGCAGCACACAACAATCAATCAGGTCATCAGGAGAACCAAAAGCCTGTATAAACCAGAACAGCTTTCATTAAGGTATGACATTTTCTCAGTTCCTTATCTCTCTGCATCTTTGGCCTACACAGAACTGAGAACAGAGATGTCTTTTCCAACCTACTCCCACAGGCAATTCATTTACCATAAAATCCAAACTTTCTTTCACCCCTCCAAGATTTTAACTCTACATAAGGAAGTTGAGCTCACAACTTCTCCCCCAAACCAGCAGCTGTTTAGAGTTCCCTTTTCTACACTGTTTATCCAAGATACTGAACCCTCTCCTAAAAGACAGGAATTTTCACCTCTAGATAACTGAAATTCCTCTGTGCTGGAGAAGCAGAGCTCTGAGCAAAACACTGCCAGCTGCTTCTCACAGCAAGAGGAGACGAGAAAGAAGAAGTCCAAAATTTTAGAGGAAAGGTCTACAAAGGCAGCAGCCAGATGGGTCCATTGGGAGAAACTCAATCCTCTGGAATAAACCATCAATGCTTCAGCAGAAGAGGGTGCAGGGAACAGCTCCATGTGAAGGTACCTGGCTCTGGAGTCAGGCTGCCCTGGTGCCATTTTCCTGGCCACATCCAGGGAATCCTGCTCACATGGACACAGACACTTGGCTCTGCAGGCCCCAGATGGGATCACGTCGTTCTTTTGCTGGCATTTGGATTTCAAAGAGAACACCAAGGCCTTTGAGAGAGTCCTCACTGTCTGATCTTTCTATGAAATGAGATGTCACAGATGTGAGGGAGGAATCCTTCCCCATGAGGGTGGGCAGGCCCTGGCACAGGGTGCCCCTGGATCCCTGGAAGTGTCCAAGGCCAGGCTGGACAGGGCTTGGAGCACCCTGGGACAGTAGAAGGGGTCCCTGCCCATGGCAAAGGGGTGGAATGGGATGGGCTTCAAGATCCTTTCCAACCCAACCCACTCTGGGATTCTATGAAATTTTAACTACTTGATCATTGCCTTTGAAAACTGTAAAAGCAGCTGTTGAGGAGATGCACGAGGAAGGGGGGACCTAAGGGGTCAAGCTTGAAAGACACCCAGAAGTGCAGATCAATGCATCTCTGAAGAGATTCAAAAAAAAGCTTTCCCTTGAAAATGTGGAGAGGTGCAGTCTCATCAACATGCAGAACCTCTGCCCTCCTTTTCAAACAACAGCTTGCTGAGCTTCAAGAGATTTCTAGTTGTAACTTTTAATTCATGGATCACTGATAATCTGAGAAATAATATGGAGATGTAGGTGCCTGGTCTCCATTTCAGATGGCAACTTTTGCTCCAACAGCAGAAATATGCAGGGTGTTTTCCACCACTGTCCCAGGTGAGTGATGGTTACTGTTACCACACCAAACTGATTTAAGAGAAAAGTGGTCCAGGAAAAATGACTACTAAAATTGCTGATTGAATTATGACCTAAGTTAAGCTCCTTCATCTTTCTCACTCATATTTGCTGATTTTCATTATTTCCTTTAATCTGAGCAATATTAAAGCACTACTGCAAGACTCAAAAGGAGACATCCACAGCCTGTTTCTTTGTGGAGAGTTCATTTGACCATTTTCTCTGGAGGTCTGTCCAGTTTCCTTCATATTCACATGATGCTTTTGCAGAATAACAGGGCAAGAGAATCACTCCTCAAACCACTGGGTCACCTGGAGTGCTCAGCTGTCTAACATGAGCTCCTCTGTGACCCCTACACTCCCTGAAACTGCTTCAGCTTGTTTTTGGAAAGAGATCAAACTGGAACATTGGGTTACTTTTAGGAATGCCAGTCTTACCCCCATCTGCAATATCCTGATCTATGGGAAGAAGAGCAAGGACTTGAGGGCCCCAGATCCTGGACTGCACCAGGAGGAACAGCTGTGGACTGAACAGCCCCAGACTCGGTGCTTTTCTTCTAAAAGCACTGCCTGGTCTCAGTGTTGGGAGGTGGATTTTAGCAAATCCCATGAAAGGAAGTTTTAACACCCAAATATCATCCCACATCATTGAATTTGGGGCCAGAACTCCCATTTTTGATTCTCTGCAATACAGGCCACCTGATGCTCCCAACTGAATAACCCTTCTGTGCAAGAAGATGTTCCCAGCTGCTGAGAAATGGGAAGCAACCAGCAAGTAGGGAACCATCAAAGCTTGCTGGTTTGCTTGTTTCCAGCCACTGTGGGATCTTGAGCACCCATTCACTCAGGAAAAATCTGTTCCAGCTGCCATGGGAAGAGTAAATTAGCACAGAGAGATGAATAAAGTCTGAATTTCTGGGTTTGCACTACAAATTCCAGGCACGTTCAGGTCTTTCTCCCCATGTCAGCTCCATGACTGACCTTGCCCTTCCCACAAATATTGGACAGGGAAGCAGGAGGAAGTTCTCCCTTGGCCAGAGGAGCAGCAGCATCCAGCACTTCTCCCACTGACATCATCTAGGCACTGAATGGTGACACTGATATAAAGTGCTCCAACACAAGCACTTGGCACCCTGATTCTGTACAAGGGGTTTCAACTTTTATTTTTTTCCCTAGACTTCCATTTTGGAACATGAAGAGGTGGGAATGGAAGATAATTAAAGGGAAAGCTCATCACCATGAAATATTTCTGTGGCAAACAGAAAGTCAGTTCTGCCCCACCACACAACCTCAGAAGTAAGGACACACCAACACCTCCTGGAGTGCCCAGGCTGATGTGTTGGGAACTTCCCTCTACACTAGGAAGGGGAGATGTGTGTGTATGATGGGGACAACAGAGCATGTTCCACTGAAAACCCAAAAAAGAGAAACTCTCCAAAAAGCTTTCCATCTTTCCCCACCCAAAATGAATTTTATCATCATTTGGTCATTGAAGCAGAGAGATTCAGCAAATCCAAGTGAGCAAGGAATTAAGGCAGACACAATCCCAGCCCCACAGGAGGCTGCCATGGGATTTAGGAGTGACCTTGGGATATCAGCTGTCCTCCTCAGAGCTCAGTGATCTGGGAATCCCTCACAGCCCATATTTTCACTGGCTCCCAAAGAGGCCTGGCCATGCAATCCCTTCAAACCACCCAAATAGCCCAGGGGTGACATTTCCAGGGAAGACAGGAGTTCTGGGCTCTGCTGCTGAAAGCAGGCCACAAGGTGCAGCAGCTTTGCACAGGGAGTAAAAGAACATGAATATATTCATCACACATATCAATTTATCAATGAAATGGTATGTCTGGAGTATGATACACGAGTCATTCATTATTTCTGCCCTCCAGCCAACCTAACTGGGTCCTACTTTTATCTGCTCAGTGCAGGCAGTAGAAGAGCTGGCACTACACTGGGTGCAAACACACACACACACACAAAAAGGAAAAATTCCCAGGGCAGAGGGTCCCCAGGAGAGCAGGGATCCTGCCCCTGTCAGGTGTGCTGCATGAAGTCCTCTAACAAACACATTTCTAGGTCACTTTAAACTGGGGGGAGCAGGGGACACCAGCCTGGGGGACACTCAGGGTACGGGCACCCAGAAACACACCTGCAAAAGATGGGATTCAGATACTCCCAGGAAGCATCTGGGCAGAAGCCTGAATGCCACAGCATCATTTTAGATTTTAACAACAGCAGCAGCAACAATCACACACAAAAATTTGGGCTGCTGGCACTGCTGGTGCTGCTTGCCTCCAGTCACCACCTTTAGCTGTGGTCACACACACACACCCCGTGCCTTGTGCATGCAGGAATGCAGGAGTGGGAAGCGATTCTGGGCATCAGAAATGGTGGTCTGGAAGGAGAACCCCCCCGGTGGAGGCAGGAGAGAGCGGGAAGGGGAGGGCTCGCCGGTGTAATTTCGGGGTTGGTCCAGGATGATGTCATAGCACTGAGCAAGTGCCATGGCCAAACCGTGGGGACTTTCTAACGCTCCCCGTCCATCTGACCTCTAATACCAGCGGGCTGAAATATTTAACAGGACATTCGTTTTCCCTCTGAAGGGCCATTTTTCACTGCTTTCCCTGGAAAAAGCTGCTCCCAGCCCGGGTGGATGCGGGGTGGGGGAGGCGGCACACAACTAACTCTTCCGGCACACACCCCTTTCCCTACTACAAAGGCATCCACAGCAATCACATTTGCAATAGTACAAATCTTGATGGATTCATCCCATCCCCCTCCCCTTTGTAAGCCCACAGCCCGCTGTAAGCCCTCTCTCTCTCTCTCCCTTATCGCAGCCCAGCAATCCTTCCAAAGGATCAGGCTGGAAAATGCAGTCACGGTACAGTTGCTTGAAATAAATGAATGAATGAAATAAAAAAAACCCAGGCAGCAGCTCAGGGCGGGCAGCAGCGATCTTATTGTTCCCAAACCCATCTGCATCTGCATCTCCACGGCGTTCCAGCAGCTCTCACACACCTCACACACTCTTTATGTGCATGCAGATAAATATATTAACAAAAGGGACAGGTGGGAAAAGGAGGGGGGGCGGGGGGGAAATGAGATGATATTAACTTCACCCAGGAAGGCAGGCTATCTCACACTGGAAATGCAGCGAGAAATTAAAACATATTTTACATTTACATCTCTCTCTCACACACACACACACACACAGAGGTAAAATCTCTTTCAGTGCAATATCCAGTTGCTATGCCAACAGCACCAACAGCAAGGGAGGCGATGGCAGCGAGGGGCTGAGGAGTGGGATGGGGTGGGGTGGGATGGGGGCTCTTACCAAAGATGCTGATTTGATTGTGGCAAAGCGCTCTCGGTTCCGGTAGTGGAGGGCCTGATTCTGCACTGACTGGGTAGGCCGCACCTCAGGCCTGCGATCCCTGTGGCCCACCTCATCCCTTATAAATACATGATCCTGCAGAAATGGATAAAAACAAGGAGAAAGTCCGGCTGTGCTCTTCCCGCGGCGGCTGCCTCTCTCTCACCCCTCTGTCTGCACAAGCGCGGCTGTAGGAGAGGCATAGTTCAGCTCTGCTTAGCCCCGGCAGCTCCCACCGTACAAAATGAATAAGCAACACATTGCAGCTCGGCTCGGCGCGTCAGCTGATCGCTAGCAGGATGCCTCCGAATCCCTGGATCGGGCTGCCTTTTTTTTTTTTTTTTTTTTTTTAATT
>VZRH01004945.1:15938-41720 GCA_013397555.1 Urocynchramus pylzowi
CCTCCAGTATTACATATGTGCCAGAAAAAAGCGAGCCGGGAGCAGGAAGCGGAGCAGGGCGATCGGAGTCCTCGGGAAGGTCGGGTTCAAGCACTGCAAGCCAGCGATCCTGGTGAAAACGTGATTCCCATGTCTAGGCACGGAGATCCTGTTCCCTTTTAACACCACAGCAGCATCCTGCCTCATTCCCTTTGCCGAGCCGTGTGTCCTCGATAGGGTTTCTTTGTCCCTCGTTTGCTATCTGCTGTGGGGGACGAGCATCCTGGCTAAATCCACAGCAGGCTGGAGAGGACCAGGAAAGCCTCCGTGACCACTCAGGGATCCTGCTTTCCAGTCATGATCCTGCACAGTTCTAGCACTTTCTCTCCACAGCCCACAAAGGATTTTTTTTTTTTTTTCTTTTTAAAGCAACAGCTCCCAGGTTTTAGCAGGAATGGTTCCCGGTGCAGCTTCCCCCCTGCTCCCTGGCAAGGCTTCGCCAGGAGCGGCTGTGCCCTCCCCAAACGGTGCAGGCAAATTTGGGAGTGGAACAAAGCTCCAGGAGAAACCCTCCTCAGAAAGGCCAGCAGAAAAAATCACACCACCACGATTTTCCCAATGGGAATGGTGACTGCCAAAAGTCACACACCTGCAGGCTGCACCCTGGGGATGGAGCAGCCTTCGGGCACCCGGCACACCCCGCTCCTGCCCAGCAGCCCTGGCTCTGCAGGGCCACACTGCCACCCACCACAGTGTCATGACTCCCATCCTCAACCTCCAGCTCCTAAATCCTCCCAGGAAGACAGATTCTTCCTGAATTAAATCAAGTTTCCAGTTCTTTGGGGTGCAAAATAAAGGCTGCCACTGCCTAGAAAGCCCTTGCAGGGAAGGGCTGCCTCCATGAGCAGGAGCAGCTCTGCCACCCTCCCATGCCCCAGCACACACCAGGAAGGTCAGAGAGCCCCACAGGGAGAAAGCAGCCACCATGGAATGGTGTCTCCATCAGGACACTGGAGTCATCCCCGTGCTCCTTTCCCACCCCACAGACACCTGGTTTTCCCCTCTGCTGGCCTCCATTTCCAGCTGCTTCTCACCCACACCCACACAAACTCAACCCTTTTCAACAGGGTTCTGAAAAAGAGTTCAAGCAAAAGCCAATTAGGTACAGAAATTAAGAGCTGAACACCACATTGATTAGAAGTGCTTTAACCCCCAAACCTTTTCTTATCCTTCCTTTTGAGCATTCCTAGTCCATGCTCACCTTTCCCCTTGCCTTTGCACAGTGCCCAAGGCCACCACAGAGCCAAGGCTGCACCAGCTCCTCTACACCCACACAAGGGACACAGAACGAGCCAAAACAGCTAAAAAAGACAGTCCTCCATAGAGATATGGAGAGTCATAAAAAATTGCAGCTTCATTTTATATTGGACATCCTTATACTGGGCATTTGTGGCACTGTCTGACAGGAAAGGCAGTGAGACCACAAGAGAAAATTGGGCTGATCTCAGATTTCCAACTTGTGCACGTTGGTGTGATGGGCAGAGCTCTTGGACTTGCCCACATTCCTGAGAAAGGCACATCTGAGGCTCTAGAACAGCCATCCCCAAAAGATCCTGATTAAACATTTAAAGTCCAGCAGCATCACTCAGTTTAATCTGACTCATGGCCTCACCAGAGGGATCCCAAACCCTGTAGTGAAGATCTACCCCAAACTCACCCACCTGAAGCACAGAGGAAGCAACAGCACACAGGAGCCACCAGTGCTGCTCTCCAGCCATGAAATGAAGCTGGGGACAGGACAAATGTCACCCCTGGTCACCCACAGAGCCTGCAGCAACACCTGTGAGTGCACAGGGCTCCCAAGGCCTGCTAAGCAATACTCCAATCCCTGGATCATCTTCCTTCTCTCCATTATTTTGGTATGGCAAAGATTAAATCCAGAGAAGCTGCAAATCACTAAAAAAACCCCCCAACTTTTTAAATGAGCACTCAGATGTTCCAGAATGCTCCAAAACACCACCTAAAATAACAAGCCTAAGTTGCAATTGCCCTTCATGCTGGAAAATTAATCTGTGATTTACTTTTTGTTATCCAAGAGGTGGATTTTTAGAGGGCAGAGTGTCACCCTGGCCTTGTTTTACAGGATCTCTGGTTACCTCAGTGCACATGAGAAGCTCAGAGCAGAATTAAACTGCCCTTCAGGAATGTGAATTAACCACATTCTGCATTTCAAACTCAGCTGGACAAGGAATGGGAAAATTCCTTTGCAACTGAGCAAGCCAAAAGACCAATTTCAAGGGGACAAAAAACTCAGTGGTAAGAGAAATAAATCTAGGAGTAGCCACATCTCCACCAGCCCTCCTCAAATGAGGTGACTGATGGCAAAGACAAACATCTCCCTACAAACCCAGAAAAACAGAATTTTGCTACTTTTATTTTAAAATAGAATTCTTTTTATCCCAAAAACTGGCTAAGAGACACTGCAGTTGTAATTGTTGGCACAGATAAGGAAATTTTGTTTCCAACTTTTAGCTTCAGATGTGTGGGAAACAAAGACACAAAACTGGCACCTCAGCTCATGGCACCCAATAAATAAAAGCTGACTGAAGGCACCCCAGAGACTCACCAAGTTCGGGTCAGGGTACCTCCCAGCCCCAAATCTGCATTTCAAACCCTGGTTTATTTATAAAGTAATGTATCTTCTGTATACACTTTCATTTCCCACCTGTTTTCTGTGGTTTTTTCTGCAATATTTGCCTTAAGGATGCAACTTTGGCCATGCTCAGCTCACAACTCCCTCATTAAAATCCTGTTACTCAGGCCAACAATCCAGAATCTTCAACTTCCTTCTCCAGGAATAATTTGTTCTTCTGACTGTATCATCCACATAAACATTTTTCAGGTTGATCCAAACAAAGTGGGGGATCTGGCTGGAACATTGATAGGACAAAACCTTTCTCAAATATTCCCACAGCAGTATCTGAGCAGAGCTGGTGGAGCTTCCAGTGGTGCTTCCAGCTGGATCTGAATGGCTGCTCCTGGTGAACTCTCTGAGCACCTCACAACGAGTTTGTGTCAAACCACGAGCTCAAAATCCAACAGAGTGGATTTTGCTCTGAATCCCATCCCAGTTCTACCACACACTGTCTTTTCATCCTTCTCCTCGCTGAAAAAAGGCCTTTACCATCCAAATTCTGCCCAGCCCAAAAAGCTGGGACACCTCCACCTTCTCCTCAGCAGGAACACTCCCTTTCACACTGGGGTTTTTTGCTATGCACACCAAATAAAACCTCCACAGACACAGGAGGAATCATTAACTGCAATGGCTGCCAGTCTCCTACACAAACAGGAAAGGCAATTTCCAAGCCCCACTAAGGACTTCCATGGAATTGCAGCAAAGCCCTGCTTTCTAGGAATTTAAAGAGCCAAGAAAACAACAGTGTGGCACCATTTGTCTTCATACACTGCTTTAAGTGCCTCAATAATCAACAGGGAGGTTTAAGCTCTCTCCATGCACAAAATTCCCCACAAATGCTGAAATTAATTGGAGCAGCAACAGGGGATGTGCACAGGTTAATTCACAGGATCTGGGAAGTCACTCAAGTTGCAGCAGTTATTGTAAATGTACTTTATTATTACAGACATTGGGCAAGAATTTGTGATGATCAACTACAAAGATCCTCTTTTCCATTTTTTTGTTATAAACCAGACCTCAATCACAAGTTTTCCCTGACATTTTACTGCCCAAGTTTCAGAAAGCACTGATGATTTTAAGATTGAAGCAAGAAACAGCAAGAACTGAGTACTGCAGTTGAAAAAAAACCCCAATAATGTACTGGCTTTTTGTTTAGATTAAAAGATTACAACATATTATTATAGTTTTGCAGAAATAAAATAATAATAAATTCATTGAGGACATTGAAATAATATTTCTGGGAAGCCACCTGTGCCCACACTGCCATTTACCAGCAGCTGAACAAAACAGGTGACAAAACATCTCTGATGCACCAGCTGATGCCTATACTCACTTTATTGTCTTACTCTGGGAGCCAAAAATCTTTATCCTCATTTTTAAGATGAATTAGCTGATATTTATATAATTTTAAAATCTGGGTTATGTGTCTTTGAAGCACAATGTATTTGGAGTTTTACTCCCTGCCCCATTTTGTCATTTTTTTGGGGCTCTCACATACAATTGGGTTTGTATCAGAGCTGTCACTTAACTCTTTAGCTCCCAACCAGTGCAAATGAACACCTCCTAAAGAGAGATGGATGTGACAATGTGTATCCACAGGCAAGATGACCCTTGCATGGAGTAGCAGAGTTATTTAACAATATTCAGAAGAGAGCTCCTACACTGGACATACTGAGATGTACATGGAGGAGCTCACCAACCTGCAACGTGCAAAAGGGCAAGGAAAACTTCCTCATCCAAGCCAGACATCTGGATTTCCTGAAAAGAACATGCTGGTGATTAAGGTGTCCTCCTGAGGGAGCAGGGTTTGATCCCAAGGATGGGCTTCCTGCCTGAGTAGCTCACATGATTGCCATTTTTTTCCTCCCAGGAGTTCAGGACACAGCTATAAACTAAATAACACAAAAAGCTCCACGTACAATTATGGCTTGTTATTATTTTCAATATTTTATTCCTGTCTGGTGATTTTTCTTCCAGCCTAACAGGTGAGAGTCACCTTTGTTCTAAGCACAAGCTGAAAACCATGGAGCTCTGCTGTGCTGTGGAAGGGGCTGTTTTCCACAGAGGATTCATCCCAAGTGCAGCAAACCCCAAGCACCTTGGCTGCCATGAACTGACATAGCCACTGACAATTAACCAGATCAGAACAGGTCATTTCACTTACCCTGTGACCACAAAACATTTTTGGAAGTTACAGCCAACTAGCAGCTGTTAAAAAAAAGAAAGAAAATGAGTTGTTTACAAGTGCTTTTACTCCATCAGCCTCTTCCCTAAGCCTCTGCCTCAGGGTAGGTCACAGGACAGATGGCAGGAGTGCTCCTCAGGAGCCTGAGGATTCTCCCAGCCAAGCACCACTCAGGGATGGGCTGCTCCTGGTTTCCAAGGTGGCCAAGGCCACCCCAGCCTGGCTGTCCACAGCAGGCAGCAGCTGGAAGCACTGAAGGCTGAGAGCTGCATCTCACACACCACAGACTCCTCCAGCCTACATTTCACTTGCATGTGACATTCTGGGACTGTGGCCCAAAACACCAAAAGGCCCCTGACTTTTTAGAGCTCTGAGCCACACAAAAAACCAACACTCCAAGTCATTTTGTCTTCCTGGACCCTTCCCACAACCTGGAGGTTGTTCATTAACACATTTGTGGAATAACACAATTTTATACAACACTTTTGACTTCACCCATGTCAAAACCATCTCGTATGTGACCCTATACCCCCAAAATGCTGCTTATGTTCATCAGTATTTTCTTTTTAGCCTTTAAAGGCTGATTAAATGCAAAACAAGAGCTTAAATTAAGCTTGAACCCCAGGATCTTCCCATTGTGTTTGTGAGGGGCTCCAGAGTGATACCCAAAACTCAGCTTCATCCCAGTTTCCAGAAATGCAGTTCAAGCACAAAGGCAAACTGAAATCTTGGCAGAACAAGGAACTTTACCTTGAAAATAAAGTGGGAAGTATGTGGATATAAACCCCCCTAAAATGTCCAGCTGCAATTTTAGTCTCTTCACATGTATTAACACACAAGTGAAGCAGTTTTCCATTTAACATGGCATTCCCCAAAGTAACAAAGAATAAAAAAATAGTGTGCTAAATTAGAACAATATATTTGCAGACTGGAATATGTCCTGCTATGCAGAGTCCAAATCTGCCTTATGAATTACATACAGCAGAAGGGAACATTTTCCAGTGGAGAAGGAATCTACTCCAAGGATCAGCAGTCCTAGTCAATCATAAACTGTTTTGTGAAGCCCATCAGTGCAGACCTGGGCTTTCTGCTCCCAAAATTACCCTAAAACACCTGTATTAAGTGATCTAGAGGTGATTTCTTTTATAGTACTTCAGTTACAAGTGTGCAAGACATCCTGGGTTTTTTTCAAACCAGCTAAAAACTTCCATGTGGTGTCCTGTTTGTGCATCCCACACACAAGTCTAGGAGGACTGAATTTACAGCATCAGAAATCCTGTATTTATACTTTACATGGGTCATACAACCATTATAAAACACAAAATTAGTCTTAAAACAAGCCAGGAACTCCTTTCACAAATGCCATTTATGTCTGGTGGGAGCAGCTCATGTTTTGTTTTTATCAACTGTAACAACTCTGAGCAGTGATTATAACCTACGAATTCTGTGTAAATCAGTCTCTCAAACTTCCATTTTAATGCACAAGTAAATATGGCTATTTAACAACATGAAATTAAAGTTAACACATGATTTGAAAACCTACACAAAATAAGAAAGAGCTCCAGTCATAACCACCCAAAACACCCATCAGTGGTGCTGCTCTTCATTCAGGACAGTTCCATGGGCTGGCATTTGGTACCTAACACCTTATCTTCATCTTTCTGAATAAAAAAATCTTCTCTCAAGTGTCTTTAGGAAAGAAGCAAACCCCTAAAACCTTTGCAACTTCTCTGCCCGTATCTTTAAATATGAAAGACCATGTTTTGTTGAAGACAAAATTTTCCAATAGTTCTTAATATTCAAAGACACAAACCCTGCACTTCAGGAGGAAAAACTGCTTACAAATATTTAGTTAGTTACAACCAAGCCTTCTGTAACCTTACAAACAAGAAATTCATACTTTTCATGCTGCTGCAATGTTTTAGCTCCTCTGGCAAAAAGCAAATGCATACTTTGAAGTTCCTTGCAAATGAAACCAACACAACCAACCTACATTTTGCTGCCCACTAGCAAATGACACTGCTAAGGCCAAGCCAAAACTATTTTAGTCAGACAAACAGTGGAGATGAGATGCTGGCTTGCAGCTAGACAACCTTAGCTCGATATCCAGCCCTAGGAAAAGGAAAGGCATCAGATCACAGCATGCAGCAAAGCAGCAGGAAAGCACGGAGTGGGACTTGACTCCAAACATACCTCGTGGGGAAGATCCAAAGCTCTGCACACTTCCACTCCTCACAAGGGAAATCCAAGTGCAGGCAGGTTTGAATCACACACTGTGCCTGGCAGAGGGTTAGCTTGGCTGCCAGGACCAACACAGAGCACAGCAGAGGCATTCCCAAGGAAACAAGGATGTCCCAAGCAGAGGAAGAGGTGCACGTGCAGGGCTGGGCATGCGGGGAGCCTGGGTGACCCTGCCTAGGCACTGACAGCTCCTTGAGTAGCAACCTCTTTTCATGGGCAGAGGTTCTTTAGATGCTTTCAAAGACAAAAACCCCACAGAACTTGACTCTGGCAAGCCCAGCAGCAGCTCCTGCTCTCAGCACAGAGCACCAGGGCACACGTACCTTCTTGTGAACAACGGAGGAGGTGGAATTAATGGTGCTCTCGTCACTATGCATCATGACCAGCTCAGGGCTGCTCTCATCCAGGACCTCCTGCATGCTGCTCACACTGCTGCTCTGGCTGCCTGTGCTCACAGACATGCTGGGGATGGAATGGTTGCTGCCCAGACTGTCCATCTTCCTACTCAGGTTTGATCCATGCTCACTGTCCTATAAAACAAGGGGCATCAGTTACAGATCCTGTGGGACATCACCTGCCCAGCACGTGCCTGCAACGCCCAGAGTTTGTTTTAAAGGTGACTCTGCAGACTTCAAGGGTCTTTGGGCATTGTTTTGCCAACTGCACGTCTCAAAGGGCTGTTTGGGTTCTGGAATGCTCCATATTGGGCAGGCAGCTTCTGCCTTTTACCCTGCAATCTGATCACATTAGGTTTCAAACCAGTTTTTTTCCACAAATCCTTAAGTCTGGGCATGGCTCTTGGCTTGATAGGAGACATCCAGGAATACTGGATGGCTGGTGGAAGGAGCCTCATAATTAAGAGAAATTATCTAAGTTTGAATTAAAACAATGCTTCAAGTCAGGATCTGCAATAACACATTTTCTGAATCAGAAAATATGTAAGACAGTGAATCCATTTATTATTTGATATATTCTACATGGTGTAGAGGTTTTAACCTCCATGTCCCAAGCAGTCAGCAATTCCATTTTATCAAGCTAAAAACCCCTTGAACCTTGTGTTTTCAGCCAAGATAAAGGTGAGTGAAGAATCTTAGCAGCTGACTCAGACCAGCCTGCATTATTATAGGGGTTAAAACTTGGATATACATAAATAAAGATTCCTCATTTAAGAGGTATTTTTGATTCTACAGACAAATATCAGGAGTTAGCAGCCTTTTTTCTTCTTCCATACCCACAGAAGTACAGTAATGCCAGAGTATGCACTTAGTCTGGACTGATTTAGAGAATTTATGGAGTCCTTTGTAATTAACTAGTGGCACCAAAGAGGCTCGTAAGGAGCTCACAGTGAGGACAGAACTCTGAACATCCTTCAGCTCCTGGGGTGAAGCAGCCTTGACTCACTAAAATGAGCAGCCTGCTGCTGCATCCAGTTTGCCCTGGCCTCTGAAGGGAGCTTGGGGTGAATTCCATTACAAATCAATTAACAAGGAACTCATTTTGTTAGAGACTGACAGAAAGATAAAATTGAGACTTGACAGATTTGCCTTTGATTGTGTGATTATTTTTTAAGCAATCAGCAGATCATTCAGAGCCTGCATGAGAGCACTTAAAATCCAGAATAATACTATTTCACAGAGAACATAGGAACAGGGGAATGGAAATATTTTCAGGATGCTTATGTAGAGTTGCAGAAGAAATCACATAATGAAGGCTCTGAGGCTGTGTCATTAATGAATGTTTATGCAGGAAGGACAGAGATGAGATTGCATATGCAACCTTAGCACTGGCTTCCTGACTTCAACTTTCACCTTCTTGGAAAGGCTCTGAGGAAAGCATTAGTAATACTTTGCATGTTAAAGATTTTTAAGGCTCATCTTCCACCTTAGAAAGCCCAGGGTAGAAGAAGGAAGTGCCTGGTGGCATTTCCAGTGGGGCAGGCTGTGTCCCCAGTTCAGCAGGAACTGCAGCACGTGCTGGGTCAGCTGTCCCTGCCCAGTTAGTGACACACACGAGCAGTGGCAGCTCCTGTGCTGGGACAGGGCTCAGGGGTCAGTGCAGAGCATGCTGTGCACATGCAGAGTGTCAGCTGCATCCCTGCCCTCCCTGCTCATACAACAGCTCTTCTCCCTGCTCTCTTCAGGAGTGGGGACAGGAGGAACAGAAGACACACCTCGGAGCCAAACACCACCACGTGTTTCCTGCTGAGCTTGGAAGTGCTCAACAGCCAAGGGGGAAACCATTCCCTGGCACTCTGCTGACAGCTCATCACATGTGGGGAGAGAATCTGGAAGGTTTCAGTGCAAGTCTGACAATCCCCCAGTCCCCAGCTAAGCTCCAGGTCTGGAAGCTGGAGGGGACCTTCAATCACAGCAGTTGCTGCTCTTGCTCCTTTGGGGCATCTTCACAAAGTGCCAGTGCCCTTTTCCTGCAGCTTCAGTGCCCATTTCTTCAACCAGTTCAGCTTTCAAGGAGCATCTGACACCCCCAAACCTCAAACCCAAGCCCCTGAAGATCCTCTGAGCTTGGGCCCCTCGCTGTGTGTTACTGCCTCACTCCACTGGAGCAAAGACACACAGACATCAATTTGTCTGTCAGTGTTTTTCACTGAGAAGCAGTCATGGATTTATTTATGCATTGTGCCTGCACCAAGTGACACTAATTTCCATCTAAGCTCATCAATTGAAAAATGACTGGTTTCCTTCTCTCAGCCACAGTTCGGGTCAATTATCATACACTGATTAAGTGGGTTGTTTATTCCAAGATTTAAACTGAAGCTGCATTTTAGGTCTTTAACCTTTTTCTTCTTTAATGTTGGAGAATTTAAAAAAAAAATAAGTCTTACTAATTCTGTGATTTTCTTTTCAGCTCATGAGAGGCCAATTACTTTACAGTAAAGTTATGGTAATTGAAAAAATATTAACATTAATGGAGTTATTTTGGCTGTGCAGATGAGAAAGAAAAGCTTGGGCTGTCAAAGACCCTCCTCCACACAGGCTGGGAGCCACTTCTCACAGAGAACCTCCCTCAGAATGAGTTTCTTCCTTTAGGCTTCCAGAAGAAAGGGCAGCACTGGAAAAAATCCAAAGTTCCACATGTACAGTAATTGGCAGCTTTAATGCTGAGCAAGGACTACCTTCACTCATTATCCTCTCATGTCTCTCTGCTGATCCAGATGAGATTCCAACAGCATTCCTCACCTAGACTGTGCTTGTTCTGCCACCCTAAGGACAGGAACATCTCCCTGGCCCTGACAGGACTGGTAACAGCAGGAACAGGGTAACAAACCATTACCAGTACCTCCTCCTCCTCCTGGGACTCGTTCAGGGGGCCATTCCGTGTCTCCTGGAAGAGGATCTTCTTCATTTTCCGGTACTGCAGGTTGTCCAGCTCCCTCACTGCATCCTTGGTCCTCTGGATCAGGTCGATGAGCACCCTGGGCGGCCGCTCCCGGCGCACAAAATCGTGCTGGGTTAAAGGAGACACAACACCTCACTGCACCTCTGGAGTTAAACTGGGACAGCTGGGGACTTGTTACAGGACACAGAACACCTCACTGCACCTCTGGAGTTAAACTGGGACAGCTGGGGACTTGTTACAGGACACAGAACACCTCACTGCACCTCTGGAGTTAAACTGGGACAGCTGGGGACTTGTTACAGGACACAGAACACCTCACTGCACCTCTGGAGTTAAACTGGGACACTGGGGGACTTGTTACAGGACACAGAACACCTCACNTGCTTGTTCTGCCACCCTAAGGACAGGAACATCTCCCTGGCCCTGACAGGACTGGTAACAGCAGGAACAGGGTAACAAACCATTACCAGTACCTCCTCCTCCTCCTGGGACTCGTTCAGGGGGCCATTCCGTGTCTCCTGGAAGAGGATCTTCTTCATTTTCCGGTACTGCAGGTTGTCCAGCTCCCTCACTGCATCCTTGGTCCTCTGGATCAGGTCGATGAGCACCCTGGGCGGCCGCTCCCGGCGCACAAGCTGGGGACTTGTTACAGGACACAGAACACCTCACTGCACCTCTGGAGTTAAACTGGGACAGCTGGGGACTTGTTACAGGACACAGAACACCTCACTGCACCTCTGGAGTTAAACTGGGACAGCTGGGGACTTGTTACAGGACACAGAACACCTCACTGCACCTCTGGGGTTACACTGGGACACTGGGGGACTTGTCAGACCCCTGAAGTGACACCTCCCATTCTTGCAATTTATCTGTCCATATTCAATAACTGGTAATGCCCTTTTTCAAAGGCTCCAAACACACTGAACTCGTGCTGGGGTCAGGTTTTCTGACCTCTCCAGGCTACACAGATGATTTGTCCCTTCCTGAGAGCAGGTTCCCTCAAAATACATGAGGTGACACTCAAACCTTGGAGGCCCAGGAATGAACAAAATGCATCCAGAACAAAGAAGAATCAGCCTGCAAAGATTTATCCTGCATTCATCTATTCCAATTTGCACATAAAACCAGCAAGGAGAACACAAAGTTTATTTATACCTAAAGCTTTTGTAGCCAGAGTTGAAATCAAATCAGGCTCTTGCCAACTCCTGCACAGGTTTTAAGTGCAGACTTAATAAATTCTTTAATGGTATTTAGGAACATGATTAAAGCCTCTTCTCTGAATTATCAGATACATTCTCCTGCACTGTACAGCTGGAAGTGGATATAAAAGTCTCCAGCTTTCCCATTTAACCTTGGCTAAAGCAGACAACCTGAGTGTACACTAAACAATCCTTTTATGGGATCCCTACAGCTGGGTGTGCTGCTTAGTAGTTCCCAAAAGGGATGGCTTTAGGGCACAAACATCCTCTGCATGCTTGTAGAAAAACAGAGAAAACAAAAATTGGCAATGGAAAAAAAAGAAATTGGGTGAAAAAGAGTTGTTCTTTACTGCACATTGCAAATGCCACAAGGGGCTGCTGTTAGAGCCTCAACAGCTGGACCCACCTGCAAGGAAATTCTCGGCAGGGTCAGCTCTGCCTGCTCAGCCTCCCAGCTCTCCTTGGGCTCAGCTCAGGAGTGAACTCATCCCCTGGAGCTGGAGTGAGCAGCTCATGGAGCCCCAGCCCGCCCTACAACAGCAGCCTTCAACAAAAGAGCTGAAAGGATGAGCTAATCGTCTTCTAATGATTTGTAAACAAACAAGGAAAGCATCGTGCCACAAGCTGATTTCTGGTTTTTAATTGAATTCAAACTGCTGTGCATTTGAGTTTTGCTAGTGGGGACAGCCAGTCATTTCAGTACCCAATTTTGCTTGTAGTGATGGTGTTTATTTTTGAATCAGAGCTAAAAGTTCTTAACATCATTTCACACAGAAACAAAATGAATCATTTCTGCTCCTCAATGCAGATAACCACCATTTATTTCTCTGTGAACAGTAACAATCTGCAGCTTATTTATGATTGGGAAAAAAAGGAACCCATTTTTATCTCATTGTAGATCATTTTTAGAAAGCAGCAAAGCATTTGGAACCATGATCCTGAACCTAAATCCATTCTATGTGTGCACTCAAATATTAAAATGTGACCACGTGAAAAGTGTAGGGCAGACATAAATATAACTATAAAATATAGAATATACAGGATTTCACACTCAGATCTCAGCTCTAATTGTTTGTACAGACTCCAAGCTTAAGGTACTCCTGAAATCACATCCTTCAATGAACTCAGCCTGTTCCTAGAGAGCAGCAAGGCTGCCAATCCCCAGGAATGAATCATTCCAAAACTCACAACATAAACCTATTAGCTGGTCAGGGTGCTACAAGTAGAACCAGGGAACAAAACACTGATTATTTGCCACAGCACAAATGTACCACAGGAAATA
Source organism: Urocynchramus pylzowi (assembly GCA_013397555.1). Lineage (NCBI taxonomy): Eukaryota > Metazoa > Chordata > Aves > Passeriformes > Fringillidae > Urocynchramus > Urocynchramus pylzowi. The sequence continues at coordinate 28,877 of VZRH01004945.1, forward strand.
AAAAAAATATACCAGGTGCCAAAGGGAGCACAAACAGCTCCTTCATCATTTACCTGGAGAGGTCATTGGCACCAGCAGCCAGAGGGAGAGCAGGGCTAATAATCAACTTTAAAGAAAGGCAATACTTAAAAGAAAAGCCAAAGCCTGATGGAAAAGGGGCTGGACAGGATTTCACATCCCCCTGCCTTCTAATGGAAGGCTGCTTTTCCCAAAAGCAAAGCCCTTGGAGCTGTAAACAGTTCCTCTATTTCCCAGGTAAACTGAACCCAAATGACTTAAACTGGAACTGATTCATGATTCACTGACAAAACCTTGGCAAACTCTACACACATCACTCCAGGTCCCCCTCCTACAGGCTCTTGGCAATTAGGGACCTGTAAAAACTCCTTCCAAAATGATCCAGTTATTTCCAAAACGAGTTTAATTAATTGGGTTCAGCATAGAAACCATTAAATGGATTTAAACTACTTTTGGGTCTGGTGGTTTGATTAGGGGAGGAAGTCAGCCTTGGCCTATCCCTTAATGCTATTTTTAACTGCTAAGTCTGATGCATGAATGGAGGCAAAAAGAAAACAAAACCAACCAAAGAGTGGATTCTTGTAAGGGCAAATATTTGTTCACCATCTTTACAATTATTTTGGTCGACAAACAGATTTCCCCCCAGATTTCTGGAAAATATTTGATAAATTACCCGTAACAAATCTGTTGATGATGGCCTTTCCTGAGGTATTTTCTGTAAGCAGTAATCAACAAATCCCCTAAAGGAGTCTGACCTGCAAAATCAAAAAATGAAAAAAAAAAATTAAAAAATCTAAATTAAAAAAAGAAGCTCAGGATGTAGAATATATTCCAACTTATTTGTGCAAAGCAAAGGAAAAATGTTGACTAATTTGTTCTTAAGTTTTAAGGCAGAGAAAGTAACTGCCTTTTTCCAAATTCTAAGTTGATCTCATCAATTCTTTCCCAATTAAAGGCTGTTGAAACAACATGGACACACAACTATCCCCAAGCACAAACTGAAAACCAATGAGAACTATGTGTACCAGTCACTGTGTTTGATTTTACTTCAACTGTTCAAAAGCAAAAGTGGAATTTTTGGGAACTCCAGAGATGCACTCACTGTGAGGTCACAGAGGGAACCCTGCCTCAATGCTCAGTTCAACACTTGAGGCTTTATTTGAGGTTTTATCTCAGCTGGAAAGAAGGAAACTGATTTCTCTGGTGCCACTGGACTCAAAAGGAGCACAAAAGGCACCTTGGTGACTCCAAGAGAGCAAACAGGGCACTGTAAACAAGTGCTGCCAACCAAGAGCACTGATGTGTGTTCATCCACAGCTGCCTCTGCTCTCCCTGCAGGCAGCAGAGCAAGCTCCTGGAACCTTGAAAATGGGCAAAACAGAGAGGATGAAATAAGGAAAGTGGAGTGGTCTTGGTACAATGATCAGCAATTAAACAGCTGTGCTGCTCAAATGCCCAGCAGAGAGATGGGGGAACTCCACACCTCACCAGGAGCTTTTGTTTCAAGCCTTCTGCAGACTCTGCCAGGCATCACCCAACAGCAACATTCCAGTCCTGGCTACAGGGAACAGGGCAAGCTTTGCTCCCACAGAATAACAAAGTGTTCTTGTATCCAAGCTCAGATTCTGGAACAAGCCTGGAGCACAGGGAGCATTCACTGGCCACAGAGCTCTGAGGGATTTTGGAGTCCTCCACTGACAAAAATATCCAATTACCTCCACATTCTCCTCCCTTTCTCCACATTTCAGCTGCACAGCAATGCTAACAACTCTTCTGACAAGAAGCTTTGTGAGCTGGAAACTTTGCTGATGCTGAGCCATGGCTGGTTTAACACATCTGAGAGTATTTTAATTCCTACAGCAGCTACACCTCACAATCAACACCTGCACTCTTTTAAACTGCAGAACAGCCAGAGTGACAGGAGGTCAAAATTGAACTAGCATACACAAGATTTGAGAACACACACAAATCACTGCACTGCAACATGTTCCATGTCAGGTTTGAATTGTGCAGTGTCACAGGGCATTTTCAGGGAAATAAACAACAAAAATCAGCTGTTAATGGTTCTCTTACCATTCATTTGATTGTAACCTAGGGGAATCATTCTGGGCTATGTGATATAAGGCACTCATTGCATTCATGTTGAAAAGTGGAGGCTTCCTTTCAGCTGGAAAGAGAAAAGAACAGAAAAGTGTGATAAGGCTGTCTGGAAAGAAAGGAGAAATGGATGGAAGTATGAGCAGGGTATCACTGCTGAATCAATACCAGTGCTGTTGCCATCACACTCAGGCCAATTATTTTAATATTCCAAGTTAGACCAGACACCCACTCAAGGAAAGCTGCTGTTCACTTGGAAAGGGATGACAAAATCCAAAGAGAGCAGGATCCAAATTATAAGGAAGAGTTTGCAGTAAATTTTACTTTTAACTGCAACATCTCACACCTGATCTGCTGTGGCAAAATCAGTTGAAACTGAGTAAAACTAATCTTAGGCACAGTTCAGGGCCAGGACATGCTGTATCAGTCCCCACAGATGTTTGATGCACTGCTGGAACATGTGGATTACAGGAAAAAGTGGCTGCCTGCCTCATTTGTCACTGCAAGTGGGATAGGTTACCAAATTCACTTGCCAGATGTGCCATGAACTCCCTCTCACTGCAATCCTTCCCAGTCCCTGCACACAGAGGGCACCTGCCCAGCAGCCCCTGACCTCTTAGGAGGGCAGAACTCACAGTTCTGGGGGAGGCTGGTTCTGCCCAAGCTCAGTGCTGCCAGGATTTCTCAGTTCTTTCAGGCCAGAGCCTTTGCCATGCAGGCAAACCACCACATCTGCTTTTCCTTAATCACTACTTACTTTAGCTACACAAGGAATTAAGACATCAGCATTCAAAGAAAGCCAAGTGCTGCTCAACAAGGGATCTCCTCCCACTGCTGCCTGACCTCATGTTCAGACAGGGAATCATGCAAAGTTCAAAGTTTAAAAAAGTTTAATGCTTCTAAAAGGGCATTTTTAATGAAAGCAAATCCATCATCTTTGAGGTTCCTGAGTCAAAAGCTCCACAGAAATTCTGGTACCAAGACTGTGTCTACATAGGGTTGCACAGTCCCTCCTGCTGCTGTGATTTACTCCTTGAGAGGCTGTGACACACCTGAACTCCACACAAACAAAAATCATTGGCCATGCACAACAACAGAAGGCTAAAACTTCCAATTCTGGCACTCTTTATGTCAAAATACAGGCTGTGTCAGCATGCTGGCACATGAAATACAGCCATGTTAGTTACTGGTTATCTACACCATCTCAATTCTGGAGACAACATTTCTTCTGCACATCCCCCTCTTTGTTATCTCACACATTTCTGCTGATTAAACATTTTCCAATGACATTTTCAGTGAACTCCCCACACAATAAGTTATTGGTGTACTGCTGTTAAGTAGAATCCATATCAAGACTGATTTTTGAAAATAATCTACACAGCACATGCAGTGTCAACATTCAACCTTGAAACACACACTTAGAGTCTACTCTGTGTACCTGCCATCACATCCACCTCTGCTCCAGGCTCTGTGGATGTGTATCATTTGCCCTCTGAAGTGCAAACCCTTTTCTTCTCTTCCCATAAAGAACCTGTCCACGATGATTCATGGCACAAACTTTTCAGCTGAGACTGAAGATTTTTGTTTCAGAGAGCAGGGAAGTAAGAAGAATTGAAGATTAAATGTAGGTCCCTTCTGACACAGAATCCTTAGGACACCAGTTCCCTTGACACAACAGCTGGGACAACTTTCCTAGAGTGCAGCTTGGAAAACACAGATGACAAACCATGGGTTCCTCTCACTCAAGAGCAAAATGCTCTGGCTCTCCAGGGAATAACTGAGCACACCAGGCTAACATGAAAGCACAGTGCATTAGTGGCTTGCTCTTGATTTGCCAGCAGGGAAAGATTTAACTCAACTGTCAGTGCTCCAAGTCAGTTTTAAAGGGGAGAACTGATGAGGAACAAGGATTCTGCCTTTTTGCAGGAGTTGCTAACACACTGCAGAGTTAATTACCCACCTCAGCTGTGTGCTCACTCACCTAACTCGATGCATGTGATCCCAAGAGACCAAACATCCACCTTCCCATCGTACTGCCCCTCGTCCATAGCAAGGATCACCTCTGGTGCCATCCTGCCAAGCACAGAGCAAAGGCTGTGTTAGGGGACACACAGGGACACTCCAGGCACACCAGCTGAGGTGGCTCCATCCCCTTCAGCAAAGCCACAGACCTGGAGAGACAGCAGGGAGCTGAGGAAGAGTGTGCTGGAGTGGAGCAAGCACTGACCACAGCAGCAGCTTGTCAGAGGAGGGGGGGAAGCAAAAGAGGAAAGGGGAGAGAAAAAAAGAAGGGGNTGAGAAAAGAAAGGGGAAAGGGGGTTGAGAAAAGAAAGGGGAAAGGGGGTTGAGAAAAGAAAGGGGAAAGGGGGTTGAGAAAAGAAAGGGGAAAGGGGGTTGAGAAAAGAAAGGGGAAAGGGGGTTGAGAAAAGAAAGGGGAAAGGGGGTTGAGAAAAGAAAGGGGAAAGGGGGTTGAGAAAAGAAAGGGGAAAGGGGGTTGAGAAAAGAAAGGGGAAAGGGGGTTGAGAAAAGAAAGGGGAAAGGGGGTTGAGAAAAGAAAGGGGAAAGGGGGTTGAGAAAAGAAAGGGGAAAGGGGGTTGAGAAAAGAAAGGAAAAGAAAGGGGGTTGAGAAAAGAAAGGAAAAGAAAGGGGGTTGAGAAAAGAAAGGAAAAGAAAGGGGGGGAAACAAAAAGGATTAACCCAGTCATCTTCCCGTTAGCAGAATACCCTGGCACATGGGAGACCCCCTTTTTCCAAAGGCATTGTAGCTGCAGGCTGACAGAGCCCTAGAGGCACCCCTTGCACCCTCCCCCAGGCTTCCCCTTGGCACACCAGGAGCATTTCCAGCAGACAAATGCAGCCTGTGGGTGCAGCTATGAATGGAACAGGGAAACTGGGAACAGTGCTGGTCCAGGATAAAGGGATGAAGTGGGGACAGAGAAGCAGCAGGCCCTGCCTGCAAAAATTCAGCCTCTTAAATTGTGTTCTTCCAAAGAAAGGCTTCCTGCCAAACGACCTCATTCCAAGGCTGGGCCATGGTGACCTCCCAGCACTGCCTGGGGCCTCTGCCACAAAAGCAGTGGAGCGTGGAGCTGTGCTGGTCCTCGGTGCTGGGAATGCCAAGGAACTCGGGTGACCCTTCAGCAATTCCTTCAAAACAGGATTGAAGCAGCTGTGTGACTTCCAGTCAGACTAACAGGAACCCCTTTCTCCATGAATGCCCCAGTCCCATCACCTGTGGCAAGTGTGGGGCATTTTTAAGCCAATGGCACTGCAAGAGTGGAGCCATTTCCAAGCACTGCACAGCCCAAACCTCTCCTTATGGACCCTGAGCAAGGACAGACTTCCTGAAGATCTGGACACAGGGATGTCAGGAAAACTGCTTGGCCAATGAAGGTTTTATCCAGGTGTTGTTATTGTGCTGTGAAGCACTGGAAAGGGAAGAGAGCAGTTTTATAAAGGACTAAAGCTCTGCAGGCTTCACTCACCAGTAAGGCGTTCCCACAAAAGAGTTGGCAGGGGAGACTATAGATGCAGACCCAAAATCAGCGAGTTTCACTTGACCTGGTTCTGTTAGAAGAATATTTCCAGCTTTAATATCCCTTTAACAGAGGAAAAAAAGAGGAAAAAAAAAGAAGTAATTCAGCATAATGCAAACTCTGGTGAGATGCCTTTGTCTGCAATTTGTAATGCTGGGACAGAGACACAGAGAGGAATTCACTGACAGTGTTTGAGCAGCAAGCCCAGAGTAGCCTCTACTCCCCCACTCCCTGGGCAGCACTGCTTCAGAAGTAACACTATGGAATATTTCATCCACAAGTGCTACATCCTGACACTTCTGCTGCAGGACAAGTGCTGAAGTCTTGTGTGTGCAAGAATGAACACCTCAAAAGTACAAGAGAGACAGCACAGGCTGTCCCCTTCTCTGTCACCTCCACTGTACAACAGCCAAAGGGATGGAGCACCTCTCCCACAAGGAAAGGCTGAGAGAAACTGGAATTGTTTAGCCTGGAAAAAAGAAGGCTTCAGGGTGACCTAATTGTGGCCTTCCAGTACCTGAAGAGAACCTACAAGAAAGATGGAGAGGGATTTATTCCCTGTTTACAAGAGATGGAGGGACAGGACACAGGGAATGGCTTCCCATTGACAGAGAGCAGGGTTAGAAGGGAAATTAGGAAGGAATCCTTCCCTAAAAGGGTGGTGAGGCCCTGGCACAGGGTGCCCAGAGAAGCTGGGGCTGCCCCTGGATCCCTGGAAGTGTCCAAGACCTGGCTGGACAGGGCTTGGAGCCACCAGGGATAGTGGAAGGTGCCCCTGCCCATGGCAGCACTGCCACTGGATGAACTTTAAAGTCCCTTCCAAACCAAATCATGCTGCAATTCAACACCACGGCTCAACAGCCACATGAGGTATCAGCAACATATCTGCCAGCCTCGTGCCTGCAATTAAATTACAAAAAAACCAAGAATTCCCTCCTTTTCCACCCCCAGCGCCACGCGCCATCAGCCGCGCGGGGGCCGCAGTGCCGCTCCCTCGCCACCAGGTGGCGCCCCCGCGCCAGGTCCCTGTGCGGGGACCCGCTCCCAAAATTGGGACCCCAACCCCAAAATCGCGTCCCCAACCCCAAAATCGCGCCCTCCAACCCCAAAAATCGCGCCCCCCAACCCCAAAAATCCGCCCCTTTTCCCTCAGCATCGCCGTTCCCACTGGCAGAGGGACTTCCCGCTGGGGCACGGCGCTGCTGCCCGCCCGGGCAGGGCTGGCCCTCTCGCCTGTCCTCCTCTGCCGCAGCAGCCACAAAAGCAGGGATGTGTCGCTGCTCCTCGTTTGTGGGTGAGCAGATTGGCCTCCCCACCTCAGCAGGGAAAAGGTGGAATGGCCTTTGGATGGAATCCAGGTCACAGAAGCACAGGATAGCTGGGGTTGGAAGGGACCTCTGGAGATCACCCAGTGCAGCCCCTCCCGGAGCAGGTGACACAGGAACGTGGCCAGGTGGGCTTGGAATGGCCAGGTGGGTTTGGAAATGTCTCCAGAGAGGGAAAATCCACTCAGCTGCTCCAGGGCTCTGCCACCTTCCATGGAAAAGTGCTTGGATTTCCCCTCAGGTAGTTTTATCCTTGACTTACACTTGCATCACCTAATTGTGATTCCATCACACCTCTGTGGCCTCCCTGCTACCAAAAACCAGGCAAAAGCAATACAGTTTTACTTATTCACATGTAAGTATGAACAATTATCTAGTCTTAGAAATAGTCTAGCTCAGTGAACTCCAATTTATTTGGCACATTTAGGGTGATACTCTTCTGTTAGTGTTCAGTGCAATAGTCCTGGGTAGCCTTTGTTACCAGGGTCTGCACAGAACAATTGCCAACAAGGCAGAGAAAATGTCGGTAAAATAACTTTCCCCAAGGTTGGTAGAATAAGTTTCTAAGCAGTTTTGAGACTCCAGGGAGCAGCAGATGGAAGGGCAGCAGCTCCAGCCTCACCTGTGGATCCTAGAGTGGGAGTGCAGGTAGGCCAGCCCCTGCAAGGCACCGTGGGTGATGGCAGCAATCTCCACTTCCTGGAGTGGCTTCTTGTGAACTACAGGGGGAAAAAAAAAAAAAATCAAGAAAATAAAACTAAACAGAAGAAAATAAATGGGATATTTTCCTGAGAAAGTGTGTTTTAAAGAAAGGAATTCCACTGATCTGCTACAAAGAGAAATTAGGGAAGAATTCTTCCCTGTGAGGGTTTTAAGGTCCCTCCCAACCCAAACTGTGATCCTGTGATCTTGGCCCCCAAGGAACACTAATTTTTGTAAACTTTGGCTTTGTTTCCCTATTTTGACTTAGATTCCCCTCTTTCTTTGCAGGTGCTGTTCCCAGTATTGAGGTCACACCAATCTCCTGTTCCAAAACCCATCTGTAATTATTCCTGCACACTGTAAGGCAAGGACAAAGGTGATCTCTGCAAGATTTTATTATGGATATTCCAAAAACAGGCAGCCTGAAAAGCCACAGATTACAGAAACATACCTGTACATTTTTATACCTTCATTTGACAAAATTAAAATGTGCATGCCAACTATCTGTAACACTGGGAAAGCCTCAAATTGTTCCTAGAGGATGGAGCAGGACACACAGAGCACCTGTGCCATCTGCAAAACCCCACTCTGTGAGGAAACAGCCTCCCATCAAACTCAGGCTGGGGGCACTGGCAAAAAGAAAAGCCAAGATATATCAAACTTACCTTCTAGCAAATCAGAAGCTGATCCTAAACAGTACTCCATAACCAACTGCAAAAAAAGAGAACATCATGCCTTCAAGTATCTCTGGAAGCATTTTGAAATTAGGAAACATCTTTACATTTAAATTTAAATCACATGGTGGCTTTAATGCCCTGATTAAGGGGGAAAAAAAAAGTAAGTAGCAGGTTTTGTTAGCTTTCCATCAGAAGATGCAAAATTTGACTTTATTTTAGTACTGTTGAGCACAACCCCAAAGCTATTTCAGGGCCTGTGCTGAGGATTTAGTGCTGCAGAGTCCATCTGCTCCACATGCCCTCACTCACCCACGCCGTGTGCTCCTTCAGGTAACAGCCCTTGTACTCTATGGTGTTGGGGTGCTTCAGCTGCTGGAGAAACTTGACTTCTTTGATGATATCCTGCCATTTCTAACCAAAAAAAACCCCAATAAATAAAAACACATTTCTCTTCTTAAACCTCTACATCCACTCATGCACCACACACTGGAGGACAGTCTGAAAAGTGACCATAAAACTATTTTACAATATGAAGATGGAAAGTCAGTGTTGCAAAAGCACAGCTGTAAATCAGTTGTCTGGGTCCCTCCTGCACTGAGATACCCTCAAGATATATTAAGCAGCTTGAGGACTGCCAAAATATTTTTTTTCCTCATTTTAACTGCAATACATTTCACTTATATGCTGCTGCTTTGCAAATTGAAGTGTTCAGTGGCCTCAAAGTTAGTAAGAGACCACAGAGAGTAGCAGTGAGCTGCTCACCTTCTGTAACACAGCACAGAAACACTGACACTTGGGAGAAAAAGCAAGGAAAAATGAGTTTAAACCACCCCTGTTTGCTCTTAACAAACAAACACACCCTGCACATCCACACACCAGTCCAAAGGATCAGTGGGTCCAAGTTCCACACAAAAATAAGAGGAACAATTAACACACAACAACTGAAATGAGACTGAGATTAGCAGCTCTTTGCAGTTTGATAGATCCTCAAGAGTTTCAGAGAGGTTCTCCAGTGGCCAGTGTGCTCTTAACACACTTCTTAATAACATTATTTCTGAAAGAAGCCCCATCCAGGCATTCTGAATCCCCACTCACTTCCTTCAACTGAACTATTTGTCAAAATTTGCATAAACTCATTTTCTCTCTGCAAACCTCCACGATTCCCATGGAAGGGAGCAGCAGCTCCTGCATTAAAAGCTGTTCTGTTGGGGTCAAACCAGAGCTGCAACTCATTCCCACTGCTCACATTTCCACTGGAGCTGCCACAGCTCCTGAATGCACAATTTTCTTTATTCCTCTCACCTCATTTGTTTGCTTTCCACTATAGGACATCTTCTTGACTGCCACCACCTCATTAGTGTGGGAATTCGTAGCCTGGAAAGAGAAACATTGAAAAAAGCAAGAAATAGATTTTAAAAAGCTTCCTTTTCCCCCCCTCCCCATGGAGTGAGCTGTGCCTGTGCCAAATGCAGGCTTTTTTCTCCTATATCCTTGAAAGCTCCTGCACCTCAGAGACATCTTCCTCAGGATATGATTTACCACACAACTGTTGGGACACTTTCCCCTTATTTTATTTGTCCTTATCCACTGTTCCTTCCTCAGACTTTGTGCTACTTCTCTACTGATGTGTAAAAGGCCCAATATTGCACCTACTGAGAACCCTCAAACTACAGTTTTATTGGAATTACAGTAGAAACAGTTTTAGATGGACCTTTGGCAAAATGTTTGCCAAAGAAACAAATAAAGAGGTGTATCAAAATCTCCATGATTTCATCCAAAAACTCCATACAACACTGACATTCTTGAATAGCTATTTCAATTTCCAGCTTCAAGAAGATGATTCAACCTGGAATTTATCTAAATTAAAAAAACTTTCCTTTCACTGCAGTAGACCTTAGTTTTGTGATGAAGATTATGCATCCATCAAAATTCTACTTTTCTGCAGCCTGGATGATGCAGGGATGGTAATTAGAGGCTAAAAACTCAGGTTTGGAAAGATCTGTCCTTGCCTGGACTGGCACTGCCCTCATTTCTGCTTGTTAAGGGTAAAAAACATCAAGCTTTTGGTCTTAAAACAGTTGCTGAAATCTCTGCACCTCCAACCATTTTTGGGACAAAAAAATTAGTGACAGTTAAAAGCTTAAACTGTAATAGGAGCTAAATGTGGTAAATCCTCCTTTCGAGTAATGTATTAACTAATGACATTTTTTGAGGCATGTGGGGACTTCAAAGAAAAACTGTGTTGAGTGAAGCAGTGGGGCACAGGAATTACTGAAGGGAGGTGACACAGGCCCCTCACAGCTCACACTCCTCAAATGAGGCAGAAAAAGCTGAAAATGAGTAATTCTGGGATAAGGCAAAGCCATTCCCCACCACTTGGCACCCTGATTCAGCAGAGAGCAGATCAAGAGTGCTTTACTCTGATGTATTTATGCTTTCTTTCTGCCTGTCACATTAATTCCAAGCAGCTCCACCTGACCATGGTGTCTGTCCTTGCAGCTGGGATTTGTCACTGAAGGACACACTGCCACCTTCCCAGAGCTGGGGGGGAAGTTGTGGCTGCACCAAGAGCTTGGGATGCTCCTGGCTGAGACAACTCCCAGGGCTGTGTGAGCACACTTGGGGAACAGCCACCTCCTGAAGCAGTTTTGGGCCTGTTTGAGATGATACTTCGAGAAATTATATTGTTATCCCTCAAAATACACATGAAATATTCATTTGACAAAAAATTAAAGGTTCCTCTCCTTACAAAAAGTTCTACCAACACCTCCATCACTTCACATAACTCCAAACAGTGAATTAGAATGCTTAAAATAACTTTTATTACCTTATCATTTATTATAAGCCAATAAATAGCTTATAATAATAGCTAGAGGTGTCAGGGATCTTATCTTAATACTTGACTTGTCTGATATTCAGAAACCCAGTTCCAGTGACCCTGATCCCCCTGACTGGCTGACCATGGTTCCAAGAAGGTTTAATTTGGCTTTAACTGATTTTTTTCAATATCAATTCTATGTCCATCTCACTAATGCCAACTGGATTATAATTATTTCCAATTCCAGTATTTTGGATTTGGCTTTGTTTGATACCAACTGTAAAAGCACCATTTTTCTCATTTCCAGAGTAAATTCTCTAGCCTGTATCAATGAGTGCCACACATCCTTCCTGCCTGAATTCCCATTCCTCTGAAGACTCTCTCTTTGCTTTTGCCATAAAGGAAACTGTAGAGATTTCCAAACATAAGAGCTCCAAGCATCGTGAAATTTCAGTTTGGCAAATTAATTTTCAGCTGTTTAAACAGAACTTTCAGCATAAAAACACCATATACTTGACCTAGATAGCTGGGTGCACTATTAAGACTATAGTAAAACTGCTTCTATAAATACAGCTGGAACATTAAAGAGATCAGGAGTGGTTTGGAAACGCTTCTTTTTGAGATGACTTATCACAAAATAATGCACACAAAGCACTTAAAACTCAAAGAACACCTCCTACAAATGCTCAAAAGCCTCCAAAACATCAATTGAGATGATTCTGCTCTCCAAAAGAGGAAAGAACTCTACTTACAAAGTAAACTGCTCCGAAGCTTCCATGCCCAATCTCATGCAAACCCACGAATATTTCCTCAGGATCATCTTTGTAGAACAGGTCAGCTATTTCTGGGTCCTTTGGCACCCCTTTGCGCATGTTGAAGCGTGTTAGGAACTGCTTTGTGCTCTCAAGTCCCAGCCAATTCCTTCCCTCATCCACAAAGCCGTTTGCAGACAGCTCTCAGCACCTGGTGGGAAAGTTCATCTTTAATCTGCTTGCCCTGCACGTGTTTGTGTTCACACTTCTGTGACAGCAACAGCAGAGGAAACACTTCCAGCAGCAATAGGCTTCACCATCGCTTCCTCCCTGCAGCTAATTCTTTTTAATTATTAGTCCCATTTAGATGGAGAGATTAAAATGCATTCAGGATACAACAGCTCTTTATCTCACACAGGAAGCAAGTGCTGCAGTGACACTGAAGTCCACTTGAATTCAAGAGTCCTGTTGCTATGCAAAACATCCTGTGACAGGAGTTTGTTATTCTTCACGCCAGGCTCCCAGTGTGTCAGTTTTTAGACTCTCTCTGTTGTTCCTCCTACTTTCCTGGGCTGTTTGCTTTGTTTCTCTACTCCCAATTGCCAGCTGGTGCTGGTGGAAAAGTCAGCTGCTACTCCACAGCAACACTTTGCAGCCATGTAATTGTTATTTCTCATTTATTTACTCAGAGCTGCATGACAGCCAGTGCTGCTGGATTGTGATCACTCCAGCACATGGAATTGCTTTTGAAGAATCCTAAACTCCATCCTATAGGGCACACCTTTGCCTCCCTAAATTCTTCCTTAGCACAGAACTGAGCTGCATCTAAATGAAAACTTCCAGTATTCCTCCCCAAAATTTTATTTGTGTGGGAAGAAAAAAAAAAAAAAAAAAAAAAAAAAAAAAACCAAAATATCAG
>VZRH01004945.1:41738-74688 GCA_013397555.1 Urocynchramus pylzowi
AAAAAAAAAAAAAAAAAGAAGAAACATCCTAATATCAGGAAGTTTTCTATTTCTTAACAAACATCTTGAAAAATCTGCATTGACTCATTAAATACTGCTATGCAAAGCATTGATGGTGGCCTTTACCCATCTGCTTTTGGCCTGTGAAATGCAGCAGAGGAGCTGCAGCTGAGTCACTTGGAGCAGCTTCCATCAGTCTGGAGGTACTTTCACACCTGTGGTTCAGCACCTCCTTCACTGAGGCCACATCTTGTCCGTGCACAGCAAACTCCTGCAAACACACACCAGGCCTTCAGCCTATGCCCTGATACAAACCAGGGCAACATTTAATGGGACAGCAGCTGAAATGTAACAATCAGATGAACTCTAAACTAAAACACACACAGAAAAGGCTTTAGAAGGTTTTGGACTTCAAGTGCCAGCTGGATGAAAGCAGAATTTTGGCCTGGTGCTGAGCCAGCCTCCCTGGCTGAGGGTCAGGGTCAGCAAGGAGGAGAGGTGCAGTGAGAGGAGCCCACCTGGATAGCTGTGGCACCAACCATGCTCTGTGGCTCACATTCCTTCCAGCAGCATTGTCCCGTGCTCCCAGCCCTCCAGACTCTCCTACTCTGCAAAGAAAAACAAGGAATTGGATTTAGAAAAATGATTTTGAAGTTTTACACCTTATTCTAGCACACAAAAACACCACATCCAGTAAAGGCCAGGGAAAGCACAAGGAGAATTGGCTGGGAATGCTAATGGGGTATCTTTAGGTGAGGATTAGCACTTCCTGTGCTCCAAAGCCCTTGGACTGTGTATCACTGGAGAACAGAAAACCAGGAAAAGAGGTTAAATGCCAAGTTCTTTGGCTTTTATAAAGACTCTTAGGCTTGCTAGGGCACAGGAAGTTCCCTCTCAGACCCTGCTTTTCAGATCATCTATAAAAAGGACAAAGTTCAGAAAAAAATCCCCATCCCTGGAAGTGTCCAAGGCCAGGCTGGACAGGGCTTGGAGCAAACAGGGACAGTGGAAGGTGTCCCTGGCATGGCAGGGGGTGGCACTGGATGGGCTTTAAGGTCCCTTCCAACCCAAACCATTCCATGATTCTGTCAGAAGCTGACAAGGCTGTGTCCATTATTTGGCTCTCTGTGTTCTACCTGATGACACACAAGATTCCAGGGAAAGTCCTGGGCATTAGGAAATCAAACACTGCTGAATTCCACCAGGGAGAGGATGAGCAATGAAAAGATGGAAAAACAGTGCCAGCCAGTGAGCCCCATCAGCTGCAATCAGGCCACAGTGAGGGATGTCCCCCACGGCAGCCACCCATCCCATGGGTGTAGGGACACCCCCAAAGAGCCACTGCTGTCCCCTCAGGGGAGTGGGACACAGGGAGAGCTGGGAACAGCCTGAACTCATGGAAAATGTTATCCTGTAGCTACATGCCCAGCAGAAATGCTTCCAAGTTAAGCATAGTGCAATAGTTGCACAGCCAAAATCTGAATTAATAGGCACCTGATTTAATGACACACTAACTCATGCTCTCCTTTATTAGGGAAAAAATAAATTAGCAGAAATCTTTCTGTTAATAGCTAACATTACCAAAAATGTTATTTTTGTTACTTTATCTCACCACAGGCCAATAGTATAGAGCTGTTAAAAGGCTATTTGAAGAGCACCAAAAAAATGACTCTGCACTGCTTTGCTTTTAAATAAAAAATATCTCAAGTATAAACAAAAGCCAGATGAATGAAATGATTATTCATTTTCAGCTGATTGGCCTCACCCAAAGGTGCTATATTTACTACAGCCCTGCAGACAGGGCAAAGAATGCAGTATTTCAGGTCTGGCATTCTTCAGCCAACAGAAAAATCCATCTGGCTTTAAAAAAATAAAAACAAACTGATGGAGAAAACAGTTTATCCATCTCCAGACAAATGAACCTCTCTGCCATTAAGAAAGGCTGTGCAGCTCCAGTATTCAAGGTATTTAAAATGGAAGGCTAAATGTCAATACTTAGAGTTAAGCCCTAAGTAATAATGTCATTTTCCAATTAGGGCAGACACGAGTAGTGAGGCAAGTAAATCTTCCTGGTACATCTGCTCAGCAGGGCTATTATTTCCCAGTAATGAATATGAAAAAACTGAGGATGGAAAGTGAATCAACAGCAACCTGAGTTGTGCTGATTGAGCATGACCACAGAGTGATCCACAGGATCCCACAAACCCTGAGAGCCCTCTGCAGACACCACCAGAGCCATGGTTGGGTCCTGGACAGTGTCAAACACCACAGACACACATCACAGCTCTTCCATTTAGGCTGGCAAGGTCACAAATCCTTAACATCACAACTCTCATCTACACACATGGAGACTGAAATAAGAACAGTTTAAATCAAGGCAGAGCACTGTAAGAGCTGAGTGCCATCAGTAGAAAAAACTTAAGTTCAAAGTATGGTCAATTTGAGCAGGTCCTTTTCATTACCAAAGTGCTGAGTTAATACACCAACAAATAATTTCTATTAGAAGCCTGATTTTTGCTTTTCATCCTTGGAAAGTAGTATTTGAGACTCTACATGTCCTGAAGGCCTCAGAAGGAAATATCATTAATCACACTGGCAGTGACTTAGGGGAGTGACAAGTAGCTCTAGACTTTGAGGGTTTGGGACATCAGGATTTTGTTCAGACAGCAGAGTTCCCTCAATGTTAAGCAACCCTCCCATTTAAAAACCATGAATTAACTACTTTTGCTACAGGTGTCTGCACAAAGGTTCTCTCCTACCACTTAAAACTTCCAGGTGCTGTACTAATACCAACAAAAAACACTCTGAATATAAGAACAAAACACAACTGGAAGCACCTTTAAGAGGAGCTAAACTGACATTTCCAAATAATCCATGGACCTAAAATTATGTCAGTCAATGAGATAAACTTGAGAACTCAGTGTGTGGCTTGTGAAAACCCAGTTTGAATTGCATCTCACAGCACCATAGGGCTGTTTCAAATGTGCCCAGAAACTCACAAAATTAATTTTAGTTCCTAACTACACCAGGGTACTTCCCAAAACAAGGACAAAGTTTTCCACTCTATGCAGAAAAACAAACTACAGGAAACAGGGTGGACCAGCAGCAGATTCCACTCAGAGGAGGAGCAACATGACATGGCTCATGCACCCATTTTTAGATGCCTATTTTGAGGGGAATAAATTCACACCAGAATTATTTTCCCAAGAGTGGCAAGCACAGAGCCCCATTTCATCACTTCAGTCTCTCCAAAACCTGGAACACAACATAAAGAAGGAAATTCTGAGATAAATTCAGCTGATAACTGTCCTGAGTAAGAAACCTTTTGAGTTTGAAGTAAGGAAGGTGCTCAAGTTCCCCTGCAGTCCCCACCCACAAACTGACATGGTTTTCTTGGTTTGATTTGGGCAGGTTTTGTGTTGTTTTTAAGAAGCTGGAGCTCTTCCCCTTCCCTTTAATTGGTACATATGGCTGGCTGGCCAGGCCAAGCACAAACACTTCATCCTGGGCTGATTCCCTCACATGAAGGCCACAGCCTTGGATGAACAGCCCATTATTTTAGAGAAGCTTTTTGCAGAACTCTCTGGAACCTCCAAGTTTTAAGCAGTTCAGTGTCATTTCTTTGATTGTTGAGAATTACTTTCCCAACTAACCTGATGTAAGTGAACACAACACATGTGTTTTTTCCAGGCACTTCACCCATTTTTAAACCAGTCAGATTCACATACCTGGCAGAGTAACTCACACTATGAACAGGGCATACAAAAACCACCTCCACTACAGCCTTTGTTTGCTTAAATTAATCACCAATTCCAAGACACCCAGGGAAGATTTCACTCTGGTCTAGAAGCAGCAAGTCCTCTCACGTCCTTCCCTCAGATTTCTCTGAAGCAAAATGATTCACTCGGGATGGAACTGGAACAGAAGGTACCCAGTGACCTTCAGCAGGAAAGACAAATATTCCTGAGCATTTGGGGCTCTGCAGGTATCAGGGCAGTGTTCCCTGAGGGCACACAGCAGGAGGAGCAGAGTCAGGACATGGGGACACAGTCTGCCAGGAAAGCTGGACAACGTGACCAGCACCACAGCAGTGGTACCAGCAGCAGCTCCTCAAACACCACCTCTACTGATGGCATTTCCAAGGAATAACCCCCAGAACATCCAAGCCAATGCCACACACCATTCCTAGAAACATCTGGGTGCAGCCACAGCTGGTCACCACCTCCAGCTTCTGAGCAGAAGTGCAGGAATTGCCCTTTGGAGTGTCTGGCTCTGCAGTGCACCTGGAATTCCATCCCAGGGGTCAGGGCAGTCCAGGGCTCGTGTGTGCATCAGGTCATGAGGAGTTCACACATTACTCATGCTAATAAAACCCTGAATCACAACTGTTCTGACCCAGGCCACTGCTGCACGCTGCCCCTGGGGGATGAAATCCAGCTAATAACTTGCAGGGCTTGTTGTAGATAAATACCTTCACAAAACCAGCTTTTTTTCCTGATGAGGAGCAGTTGTTTTAAAGGAAACATTCAATTTATAATTCCCCTATGACCACTATTTATGCAGCACATGACAAACTTATTAAAAAATTAAAATATAAGACAATCTTACTTTAAAAAAATTTAAAAAACAAAGAACAGTGGGCTTAAATTCAAGAAGCAATCAGTTTTAGTCATCAGGATTGTTTCAACAAGTATGAAATCAAGCCACAGGCCAGCCCTCCCCAAAGGAATAGTCTCAGTTGTGCTCTGAAATTCCACTGATTTGCTAAATATGTATAATCACAACTACCCAAAATCATGGGGTACAGCCTGGGCTTTAGTTTAAAAGTCAAACAGCATCATTCTCACAATAGACATGTCATGAAAAAGCAAAAGGCACTGGGGGTAGCTTTCCAATAGTTTTCCTGTTGAATTTAAAAGAATTTAATGGAATATGTATGCCCTTGTTAAGTTTAAGGGTAATTAACAAGTCTTGGATTAGAACCTGTATTCTACCATAAAATCTACAGAGCATTGTTAGAGTTTCTCAGGTTTATTTAACAAGATTAAATACTTTCAGTCATGAAATAAACCTTGCCTAATTAAAAATAAAGGGAAGAAAAAAGGCTTCCTGCTCCCAGCAACAACATTTCATAATATTTCATCATGGCACACTTGAAATAATTCAGCAGTACATCTGGAAGAGAGGAAAGATCTGGGAATCATTTTAAACCCTAACATACATAAGCCCAAGTAGCATCATACACAGAAATACAAATTTCATCAGATCTTCTCACCAAAACATCTCTAAAAAGCATCACAGATGGGTCATGAAATTGAGAAAATTGCCTCCCTATTTTCATCATCTTTTTCTTCTCTTTAGTGTTTTTATCAGGCTCTTCATCATGTTGCTTAAAACTCCAGACCATTATAAATTGATGAGTGTTGTGCTGTGTGTGCTACTCAGAGGCACAAATAAGTCATTGGATTTGTTTGTGGAAGCCTCAAGAGACACCAGCACACTCAGAGTTTCCTACCTATTAATGTAATGGCTTCCAAAGAGCTGGATCCATTTTGTGGTTTAAAGCTATTTTTAGGTACTTTTAAAAAAGAGTTTATATTCTGACCATCGCATAATCAAGAAAAATAAAACAAAAACCATCCAGCAACTGAGAAATCTATTCCCAGAGCTCTCCAGAGTGTCCAGGGTGATGGTGCAGTGAGATCTGAGCTGCTCCTACTCACCTGCATTACAGCTCAGAGCTGCAGGATCCCCAGGGACACTGAAGCCACCACAGTGGCCACCAGGTCATTTAAATAGCAAACGAGGATGAAACCTCATCTCCACCTCCAGTTCAGGTTTTCTTGAAGAAAAAAAAGTGACTGCCACAATAACTCCGAAGACAACAAAATTCCTAATTTAAAGTATTTTAAAATAAGTAGTTTCCTTATCATGACTTTGATGGCCTGACTTCTGATTTGTCCCTTAAAGGCAGAAACTGCAGGGACTGTTAGATTTAACTACCTGAGGTGAACATAAAATTATGTTACTGGTCAGTTACTGTGTGCTAGGCAAGGAAAAGGTGTGCTTTAGGAGAGGCACATGAGCATATTTATGTGAAAAAATCCTGTGATGCCATTTGGGGCAAAATGTGATTTCATTATGTAAGTGCAGGGCAGTGAGTGAGTCTTGGTGTAGCTACATGGATTTTGTCATAACATTTACTGACTTTGAAAAAGGAGTTTGCTATTTAAAAATCCTGTTTATTCCCTTTGTGCAAGAGAACATAAACTCAGGTACTGATTTTCTGGAAGCTGCCTCGCAGTAAAAGTGGCCAGAAGGAATCAAGCAGGAGGTCCTTACACAAAGCAAGGGAGCAGACACAGGCTGTGTGCGTGAAGGAGGAAAAGAAAAGACATTCCCTGGTCATGCAGGGTGAGAGCACCTCTCACAGCAAACCAAACTGTAGGGTTTTAATTTTCTTCTTCTCTTTCAAGGGACAGGGGAAGGTACATGTGAAGCATGTTCTTCATGATTCTAAAAAAAACCAGGAATCTTCACCATGACTGACTATTAATAAAACAACCCTCACAAAACAACTTCAAACATCAATTTTACAGAAGGTGACACAGAAGCACAGTGCTGTGGATGCTGTTCCTCCTCTCCATGGATAAAAGGGAAAGGTTTCTCATTAAGCAGAGAAAGCCACAGCACTCCAACACATTTCCCCAGCATTCCCAACCTGGCTTTCCACAATTCCATGATATGTATCCCCCAAGACACCTTTTTTTCCACTGTCTTGTAGTTCCCCCTTTCTTTGCCCCCTGAATCTCTCCCTGCTACAACTTCTCCTTTCTCAGCCCTCCTTCCTTCCTGCCTGCTCTGTGCCAGCCAGAGATAACACTTCAGGAAGCAGCCTTTGGGACTGCTGCATTTTATCATTTCTGCTCCACCTGCCCTCAGTGACTCCCCAGCACATCCAGCTCTCCTCCTGACCTTTTTATAGGCACAACCATTAACATAAAGAACAGGAATTTGTTCCATGCTGGTATCATCAGAAATGGCTACACCTGTCTCATTCAGGTGCCAAAGTCTGCTTCTAGTTTAACTTTTTCTAGTTAAACTGGAAAAAGTTTATTTGGGAAAACCCAACAAACTTCATTTCACATGGGAATATTATTATTAAAGGATGACAGACTTAAGTCTAACAGGTACCAGCCAAAGAAATACCAGTCATTAATATTACATAACTTACACACTGGCTTTCTAAGTTTATTCTTTTATAACCTGCAAT
Organism: Urocynchramus pylzowi; assembly: GCA_013397555.1. Taxonomy (NCBI): domain Eukaryota; kingdom Metazoa; phylum Chordata; class Aves; order Passeriformes; family Fringillidae; genus Urocynchramus; species Urocynchramus pylzowi. Next base: position 49,012 of record VZRH01004945.1, read on the forward strand.
TTTTATGGCCATTAATAAAAGACATGGATACAAGTGAAATATGAGTGGCTAACATCCAAAATCTCCTTATTATCACCTAATAACTGTGTCCAAGAGACTCTCTAAATAACTGGATAGCTGAGAGGTCCAGGTCTGTGATTTCAGCCTTAAGTTTTGTCATCTTGGGTTTTACCAGGTCAGAAAAGGCCTTTAATGTTGCTTTAATGCAGAAAAAACTACAATTTTAAATTAGAACTGGAAGGCAAACAAAAATTTGCTTCACTGAGCACTGAAATCAGATGTGTAAAATGAACTTAACATTGCAGCTCAAGTCAGAGCCTTCTCCAGGCAAAACCAGTTTTGGTTCCACCAAAGGGAGGCTGGCAGAGGCAGGGACAGCAAGAAAGTCACCTGGATTAGGATGCACCACCTGGTACCTGTCCCCTCTGCATTCTCTCTTCTCTATTTTTTAAATTAGCATTGCAGCATTGAAGAATCACTACAGAGTTTTAACTGATTTTAATTCTCATTTTAAATAATCTATGCCTAAATTTCATTTTTCCACTTGAAATTCCACATGCAAGTTTCAGTGCTACATCCTTGTGCACAGGGACATCCTCAGAGGAGCTTTAATGTGCTGAGATTTAATATTTCAGAGTGTTAGAGGCGGAGAGAAAAAAAAAAAAGATCAGTAAACTCAAACTACTTGGTGTAAAGAAAACAAGGCAGAACTAAGGGGAAAATATGGGATGTGACTAATCTTCTCACAGGCAAAGAAAGTAGAGTCTGTCTCCCAGGACCTAGTGGGTCCTTTTAGGAAAAGTGGAAGGTGGATCACCATGGAAACAGAGTATTTTATGAGGTACTTCAGCAGTGCAATTTGCTATGATAGGAACATAATCAGGAGAGCAGCAGCTCCCTTCCAACCAACTAGAAAAGCTTTTAGCACAAACAGTGAGCACATTTCTGTCAGCTGGAATTCCCAAAAAATGAAAAAGGGATGCAGCAAAGGACACCACGGATATCAGTTGGAGCAAACATTATCCAAGCTCCAATTCCATTTTCTGGTCACTGATGGAGCCATCTGAAGGCTCACAGAGCCCAGGGAAGGAAGCCATCAGGAGGGGAGGGTCAAACTTCCTCATTGCTGGCCCAGCTTCTGTGTCAAGTCCCCAGATCACATCAGATCACTGCACAGAAATACCAAGTGACAGCTTCTGGGAGGGGGCTGCGGGGACAAGGGGAGCTTCTGGGGGTGGCAGTGATGGACACGTATGGCATTTGAGGGCAGGGGGGACAGGCAAGAGAAATTCAGGTCAGAGACATCATTAAAATAAGAAAATATAATGAAAAGGATAGCAAAGTAAAATGAAAGGCCATCATAATTTAGAAACATCTCTATTTCTGCATGAGAAGCCAAGGAACTGGCAGCTGATGCTGGAATGTGTGTACAATGGCTAACAAAAATTCAGGTTTATTGGCAAACACTGCCCAGGAACAACCATGTGGAGATTGCTTTAAGATATGACTGAGCTTTAGTTTTGCTCTAATGATAATTTACTATTTTGAATCGCCACCAAAAAAGCCATTGAGCAGTTTTCTATTTTTGAGACAGCTGCTGGAGTAATGGCACAGATTTGTGCATATTGAATTAGCAGCACCAAAAGGGTTTTGGCCACTTATCTCATAGATAACTTTAATTCACAGCAGAGGTGATAAATCATGATGTTAAATACACACACAGCCAGGTCCACCTTGAGTGACTCAGACCTGGGAGATCTCAGCAGCAGAACAGGGGCTGGAGAAATGCATTTGGTATAAAAATAGGGTAACAGACAGCAGTAGTAATATTTTCAGCTACTCTACACATTGCTGAATTTTAAATTAATTGTAACCACACAGGGAAAAGACCTGGGGGTTGCTGCAGACAGCTCTCTGAAAACATCTGCTCAGCAGGCAGAGGCAGTCAAAAATAGGCAAACAGAGCATTGGGATAAATGCAATGACAAGAAGCCGTGGCCAAAAGTGTGGGGGAACAAAAACATTACATGTTTCTACTCTGATTATAGCAACAAAACCTTCTCAATCGATGAACTCACCCCTTTGCAGCACTGAGTGCAAGGCTCAGAATGAAGAGCTCAGGAGCTGATGGCTGCAGTGGAAAACAGAAGATTCCCTTCAGTGAGGAGCCCCCGTGGCTGCCGAGCCCAGGACCGAGGCAGATCCCAGCAGCACCTCCTGGGTTTGTCCCCATCCCTCAGGAGATGCAGGTCAGCATCCCCCACAGTCACACACATGAGTGTGCCACACACTTCCCTATGGATTTACCTCAGGAGTTCTCCCTCCACCCAGAATTTCACAGTAAATCCCTGGCAGGCTCCCACAGCAATCCAGCACATTCCCTCCTCATCCACTCTTTTCTTTCCTTCACACACACCTGCTCAAACCATCTGACTCCAAACCTGCTGTTACCCTGACAAAAAGTAACAAAAAACCTGGTTTAAGCCATGTTTATTGTTCCTGGTAAGAAATTATCCTTGCCAAATATTCTAGTTCTATTTGATATGGCACTTCAGTGTATGCCAACGCCTAGAGTGACAGCTGAATATAATGAATAAAAACTCTTAATTTATTTCAAATTTTTGTAGCAAGGAGAGGAAAAACCTCTTTTTCCTCAATGTAGATTTGTTTTCATCTAACAGACAAATTCCAGTTATACTTTCTAGGGCTCTTTGGAACTGTCAAACTTATTCCAAGGAAGTTCTGGGAATCAGAGCCATTTGAAGTATGGTTACTGTATATAAAACACTGATCAAAACCTCAAGCAGCACTCCCTGGATCCTGTCACCACCACAGCTGGCTCAGGACTGGTCCCCACTGACAAACAGCTACATTTGACCATGGCCAGAGCTAAAACATTACAAATATTGCCATGAAGCATCCCAGTGTTCCACAACTTCCTAATTTGATCTAAACAACTTTCTCAGAGCCACTTGAGCAGCTGAAGCCCAGGGCTTTCCAGAGGGAGATGTTCAGGCATCACTTGACCACTTAAAGCTTTGTTTATTTGGACAGATATTGAGATAAAATAGCTCCAAACCACCACGACTGTGTGAGCAAGGGCCCAGTTACACAAGTGCTTATTTACATCCTCTGCTGTAGCAAGGCTGTCTTTGCAGGGGAAAAAACCCCAAGCTCAAGACCACCAGATAAGGCTGGGCACCCTTGATTTTCAGTCTGGGCATCCTTGATTTTCAGTCTTGACTTTTGACAGAAACTCCCCATTTTCTATTTACAAAAGTGCTCCACTACATTTTTTTTTCCTGGAAGCCTTGCCTTGAAAGCAATGCTAAACCAAGCAGGCTTTGAAGGCTGTAGAAGAATTTCAGTATTGTAATCTTAAATCTCATGCAATTAAGCAATTATAAACTTTTCCAAGAGAAACCAAAATTGTATTTTTGCTGAATAAAACATCTATAGTTCATTCACAGATATGATCTCGATGCCCTACTTGTCACCTTTTTAACCAGGGAAAGAAAAAAAAAAAAAGCCTGAATGGAGATTAAACAAAACATGAGGTTTTTGTCTAAAGACAACTAATCTTAACTGCTACAGTAAAGCTTTCATCACCAGGAATGTCTCTGCCAACAGTGTTTTCCCCTGCAGGCGATGTTGTTGGACTTAAATCAGAAAAAAAATCAGTCATTTACGTCAGTCTATTCCAGTTCTGCTTTCTATTAAGACAGACTGAAGTCCTTCCCCAGCAGCAGGGTTGGATAAACCTCCTGTTTTCCCACATTTCATTCTCCCCTCAGTTCATGATGTGAACCTCACCTGCTTAGGGGGCTGATACTCAGCTTAAATTCCTCTAAGAAATGTATTTATGTGAGATACAGGGCTCTGAACCACAAAAATACACCCTTCACAGCATTAAATGTAAATTCTTCTGAAATAATCCAACTTTTTTTTTTTCCCCAGTTAAAAATACACAAATACCTATTCAACCACTCCTACCTTGTGATTTATTTTCCATTTACCTTTCATAACTTTGATTTTGGGGAAGCGTGTGTTGAGGAAAAAGAGCAGGGAAATGAGGTTTGAGGGGTTTGATACCTTTGTTAAGCAAGATGTCAACAGATGAAGCCAATTTTCTCCTGATAAAGAATATCACCCAACCCCACTGTAGCCCCATAAGCACCAGACATGCCCACAGGATAAAGGTTTTCTGCTGTTTGATGATATTCTGCATAGCCCTGAAGGTATTTGTGCAGAGATATGTCAGTGCTCATGAGAAAATACTCATTTTTGGATCCATAACAAGTTTATGTACAAGAAAAAGATGTTCAGTTTCCCAGAGAAATGGTCCCCTCACTTGACCCTTTGGAGAATATAAATATTATTCTGTTTTGCAGATGGGAGAAATTAGAGTGTTTTGCCTGACAGTGAACATTTTCAGAACCATTTTATCAGGCTTAGCCATCCTCATACCACAGAAAAGAGTCTTCTTTTTTGTGACAGATAAATACTTTAAATAAGGCCATCCTCTGTTTTTTATAACCTAGAATTGCTTTTAACTATCTAAAAGAAAGTCCATGTGAAGGATTCTGCATACACACCTGTCAATTCAACACCCCAAATAAGAGTAGCTCTCTAAAAAACACAGAAAGGGTATTTTTAAGTGAGAGAACAGACACAAACTTACTCAACTCAAGTGCTGCTACATCCTTTGCCTTCCCATTCCCTGGAGCCAAATTCCCTCCTGCCTCCCCATGCTCCCTCAGCAGAGCTTCCCTTTTCATGACATGTTCTGTACAAGAGTCTTAAACATTAATTAAGCCTAACAGTCCTCAGAGATGTTAGCACAGCTATAAAAAGGTTTCTGGATCGAGTGGCTACTGAAGGAACTGGCATCTGATCAAATTTTCAAGAGTTATTCTCCCTGCTTTATGAATAAATCAAGGAATTACCAGTTTTTGAAAGTCTCCAGCACTACTTGGTGCCTTGTGTGCATATTAACAGCCCTATTTTATGGATTCAGCATCCAAGGCATAATGAACCTAAGGGGATATTTGTAGTAAAACTATGAAAGAATTCAATCCCATCATCTAAGTGAGGAATATTTTTAGTTGGGGACAGCTTCTCAATTGCAGGGCTCATTATTTCTTTCTGGTTAATTTTAAGCACAGCTGAGACACTCTATGAATGAAATATGTTTTTCTGCAGACTGAGGCATACTGGCACTAATCAAAGGAATGAAAAATTCTGGTATTAACTAATAAATTCGTGATAGTTCAGTCTTCTACTTTATGGTCATGTCAGCCCAAAATGTTGAAGAAGCTATGGGGACTTTAGAAAGTCACCTGGATCAGGGTCATTATTGTACAGGACCTTCCTAGAAAAGGATACTCTAGACAGGAATAATGGGGAAAAAACTCCTTTATGAGTCTTCCTAACTAATCAATACCTAGTACAAATGTATAACTAAACCTAATATGACAACGAGAACTGTCTTAGAAGAGCTACCCTGAGTTTTACACATAATTTTAAAGTAGTTGCTTCCAAGGAGGGAAAACCTTCAGAGGAAGCTGCACTGAACTCTTCTGCTAAAATTTTTTGCATTAAATAACTATACATTTTGGTGATTTTTCCTTATAATGCTGAAAAGAATCAACACTTTCCAAAGTGTAACTACAGGGGAAAAACACTGGATATTTGTACACAAACAACGCACACCAGTACTGAATACTTCTAACCCAGCCAAATTTAAGTATTATGTGACTTTAGAAAAAATAAATATCAGAAATCACCACAGAATTTCTCTTACAAACTCAAACAAAGACACTTCCAACCATTTGAGGCGATGCTGTTGGAAAAGCTCAGCTACAGGTTTCTTTGGTGAGAAGCAAAGAATTTCCCAGAGAATATGAGGAGCACAGCAAGGTTGCAGAGCAAGCCTATACTGTGCTTAAACTCTGCATGAATCATAGATGAAGCCCAGCAGAGGAACTGCCTCTGCTCCTCTCGCTCTCTAGGGAAGTGCAGCGTGGCAAGGCTCAGCTCCAGGCTTCCTCTTCTCCAGGCACAGCAGGGACAGGACCCCTCCCTGTCCCACCTAGCCCAGGCTGGGCTGGGAACCACCAGCTAGGCCTGGCTTTGCAGAACTGGCTCCTTGGCCAAAGGCAAGGCTGCAGTTTCCCAGCGAGAGCTGCTGCTCGCTCCAGTGCCACTGCAGCAAAAGGCATTTCTGCAATCCACATCGGAGCAAGAAATGCACTTAAGGACTCGCCCTCCTCCCAGGAAAACCTCCAGTAACAATGTAATTCCATCCTTGCTCAGATATTTCGCTGTGTGCCCCAGATGATAAGGCACACATTGCTCATTTTGTGTTTCTGAATGAAGGAACCACCACCCAAAAGCCAGAGCTGAGAAACCCAGCCAGTGTTTTTCTGCTCACTTCCAGATTAGCCCCCAACACCAGGATGGGCGACCTTCCCAACCTGACAAGCCCCACGTTAAAATACAGTCATAAAACACATCAGGGAGATAAACACCACACATCCTGGGCAGCCAAAGGAGTAAATTCAGGGAATATTCCCCAAGCATGAGATGGTCCTGTGTCTCCAGGTCTTACAGCTTCTACACAAAGGAGGTGGGTAAGGGCGTCCCACACCAACAGCCTGGCATCCCAAAGCTTTCCATTTTACCCTCAGCAAGCCAACCCCCACTTAGCTATGGAAAAGGGCAGGCCTTTTCAAGAGATAAGGATCTCTTGAATTTCAGTGGGACTGGAGATGACAGCACTCCACTGACACACTGGGGCTCCTTGGAGCACCATGTGCCTCCAGGTGAGATCCATCCCTGCGTGGGAATGCAGGCTTCCACAGGGAAGGAAGAGGCACATCAGCTGCTGAAGCAGCAGGTTGGGTTTGTTTGGATAATGCTGCAATGAGAACTGATCCCAAGGCTCCACAGAGAGCTGGTCCCACATCCCTCCCAAGCCTCTGTCCTCTCCTCCTCCAGCAGGAGGGAGCTGTGCTCCATGCCAGGCATGCCAGCCTCTCCAGCTCCTTGTCTCTTCACTCCCAGCCCGCTGGACATGCCAGCAGGGCACAGCTCTAGGACATGGTTAACCCCATCCTCCCCGTGCTGCTGCACAGCCAGTGGATCCCACTGGACCAATCCTGCTCCGTGGCACCCTGCAGAGGGCTGGGGAGCCTGCAGGCCATGGCACAGCGCTCTGCCTCAGCTGGACGTGGGGTGTGTGCTCCACTGCCATCTGTCAGAGCTGGGGCAGTTCTCTGCTGCTCACTGGGCAGTTTCCCTCATCTCTCCCACAGCCCAACCTCCCTCCAGGAGATCTCTGCTGTCCATGGCCACTGAGTGTCCCTGCATGGCTGATCAAATTCCATCATCCCATGGGAGAGGCTCTGCCCAGGGGAGGAGCCAAGCATTCCTACCTGGATCCAATCTGCCCTTGGGAACACCCCAGCAGCCTTTGCCCCCTGCATTCCCAGAGGAGCAGCTTTCTGCTCCCCTGCATTCCCAGAGGGAGCCCAGGCCCATCTCCACCACCCATGGATCTGCAGAGGAAAACTCCCCCCTTGTCCAGGATCCCTGCTTCAGCACAGCCACAGCTGGCACTGCAGGAGGGCTGAGCCACCCTGGGATGGCCCTGCTGCCACCACCCTGACCCACAGCGTGCCAGGGCCTGCTCTCACTCTGTCAGTGGTTCTTTTTTGTTTGTACTATTGCATTTGTATTTTTAGTTTTCCTAGTAAAGAACTGATATTCCCATTCCCATATCTTTGCCTGAGAGCCTGTTAATTTCAAAATTACAATAATTCAGAGGGAGGGGGTTTATATTTTCCATTTCAGGGGAGGCTCCTGCCTTCCTTAAGCTGACACCTGTCTTTTCAAGCCAAGACACACTCCCAAGCCCATTTCTGTATCTGGGATCAGCAGGTACCCAGGAACTCCCCAGGAGCACAGACCCACTGCCAGTGACACAATCTGCTGCTGCTAAGGGACTGGAGGTGTTCAAGAGTGACATGTGGCTCAGGGGTCACGTTCAAGAGTGTAAAAACCAAAAAAAAAAAGGAAAAAAAAACATGGGGAAGGTTTCTCAGAATTATAAAGTACTAAAAATAGAGTCATTCCCCAGTGACAGTAAAGTAAAACTGAAATTTCAAAGCAGAAACACATTTTCACAGGAGTGCCACAGGACAGAAAGAGAAGAAAGTACCATCACCTTTATAAAGATTTTGCTTTATAATTTATCATTAAAATTTATCATTAAAAAGGGATAAATAGTAGCAGTGTGTAATCATTACAGTAATCCAATATATTTTTGTGTCCCCAGCACTCAATTTTATTGAGACTGCAGAGCTACCATACACAGCTTGAGAGTGTGTAGCATCTGCTACTTCCAAGATGAGTCATGGTAGGAAATTCCCCTGTATTTTCTAGGAACCAGTCAGGCAGCCAGTGATTGAAACAGTGATGTGATGGTATATAACACCCACACAAATAAGAAATAATTTCTGTCAATAAATGTACATTATATTTAACATACTTGCTGCAGATTTCAAATACGAGATTGCAATTAGAAAGATTGTTTTGGGAAAATATTCCCCAGCTTAATTTGAATGCAATGTAAATTTTGCCAAGAAATGTTAAAGGTCAGAAGAGAAACTAATTTAAATAAATTGCAGGAATTTGAGGACATTTTGAAGAAGGGAAGTAAATGTGCAACACCCCACAGCACTTGCCTCTATTTTCAAGTGCTGCATCACTAACTCTATAATCTCTTACCACATCTGTCCCTCCCTGAACTTCAAATCATCTCAACTCTCCCCCTGCACCTTCTGTTTTAGACAAAACTACAGAGGACCAAACTCTCTCACCTTCTGACTTCACTTCAGAACACCAGACTAGAAATGTTTCATTTCCAACAGCCACGCTGCCTCCTGCATCCCCAGCTGCTCCAAATCCCAGAGATGCTTTGTGCTCACTCTGCCAACAGCTGGATCTGTCACTGTCCCCTCACTCAGACGTGTGGCAGCCCCACAAAAGCCTCTCCAAGGACACATCCACAGCAGCTGCTGCTTCTAGACTGGCCTCAGGAGTAAACCCTGTACTTAAAAACATCCTGGTCATGTCCTCCTCTCACTTCCAAACAAGTTACCACCATAACACAGACATTGGGATGTGCAAAATTTAAACTTACCTGAGGTTTCAGGTAAGCCAGAATAACTGGGATTTTAAGAGTCAGGTCACGTTACAGATGGCCTCTAAGGAAGGCAGGAAGGCAGCCTCACTGACAGCACAGAACTAGTTCTTACTTAGCAGGTATGGAGTCTCTTACTAGGCAGAAAAAATTCAAGGTGCAAACCAAATTAGGAAGTTATTTTATACTCTGTTGATCAATTTCAATATTTTTAGTCCATGACCAAAACAGCTGCAAAGAAAGTGAGTGGATGCAGGACTGCAATGAAGACCCACACAGTTTTGGAGCACTGGTTGTGTATTTCAAGTTAAGGACACGTTTTTGGGTTTGACTTCTAATCTGACGAGAGCTCAGACATTTGTGTGCAAGCAGCCAACTCATAACCCTTCCAGATAAGGCCTGGGGCTCCTAGAGTTACCAAACAGCAGCAGGCTCACCTTCAGAGAGTACACCATGGCCTTCTTGAATTACCAGGACTCTTGATAAAAATCCAGTAGGACAAAAGAGAAATTCCACCTCACTTTTGAATACCTGAAAGTCACAACCTCATTCATCAATGGAGTCAGCCTAAAACAAATCCACCACAAACCAGCAACTGGAAGGATATCTGCTTACACAAGACCATGGACACAGAACAAGATTCACTCATTTTACCAAGGGACTGCAAAGAGGGTCACAAGCCCTTGGTTTGAGGACAAAAAGCTATTTGCTATCCCAATAAAGGGATAAATCCAGAAGTGAGAGTTTGGTTTTATTGAGAATGAGGCCCCAAACTCATGCAGGCTCCCTCTGCAACCAGTCTTCAGCTCTCTTAAGACAAAACTTTCAGTGACTTGTGACACCACCCACTTATCTGCAATATTTATACTGACAATGAAGTTCTCCAAGCATGAACTTAAATATGTATTTCCACCTAGTTTAGCTAAATGTGGCTCCCCATTTGAATAGTCTGCCATGTTACTATAATAAATTAGCAGTAGTATGTCAAGAAGGACAAAGAACTAATACACAGAGCTTTCCCCAGCACTCACAGAACTCCTTTGCCAGCATCAGATGTCACCTAAAATTTTTTTTTTCTTCCACACACTGAATTTTCTTTAGAAGACTTCTGGTCACGGGCTTTTCAGAAAACACCTGATGTAAAGTAAAGCTGGAATACTTTGCAAATATTTACACTAAATTAAGGATTTGTTCTGAAGTATCAGATCTCTACAGTTGGCAGCAATAAAGTAAGGCTGCAGGAATCCATAGTTGGTTTTAGTTCTGAAGGAGAGTATCAATTTTATCAGAGTTTCTTCCTTTTCAGAACTCATGTGGCCTTCAGTTGCATAGCAGCACTCATTCAATACCAAAGAAGAATCCACAGATGTCAACCCAATCATATTAACATAATGTCTTGTTTATAGCTGCAATCAGTGCTACAAAGGAGAGATGAAGACACAAAATCTGAATATTCTAACCAAAACTTCTATGTTCACAAGTCTACTCCACTCCCAGGTCCCTCCTGCTTTCCCAAAACCACAAATCCAAATTCCCTGAAGCAACAGGAAAGAGCATAGACAGGCCTGTGCATACAATGGCCTCCATTTGCCCCTATGCATTTTAAGTTATGCTACAGGAAGCACTGCTGAAACACAAACCAAACCAGATTTGTCAGAGGTCTCTGGGAGTCTGAAGAGCAGCTCATGGGCAGCTGTTACAGGAAACCTGCTCAGCAAAATGGCCAGAACACATTTGTCATGTGTCACCTCTCTGGGGAAGTGCCAGCTGCATGCCCAGGAGTTGGTATCAGTAGAAGTGTCAGTAATGATGGGCATTATATAAGGTGTGCTTGCAACACTCCCATTTCCTTCTCCATAAAGATTAAAACTGTGGCTTCTAAGTAGCTTAACTGTTTGATGGAGACAAGCACAGCACTGCTGCTCCCAAGAACTGATTTTCCAAACCAAGGTTTAGGATCCAGCAGTGTCTCCCAGCAATAAGGAGTGCTGGGCACATGAGGTCAGTCGTGGCCAGAAGCTCCACCTCAGGAGCATCTGCAGAATCCATGCAGTGACCTGGCTGCCCCAATTTGAGTTTCAGCTGCCAGTGGCCATGAAGCACAGCATCCCTGAGGGGCCCTGATGGGATGCAGAAGGAGCTCAGTTCTCAGCACAGCATTGCACAGCCTGAACGACACTCGCAGGAATCCTACACTGCACCTCGGCACTCCTAACCTGGATAAAACCTCCCAACCAGGTTTTATCCTAACCTGGATAAAAGGAGGACCCAAAGATTTCACCTGTGCTGGCACTGGATGAATAAGTAGATTTAAAATGCTCTTTTTCACAGAGGAGGATTCAGCTACCCCACTATACACACACAGAACATGTATAGCTTCAAAATGCTTTTTAAAGAAACAGCAACCCACTCAGAAATACATCTGCACAAATCCCTCAATGTACAGACCACCAGATCTCAGCACTGCATCATTCATAGCTCTGGTGAAGAGCTGAATGTGAGCACTGCCATTTTTATACCTTGTTTCAAAACCCATTTCATGTCCATGACTGCTGTGTGAGTGTTACTCAGGAAGACACAACAATTCCCACAGTGTGTGCAGAATAACACACAGGCAAAACACCCCCCAGCCTGCCATGGGGATATGAACTAACCACTACACTGCAAATATGACCATTGGCTTCTGTGTCTGCAGCGTGAAACAGCTTCCAAACCTGGAAGTGAAATGTCAATATCAAGCTTAAAGATTAATAAATGAGCTGAGGAAGCCCCTTAGCTGTGCAAGGGCAGGACAAGGAGTGTTTTGTCACCAAAGATTAGCCAATACACAGGACACCAAGGGAAGTACAAGCAGAAAGGACATTTCAGATCTGAGTGATTAAGACATTTAACCATTTAATTCACTTCCATCATCACAGTACCTGTACAGCTCTTTCAATCACAAAGGCTAAGGAGAAGAATCCAAGCGTGCAGCCTGAAGCACAGCATTCCAAACACAGGCTCCCAGAACTTCCTCATCCTCCCCTCCTATCACTCATGGCCAGAAGAGACTGGACTTACTGAGAAAGTGAGATAAAGTAACAGTCAAAACAAACACAAACCACCCTGCAAATCTCAAAGGGTAACCCAAGGCAAACACTCAACAAACCAGAGAGATTTTAAAGGCTGCCCAGAAAATGTGTCCTTCAAAAGGCTGCACTATCTTCCCAAACAGGGACACACAGAGCCCAAGCACTTTAAGGACAAGGAACAAGATGACCAGCACACAAAGAGAAGTGCATTGTATTCAACTGAAGCATGTTTTTGACAGCCAATTAAAAAATATAATTATTAAAATTAGATACAAGCCAGCAAAAGCTTTTCAAACAAATTCCACAGCAAAATCTGATTTGTGGACTGGTATGGTTTGGGATCTGGGTTTAAATCAGTCCCAACACAGGCAGCAGAGCTCTTTAACTACCTGCTGAGTTCCACAGAGATAAATTCCCTGAGTTCCTCAGCAGATAAATTTGGCAGCCTTACACATGGGCTCAAGATTTCCATTTGAGCCATCAGAGGTTTCTTGATTCAATTTAGTAAATGCATCATTTGGCATCTAATTTAGGAGGGAGAATAACATTTTAAAGCTGCTTCTGAAAACAGTGGAATATGCCCAGATTACTGTAGAAAGATCCTGGAAAAGCTACAAGGAATTCAGATGGTTAAAGGTACTTCTGCCAAGACCAGCCTGGAAATGCCTTTTTGCCCTGTCCTTCCTTCCAGCGTGGATTTATTGAGCCCATAATTGAAAGCATTCACCATCAGGTCTGCCTGATTTCAGATAACACACTCTAGACTTCATTGCAGCTTCTTAAACAGAAAATGTGAAAGGGCCACCATCAACACTTGGCAAAGACAGACTGATCCCAAAGTTCAGTGAGTGAAATGGTATTTGGGGAAAGCAGGTCCTTCAAGATCAACATAAATGTTTTGGTCATTTATGAGAGAAAAGCTGATCTCCAGCACACACCTGTTCTCTCAGCAGAAAAAAAAACTTGCCCTAGATCAGAAGACTTCAGCCTTTTACAGCCAAACTGAGTCAGCATAAGACAGTTTAAAGCAGTATGAAAATGAAAATAATCTCAAAACTCTATGCCCTGGTACGTAAAATGCTTGTGTGGTACTTACTGTGGCAAGCAGAAGACTTCCATTTATGAAAACATCCTTAATTTTCTTTGAGAAAGCTGGAATAACCGTTATTAACGCTGCAGCAAATGCACATGGCTATGCACTTGACCTAAGGATTGCTGAGTTTTGGTGGCATTTAATCACATCAATATGGGGGGGGGGAGAGGCAGGGAGCCAGGAAAACATCACTGTGTGCCTTCAGAAAACTTGTTATTTTTAACAGTGCAGTTTAAGATCAGCAACCCTGAAGCAAAATGGTCAGAACATTTTCTTCCACCGGTGTTGACAGCACACCAAGAGCTTTCAGAGGGTGAGTATTTTAGGCCAGTGCAGCAAAACAGAGATCCCAGGAAGGAAAGCTCACCCACTGTGGCAAAAACCATAAGATGGGCGAGTTTATTCATCCATTATGCTGAAGAGCTTAAAGTAGAAACATTCTATATGTCTCACCTCAGGCCAGGATGAACAACTGAACAGAAGTGAATCACTTCTGTTACAGCAAATGACTGGAAAACACTGATGGAAACTGAGGCTATCTTCTGCCTCTCCCTCCAACCCAGGAAAAAGTCCTTATTGCTGCACATTTTTACAAGGAGGGAACAAAATCAGACCCACTATTTTTCCTTTTTTTATTTAATTAAGCTGGAGAAACAGAGGCTGATCTATAAAGCCTCACCTCTCCCTGCAATCCCTGCTATGTCTCTATCAGTACCCGTGGATGCACAACTGCAAAAACCAACAGAAGACAGGAGACACTTGGGAAATGCATCCCACCCAGTCCTGCAGCTTTAGAGGTTTCAAAAAAGAACTTAAAATCTTTCATGAATAAAACTGGGGTGAAGAACTCATGTGTTTAGTGCATTTTGGTATGAAAAAAAAAACTCTTTAAAACAGTAATTGAGAGTTTAAGTTACCAAACACTCTGATTAACAAGAAAAAAACAAAATTCACATTCAAAATTAGGTATTCTGAAGCTAAAAACAGCCAGCCAGCTGCAATTCCCACCTTATGCAGGCAGGCAGAAGTGCTGTGCAGTCCCCCTCCCCAAGCAGACAAACGCTCACTTCCTTCTTCATTGCAACATCAGAGGCTCAACCCGATGTTAACAAGCCACAAAGTCCTGCCCAGAACTTAAAGTCACACCCCAGTAATTACATAAAATAAGCTCTAAGTACAAGTGGTTAAAAAAAAAAAATCAATTTACTCAGCTTCAGTTTTGCTTTTAATTCCAAAATATTTTGACTTGTCGTAAAACAGAAAAGCAACTTTCATTTGAGGCTTGCTCCCTCCACCCAGATGTCTCATTAACTCATTTTTTTTTCCAATTTCATTGTAGAACATCAGCAAATTCACTTATCTCAATGCTTTGCCAATACAGGGATCAAACCCCTGAACATGCAACCTCTTAAAGAGGACATTTTAAGGTGTGTTTGATCCTTATTTTTCATACACAGAACACAAAGGATGATAGCAATAGTGGGGGAGGAGAGGAAAAAAAAGGAAATGTAGGATAATGTAAAATAAAACTCACTTGTGCAGATGTCCCACTCAAAGGTGGTCCAAGACATCAGAGTAAACTACAAAAGCAGCAAAGATCCTCCAAAATCTTTGCAAGCTCCCAATAAAAAGGCAAAGTGTTCTCCCCTAGCCTGACCTAAAAAAAAGGCAGCACACAAATTCCTGAACAAGAAAACCCCTGTACACTGCATACAGATTTTCCCCTGAGAAGACAGAATACATCACGTGACAGTTCATGGAATCAAAATTTTAACAAGAATTATTTTTTTCTACTGGTACCCTGACACCAAAAATGCCAACAAACCCCCACCAAAAAGATCAGCAAACCCAGGAGAAGGCTCCAGGTCATGGGGCTGACCTCATCCTGCTCCAGAGGGAACAATACCTGCTGGGCAGGGTGGAGACATCCCCAAACAGGAACCAAAACCTTCCCCACTGCACACACACAGAGCTCCCTGGCCACCTCCTACCACCAGCTTTTGCTCTTTGGTGGTTAAATCCTCTGCTTTTTAAAAACCAACCTGCCCCAGCAGCACAGAGCCCAGCACAGCCATCCCTTCACTCATCAAGACTTTTATATATATATTTTTCATAAGAGCTTTGCCAGGTTTCTCCAGTCCCTGCTCAGATTCTGCCCCACACAGCATTTGCAGCAAACCCTTGTGGTTCTGTGACAGCAGTTCCTCCTGCCAGGCTGAGAGGGAACTCTTCACCTCCACCATCCCATCTCTGGCACAACTTCCAAGCTGCTGGAATACAGAGGCACAGAGGGGGTTTCATCCTGCCCCTCCAGCTCTGCTGTGCAAGAGTTCCTAATTTATGAATGATGGCACCAATTAAGGGTCCTCTTTATTCAGAGACAGAGATCATAAATATGAAAGTTTTCTGACTTCCTCTCTCCACGCCCTCGAGGCTCTCACCCACAGCTTCACTGACAGCAGCTGCAAAGGCTCTCTGGATGGGGAGGCCCTGTCACCAGCAGCCAAATGCTCTTCAAACTGAGATGTTCTATTCTTCAAACTGAGATGTTTTATTCTTCAAACACCCACCACAAATTCCCTGGATGGCTTTGGAAGCCAGGTGGTCTTAGCAGTGCTCAGAAAGGCTTCTCTTGTGCTGCATTGTTTATCCAAAAAAATGCTTTTCCTGAAGAAAAACAAACAAACTCTCCTCATTTGGAATAATGAAACAGTCTATTTGTAAACAATTAATATAAATTGGTGCTTCCTTTTCTACCTTTAGGATCTTGGTTATATACTGCAAGTAATTCTCACACTCAAACTACAAATAGGATTTAATATAAGTTACTAAGTAACTTTTCACCTTTACTTTTTACCTTCCTGTCATATGGGGCCACAGCTTAACACTTCAAAAAGCCAGTGTATACCTGAAATATTAAATACAACTTCATGTTTGGGAATACCTGTATCATCTTCTAGTCAATACTGTCAGTGCCTCAATACAAACATTCTGCTTGGGATTTTCCCCCCCTTTTTAAGGCAGAGATACTTGTCCATGTAAATTATAAAAACACTGAGAAATGAACATACAGCAAATTGTGTCAGCCTTTCAGAAAAGTCTTTCTTGGTTAAATCTGAATACAAAACCTTGGAAAAAAAAAAAAGCAGGTGCAAGTAATATAAAGCATCAAAATTTGGATTCCTGAAAAAAGCACTTCAAATAAATAAAAGCCAGTGAAAGGAGGGAGTGCTAACAATGATTTGAGTCTCCCCCAGGATAACCCAAATGCTGCTGGAGCCAACCCATGCCCAAGAAACAGAAAGTGAAACTCATTAATTTACTCATTAACTGAAATCCAACAGTGGCATTGGAGGGGTTTTGTTTGATTTATTTTTAATTTTTTAAGAAAAATACTCACAGTGTAAGTTAGCAGGAGAAGTTTCTACCATCCATCCTCATCCTCTGTCTGTTCCCATCTCCAAATCTCTGGCTTTGCTAAGCCCTGGTTACTTCACAGCTGGACCAGTTTGTTAATCTGAACCACCCCTGGCAGCACAAAGGTTTGTGCCAACCCAGCTCAGTGGGAGACAGGTGGAATAACAGCTGGTTTTGATTCAGCACTAAAATCAGCTCAAAATTAATATCAATTTGCAAACTCATGATTTTAAATTGACAATTTACATTCACAACCAATCAATTTCCTGCTCCCAACCCCTGATCCCTACCCCCTCCAGCCCTGTGTTTCAACAGGAATCCAAGTTTCTATTTTTCTTTCAGTCTATACATTTCCAATCTGCCAAGACACAGAAAACAACTTTTGTATATAATAATGAAGAGATGAAACTGCAAAGATAAATAAAACTGTCTGGATTAGGACCTCCAGCTGTCAAGGCTGCATCTTGACTTTCAAGTGAGTGGGAATTTTAAGAAAGTTATTAAAGTTTAATAAGGTGCAATTGCTAATGACTACTTGGTTTGGGAAATAAACACTGATATCTAGTTTTCCCAAAAATGGCGATTTTTGCCCTTCCTGGCATAGTTATGTTATTATAATGGTGGCCAGAAGGGAAGAAATTCTGACAGATGCTTTCTAAATATCCTATCAAATTAATTTTAAAAGCCATAATATGCCAGCATTCACACAAAAGCTTCACAGACTGTCCAAAGACCTGAGCTTGAAGATCACCACATTTAAGAGGGTTTTAATAGTCGGTTTACAACTTTTAATACTAAAATTTCTGTTGCTAATACGTTTATTAAAGGTTTTTTATTTTTATTTTGTGCTATTTACAAAGCGAAAGCAGGGCAAATTCCGAGTTAGGAGGACACCCAGGAAAAACTCAGCTGAATTTACAGCACTTCTTTTGGCATGAAGGTGCTAAGGGCTCACTAGTGGCAGAATAAGTCATCATCACCATGCTCAAGTGCCCAGACTCACTGAGGCTACGGCGTGACCTGCATGCAAAGCCAGCCGTGAAATGGCAGCTCCAGGCAGGCTCCAACATCCCTGCAGATGCTCCAGCTCTGCTCCAGACCTCTGGATCTACCCAGGGTAACTGCAGGTGAAGCCAGGAACAGCCTCTATCACAGCTTCAGCTATTAAGGCTCCTTAATGAATGGTCTAACAATAAGCCAGGCTTAACCAGTTCTCTCACTGCAGGACCTTAACCATAATAAGCCCCTTGAACATTCCTGCAGTGTTTTCCAAAGATCCTACAGCATGAGCCTACTAACTGTGCTCTCACAGCCTCTGAGGCAGGTATTAGTCAGCCTTTTTTTCTTTTTTTTTATTTAAGTACAGATAAAAAGTGAGGCAGAAAGCTGGCAAACAACTTCCCTGTGGATACACAGCTGACTAGTGGCATACAGAATCCAGATCTTCAGGATTCCAACCCTGTCATCAGCCAAAAGGCCATCATTAGGAGGAAAGAAATTAGTCTGGTCTTATAAATAGCATTTGAATATAAGCCTTGCTAAAATATTTGCAAGGAGTTGACCTTAAACATCAGCAGAGCTGCACTGGTAGCCTGGGGCTCCAAGCAGCAGCTTGCACAGCACTGGGACTGGGATCCCATCCCTCTGCCTGCCTGGATATCTCCAGAGCCTGAATCCAGTACAGATTGTCCAACAGATCAGACCACAATCACTTCTGACCACCTCTGGTTTGGGCTGATATCAAAGCATATCAAAGAATGTAAGACTGCTCTAAAAACATAAACAGCATTGCTCTAAAATACTCAGGTAGGCAGGAAAAAGCAAATGAACAAGCCTGAGTCAGCAACTTTCTCCTTCTTTAAGGCACGAAGTCAGACTGGCAGAAATCTCCCTGTAATACAAGAACTGGAAACCTGCAATGTAGAAAAGGTGCCCAACACACCTAAAATCTGGAGCACTTGCACAAGTTAATCATTCAAACTGCTCAGACTGTATTATCACACATTCACGTGTAATTTCTGCAGGTCTCGAATGCCTAAGTGAGATATATTTTGATTTATGGCATTTCCATATGGCACTACAAAGAAGCAGATCTTTCTCTGCACTACAGCCTCAATACCTGCAGC
Source organism: Urocynchramus pylzowi (assembly GCA_013397555.1). Classification (NCBI taxonomy): domain Eukaryota; kingdom Metazoa; phylum Chordata; class Aves; order Passeriformes; family Fringillidae; genus Urocynchramus; species Urocynchramus pylzowi. The sequence continues at coordinate 67,924 of VZRH01004945.1, forward strand.
AGGTCTATCTCCTGGGCTACAATTCCAGCAAAATACTAAGCCAAATACTGATTTTTGCAACAAAAACCCTCTTATGTCTCATTCTCTAAGAGTCTAACTACATTTGAAGTAATGTACTTTCTAGTAAGGCAACCCTATGATACCAAGTGGAAAACTACAAAACCAGAGTTAAAGCAAACAGAAGAAAAATAAGACTTTGTGCAGCAAAAAAAAAGTAATTCCTGTAGTTACTCATTTATTCTGGTTTTAGGTACCTGTGCTGCCCCCTCCCACCCATGTGGGCCATGCCCAATTGCTGAACACACACCTTCCAAACCACAGCAGGAGCTCTCAGACCAAGGGAAGAGCTGGAAATGGAAAACTTGTTATCCTCCGTGGGGATCCCCCACAGAGGAAAGACTGCACATATAAAAAATACACAAGGAATTTTGAGAAAAAGCTGCCTGAGTGGAACAACAAGTTGGAAGGTTTTTTAATTTCTATTCCTCACTTTAGCAGCTAACTGTTGTTGCAGGCAGGAGAGCCATAAAATCCTATTTTTGGCTGTCTGCCTCCCAAATGACAGAAAACTCCTGACTCTGAGAACATGAACATCTCACACTGGAACTAAAGGCTCGTGTCTCTTAATGAAAAAGCAGCAGAGAGAAAATTCCCTGTGTCCTGCCCAGGAAGACCAAACTCCCTGGATTATTATGCATTAAAGCACCACTGGGCTGTGGCACAGCAGATGAGACCTGACTCTCAACAGAGCCTGTTTCCATCCCAGCTCACATTTAGGGCTCAATTATCTTATCTGCTCTGCCACTCGCATACTTTCCAGATAAGAAATGTTTTTCCCCTCTTTTCAAGAGCTAAAACTGACACCACTGCCAGTGTTGAGATTAGAAATACCAGAAATTAAAATTCATTTGGGCTAATGCTTTTTAAAAAACATTTAATGTGCAGGCTAAGGCTGGGAATTAGAGTAAATTGAGATGCTGTGGGTGAGTTGTAACAGCAGTAGGGATGTTCCACAAGGGGAAAGGGAGTGTGGTCCCCACTTCAGTTTCCTCACAGGGTTTAGGTCAACCATCAGTTCACCTCCAGTCGAGAAACTGCTCAAGAGTTGGGAGGGAGGGAATAAAAAGCCTGTTTTCCTCTTCCAATCTATGACTAAGGATGAGGCAAGCAAAGGGAGGATCTAAGATCCTGAAGGCGATGGTTAACAAGAGGTCATTAGTTAATTCCCTCAAGGGTAGCTACAACTTCCTTTTATTAAATAACAGCAGTTTTTAATGATGTCAAATATCTGTTGCCATTCTGAAGGACACAGCATCCTCAAACTTTACCTGAGCCAGGCAGAATAAGCAGAGACAACACAAGAAACCCTAAACTGAGAGGTAGATTGTCACTAACCAAGTAAGGAGGAAAAAAGGCTCATCTGACTTTTATCCCAAAAATTTACAATATATATTCTTTCTTAATTATGTATTTTTGGCCTAACAAAAGTAAATTTAGCATAAAGTCTGTTTTAATCAGTACTTTAAGATGTACAAATAAATCGAGTCATTACAAGAAAAGACAAAAACAAGCACCATTCTCAAGTTTAAATGAAGTTTCTTGTTTAAATCATTTCTGAAAAAGCTTAATCAATGAAGATTGGTGACCAGCCATTAATTACCTGCATGACCAGAGCACCTGGGAGCTTCAGTTACCCTGCAGCAAGACCCTACAGAGCCAGAGCAGAAGCAATGCCTGCTCTGGAGAGATTACAATCATCCAAAGATCAATAGTTAAGAAAAACAGGAGAGCACAAGGAAATAGGTGACTGGAATTTATGTTCTCTGTAGCTGCACTTTAGTCCACTTTCCCTTGTGCACTGCAAGGACCAAGGTGTGTGTTTGTTTCTTCTCCCTGCCTCAGTAAAAAAACCCAGCCCTCCAGAAGTCACATAAAAGCAAAAAAAACCCCAAACAAAACACAGAAAGAAGGGTTTTGGATAGTAAGACTGGAAGAAAACTATTTACACATTTTAATACCTCTGCTTCCCATCTGAGAGAGGAAGGATTTTTTTTTTCCAGGTTTTTTAAGCTGTCATCCCACAGAGCAAGACTGTACCACAATAAAAGGGCAGACACACAACTTTTGGAAGCATTCTGTTGCCATTTAAAGGAATCCTTTGAAATTACCACACAACACAGTAGTGCACCCCACACAAACCAACAGCCAGAGCTGTTTACAAGCTTTCTGCTCAGTGTTAGACTGAAAACCCCAACCCTTTTTGCTGTGTAATAAATCAGTGCTCCACATTTAACAATTTTCAGTGGTACCATATGCTATGTAGTCCCATATGTTCCATTACAAGGGAGAAAAACATCATCTCAACATGAATCATCACTGACTGTGTTCCTGTAAATCTGGCTTAAACACTCACAACGTTCAAGGGCAACACTAAATAAATCTGCTCAATATTATGCCAGATTCTGTGCAACAGAATCACAGCTCACATATAAAAATTAGGGGAAAATGAGGTTTAGTGTAGGAATTGAGCACAGTCTGCATCTCTCTAAAAACAGACTCACCACAAAGGTTGACATTCATCAGTTCCAATCTAATAATGACATCCTGCTCACAAAATGTTGATGGTATCTGGTAGTCCCAACATCTTCCATCCTAAACTGCTTGGTATGTGTGGAAATACATACACTGCATGCAAGATTCATTCCTCCCAGTGCCAGGTTCTGCACCACAGTGATCTGGGGTACTCCCCAGGAAGTAATTTCCTGTAGAAACATAACAAACCCAAACCAAACCCACGTGTGTGTTTTAGACTCCAGGGGAATGCAGCTGGAACTTCATCCAGGATTTTGGGTTAACATCTCCACTCTCACAGTGACAATTTCTTAGGGAAGTACAAACAGCTTTTTCTCTCTCTTCCCAAAGACAGCATCACCTGCAGCACAAAACCTGCTCATCCCAAATCAAACCCATGGAACACCAAGGTCATCACTTGTCCTTCTTCTGATGAATTTCTTGGGCTCTCAGGTAACCCAGCATCATAATTAACAGTGACAGCAGGAAGAGGTCCAGATGGAGGCCAAACTGGGAGACTGTCCCTATTTGAAAGCCTTTAGTAGCCAAGGAGGGACCACAAGTGACCACAGGCTCCCATGGAATGACTGGTGTCATTAAATTCTAAACCAGAGTCCAGTTTGACCTAATATTCAGGGTGGGGAAAAAAAGTAATTACATCAACATCAAGCTATTACCTGTCCAAGGGCATAAGTGCCTAGTTCATTAGCAACTCAGACAAACTTGTTTTGTAAGCTCCCCATATTAAATTTGAAATTTCCCTGCCCTTACAAATTAAACTAATGATTTGTGACACAAATGTGAGTATATGAACAAGAAATCTTCCAACCTGCTCAAATCCAACGTGTACTTTGCCATCCTGAATAAGAACAAACTTATTAGCTGACCTAATTTTAGTATTTAATTCATTTAAATAAATTAAAAATAATTTTAAAATGTATTACTAGCAGTACTCCAGATTTCTTGACTCTTAGAGCAAAACCTACTGATCCTATATACTATATATAAAAATACATATTTTTCATGTTTCCACCAGGATGTTAGAAGTGAATTCCCATGGTTTTGTTCTACAGAATATGGGCAACATGTCCTGTTAGGAACACTGCTTTTAATGCTGGAAGTGGGGCTTTATAACAATTGAGAAGCTGCCACAGCACCATTAATAACTCAGATATCCAACATCCTTCAGTAGCTTAAGAGATGGATGACCACGCCCAATTAATTTAATTTCTATTTCAACTTTCCTCCTTGTTAATGAGGAGCTGAGGCTCTCAGATTAGAGATCCTGGCACACAGTGCCAGTGATGCCCACTACACAACCACAATGAAAAGTCACAACCTGTGCTGCCCATGAAAGAATCAGAGGGGAGATTTTCTTCTTCTTACCCAGAGGGAAGCCTGAATTTACCAGATCAATACGTTCTAAAATATGCTTCACTCAGAAAATTAGAGCAAAGCTGCCAGAGTGATTTCAGGGAGTGATAAAAAGACTGTCAGGGAAACTCACTGAGCTGCCCCTGGAAGAACTGATGACCAAGCAGGCACCAGGCAATTGCATCATGTTTATTACACAGCCAAGGGCAAGCAGATCCTTCTGGTTTAATCAATGGCCTCCAAATGAGGAAGTAGTTTGAAAATAGTAAACATAAAACAAAATATTCTTTTGGGTTCACTTTTTGAATTTTTCTCTGATGTGTGAAAGCACATCCATTAACAAATCTGAGCACATGCTGAAACAGAACTTCATAAAAATCTACTTCTTGAACACCTTTAAAGTCAAAACTGCACTTTTAATCAAACTCAATTTGGTTAAAATGCTGTGACTGAACTGTAGAAGAGTCCTGTTAAAAGACTCTGAGCTCTGTCTTAAAACAAAAGATGTATTTCCTATTTAAAACCATTAACCTTAGACTCCTTTTTTTGTGTAAAAGCAACAAATAAAAAGTAAAGTGTTCCACAAACACCTCCTTCCCTGGCATTTCTCATAACCTGGATGTTGCAGCATCTCAGGAGGCTGCAGAACAACCTGGAACAAAAACCTGTAAGTGGAGAACACAACGAGCCTGTGTTCCTGGTCTAAACTCACTGACCACTGCCCTGCCCCTCCTCTGCTTCCCAGCAGTCCAGCAAACTCCAGCCCTGCTCCATTCAAACAGGGTTTTTCCCTTTAAAAGAAGACAGCAGGTTACTCAGAGGGAACAGAGCTCATTCCTGCTGAAAGTTTCCCCCATCCAGCAACACATCATGGAAAACAAATCTAACAGTAAAACCCTGTTGATGCAAGAGCCACATTTAGAATGCACACAAGTAGAAATACCTCATCTTTAAAAAGCTTTGACTTGCTAAGATCCTTTTTAACTGATAATGGTGCAACAATGTAAAAGGGAAGTACTTAGAGAGAATCACTGTAAGCAATACACACACAAACAAGAATTAGTTTGCAATCTGAAAGCTCTCGGACAGAGAAGGGTGGATGGAAACAACCCAGCTCAAGGTTTCCTCAAATCAGATGCCAGAGGAAGTTATATGATGAGTTGGACAGCAAATAAGAAATCTGGATTTGATAAATGAGACCTTTATGTAGATAGGAACAGCTGGCAGCCTCACTGCGGGTGCAGGAAAGAATTGTCAGATATCTGTATGAAGCTCAGTGTTAAAGGAGAGATTGCAGACAGGTATTTACATTTAAAACACACCCTATATTGTTATATTAGCCCCTGAGAACACAAAAACAGCTACCTACCAGAAATAGCCCAACTTTTAGCTCATAGAGAGGACAAGCATGGTGTATTATGTCTCTGCACAAACAATCCACCAACACAGAAACACCAACACGCGTCCTCTCACAGATCTGGTATGGGATACTTCAAAGTAATGACCACTGGCAAAACAAGGTGCATCACTGACAGCACTGCAGCATTCTAAACATGTACAAAAAGTTGTCAGCAGACCTTGAGGAGCAGACTGGAGCCCACTTATTCTCAAATAACATAAGCACCACAAACCTCAGCCAGCACTGAAGTGGGGACCACACTCCCTTTCCCCTTGTGGAACATCCTACTGCTGTTAAAACTCACCCACAGCATCTCCATTAACTCTAATTCCCAGCCTTAGCCTGCACATTAAATGTTTTTAGAAGTACAGCACTGCTGTACCCAGCGACTTGAAATCACCCAGTGTTCTGGGGAACTGCACCCACGTGGATGCAGAGCCCTGACTGCTTCCACCTTCTTACGTGGATCACTATCCACAGAGATGGGCAGAGAGATTCCAAACCCTCCTGGCACAAGCAGGGCTGGAATCAGCACTGCCTGCTTTGCTGCTTTTAAGCAAACACGGAGCTGCTGCTGGACCGAGTGTGAGCCCAGCATTCCACAGAGCTCCCAGAGCAGCGTCCCACGGGCTTCTCCCCCACCCTGGGGAGAACAGCCCAGCTGGGGACAGCAGACCCAGCACCGAGCTCTGCCCAGGCTCAGGAAGTGACCAGGGAAAACCAGGATGCTACCAGGGTTACTCAGTGGCCGCTGAAGTTTAGAACTGCCATAGTTGTAGGATTAGGGAATTCATTCCACTCACGTTCCTGGGGGAGGGGGGTGAGGAGACACGAGGAGATGTATTTATAAAACAAAATTCTGAAGGCTTAGTACTTGCCTCGTGTCCTCCTTCCTTCTCCTTCCCACGCAAGTACGAGCGCTGCTCGATGGCATCCAGCACCTACAGCAAACCATTTCTCTGTGTCATTAAAAGGACAGAGACATCTGCTCGCACCAGACCGACGTCATTGCTTCCAACTCCGCTCAAAGCTGACAGAAGCGCAGCTCCCTCTTCGCCCGGATTCACCGGCTGGCATTGGGGCGATCCCAGCGGAGCAGCGCCGCTCCCCCGAGCCCTGCCCGGCCCGGTGAAGGCAGCCGGCCGCTCTCCCTCCGCTCCTCACGCTCCTCCCGGGGCGTTCCCGTCCGCTCGGGGCTGCTGTGCCGGGGCTCCGACTTCCCGAGAGCTCCCGGGGACAGCTCCCGGCACACGGGCAAGGCACGAGGGAGCGGAGGAAGCAGGGGAGGAAGAAGCGGCCGCTCCCGTCCGCCGGCTCGAGGTGCGGGGCAGCTGCCCCCGTCCTGCCCCGGCCGGGCTCTCTCAGACCCCCACAGCCCACAGCCCGCACTCGCGGCCCCGCGGGGGCTGCCCCGACCCCGG
>VZRH01004945.1:78405-113277 GCA_013397555.1 Urocynchramus pylzowi
CTGGTGCCCGGGGACGGGGGATGGAGCGGGGGCTCGGGTGGAGGGGAGCGCTCCGCACGGGGTTTGGGGAGGGGCTGCGGGCTTCAAGGGTTCGGAAACAAGGACCTGGCAGGTTGCGGGGTTTTCTCCCCGCGGAAAAGTAAAGCAGCGAAGCCGCTGGAGAGGTGGAGTTGCGGCTTCCCAGGTGAGCAGGGGCACTGGGGGGGACAGCAGAGCGAAAACAGCGGAGAAATCCAGTGTGTTGGTTCTGTTTCCTGGCGTGAAGGGGGAAGGACGCAGCTGAGCGAGGAGGAGGTGTGGACAGAAGTGTAGCAGGGCGGGAGGATGTGAACCGAGGAGGGAGCGGGGGAGAAGAGGAAATTAGGTAAAACTCAGAGTAGCCAAGAGTGCAGAGGGCATAAAATGATATCTAAGGGGGATGTAGAAGGACTCGTGGACAGTGGCTGTTACTGGCAGCAGAGCCCTCCATCCCCTCCGGTTATAGATGGGATGACATTAAAAATACAGAGGGAGACAGGGTCAGTGGGGGCTCTCCCAACAGAGTATGGAAGTCCTTTGTGGTGCCCCAGACATTTAAGTACATTTCTTGCAGTTCAAAAACTCCTTGGTTTATCTTTGGTGCCTTAAATTTTATCTTAAGTTTAAACTGTTTGTAGTTTAATAAAAATCAAAGGTTTGATTTAAGGGGCTGGGCTCCCCTGCCAGGTGCAGGGAATGAGCTGTGGTTTGGGTTTCTCAGCTGTACCCTGTAAATCCTGGAGGCACTTGCCTCTCTTTGGCAAGGTAATTGATTCTTGGCTACCCACGTGTTACCAACAGAAGCCTGAAAAGTCTTAGCAGCAAACTAGCAATCCCACAGTGATTTACTTTATTTACAGTTTATTTATACTGTCTGTTTATAAAATGCAGCTGTCTTTCTGGCAGGGCTGGTATTTGAATGTGGCAATATTAAAAGAAGTATAGGTGAGGAGTTCAGATCCCAGCCTGTAACTGCTCTCTCTGGTGAGACCTTTGTGGTCAACCCGAGCAGCACCAAGGGGGTGGAACTCCAGTAACAGGTTTGTGAAATGTCTGTCAGAGCCTTTGGGCTGTTTGTGTCTCACCTGCATGTGAGTATTAATGTAGAGCCCCTCGTCTTAAATGACAAGAAATTCCCAGGCTGAGGTTGAAGTTGTTCATGTTGCTCTGCACTGCAAAACTCACAGTTGCAGGAATATGTAATGTTTCATTTCCCTCTTGAATTCCTCTCTCAGGTTGATGCTAAATTGCCTGAGGTTTGGAGTTTTCTTTTTTGTTTGCCTGTTTCCTTGTTTTTTAAATAATTTACTACTTAGTTTGGTTTTTTTTTTTAATACTTTTTCAATTTAAACAAATTTTTTTTTGCCTTCTTTAGACACTGAGGATGCCAGTGAAACAGACTTGGCAAAGCACGAGGAGGAGGACTTTGTAGAAATGAAAGAACAGTAAGTAACCCATTCCAAATACAAATAAGGTGATGTTCTATTTATTTGTTGGTTTAGGGGTATTTATTACCTAAAACTTGGCATAGTTTTGGGCCAAGATTGGGAGTTTTAAGTGCTTACCCCAATGGAATAGCTTGTGAGTCCATACACTTGTATTTCTGCTCTCCCCAGTTATTTTCTCTGTTCAATATAAATTCAAGGAATTAAGGGCTGCTGCTGTTTTGGGCAAAGAAATTTAATTATGGGTTCTGGGATCAGCTGCAAATGGATCCTGCTGCAGACAGATCCTTCAAATAAAATAAAGGCTCTGCTTTAGATAAGCTAAGGAGAAGTAAAATGCCTATCCAAATGCCTTAAACAATTGAATTCTAGGCCTGAACCAGAAATGGACTTTTGGGAGACTTGAAATAGTCTGCCCTTGGTGTGTAGGAGCATTTGCAGTATTTTGAGTTCTTCCTTACTGGCAGAGACCTGTTTTTATACAGGTCAGGAAGACTTGGCCAGTGTTAAACCACAGATGTGTGGTAAAAGAAATGCAGGTTTACAGCAGCACCAGGAATAGACTTCAGTGGTTTTTTAAAATAATGTGGGGACCTAATACACAGCTAATAAAACTTGACATAGTGCAAGAATGATTCTGCTGTAAAGTTTCTGATGTCTATAGATCTAAATGTCATTTTAGGTTTCAACAACAACAAAAAATTCTATTTTATCCCAAATTTTAAACCCATTTTTAAAACAGAATGAGAACCTTTAATTGGAATAAAATTCTTTTAGTTTGTAGTTCATTTGTTTCCTGAAGTTCTGAAAAGGTTTTGATTCTGTGTAAACATGTAACCTCAAGAGCTGGAGAAATGAACAAGGTGTGCTTGGTGTTTAAAGTTTCCTGCTGTGTTTGCAGGATGTATCAGGACAAGCTGGCATCTCTGAAGAGGCAGTTACAGCAATTGCAGGAAGGTAAGCTTGGAAGAGTAGCTTTGGTTTTTGTTTTCAGCACTTTCCAAATGTCATAGAAGGATGGGAGCAGCATCTTTCACTGCATGTTGGCTCTTAGCTGTGCTGCAGGGTTAAAAATGTCAGCTGCTTCCCATCTTTTCTCATCTTAACTCCACTTGTAGTTAAGCCTCTCTGCTGAAACACTCCTTAAAAGGAGTAATCCACTTTTTACAAAAGCAGGGAATGTGCTTTGAGTGGTGTATGATGCCTTGAGGATATTTAGTAATTGGGGAAAAAATACAGTGAGAATCTACAATATATTTCCACTAGGTACTCTTCAGGAATATCAGAAAAGGATGAAAAAGTTGGACCAGCAGTACAAAGAAAGGATACGAAATGCAGGTAAGTGGAGTTTCTCTCTAAGACACTGCAAATAACTTATAACACTGAAGTAAAAAAGAGGTAAGGATTCTGTCCTTTAAAGAAAAGGAACTTGCTGGAGCAAACATTGTAGGGTTTCTTCAGATCCTGTCACCAAACATGACAGGATCTACCTTGATTATTTTCTTCCCTTGATCAGCATTGTTTGCTGACTGATAAGCAGTTTGAGCCTTCATTTGTGTGAAGCAGCACAAGTAAAAAGATGATTCCATTTTTATCTAACCCCCAGTGTCCCACTTTGGTTTGTTGTTTTGTGGCCCTTGCTGAAGCCTTTGGGTGCCCTGTGTCCTTCAGTTTGCAGGAGTGGGAGGTTAGGAGCACATGCTTTCCCCAGGATCTGTTTGTGAACAATGAGCACAGAGCATTTGCTGCTGGAACTGTTGTTCTGCATGGCTGTGACAAGGAATGGGCTGCCTGGACTTTGTGTACTGCTCTGTTTCAAAGAGCAAAGTTAATTTTTAAAGTGCCCAGTGCTTGTCCTTCTGGGTGTTTTTATTATGTTGCTGCAGAGGAATGGCTTGGGAATCAGATCCAGCTGCTTGCCCTCTCTCTTCTTCCCTTTCCAGTAGTTTCTTACCTTGGATATTGAAGCAGGACCTTTTACAGAAGGCATTATGTGAATATGGGAAATACAGCTGCTCCTCCTTTAGCAAAATAAAGCAATTCTGTATTTCTGAGAGTGCCTGGGAAAGGTAAAGGATTTGCTTGAGGAACTGAAGTGGTTTGAACAACTTCTCCTGAGATGAATTTCACTAATAATTTAGGTTGGAAAAGACCTCCAAAAAGACTTTTCATATGCACTAGAGCTGCATCTGACAAGCCTGGGCTGTTTTGATAAAGTTAAGCCCAAGTGCAAACTGGTATTTCTGGCTGGCCACGAGCAGTGCTGCAGCAGCAGAGTTCTTCCACAGGAGGGCAGGTGGTGATCACTTGGAATTTTATGAGTAAAAAATCCAGCTGCCTTGTACTACAGGAATAAAGGTCTTTTATGTTTGTCCTTGCCATGCTGAGGTTTATTAAGCCAACAGTTTCCATTTACCTGCATTTGATTATCTACATAATGCTGCTTTCATGCTTTGCAAATAGAAAGTTTGATTTTTATTGCAGCATTCTTATATTTTGTGTATATCTATTACTGGTTTTAAATTTTTTTTTAAAATAATGGAGTAGTACAGTGTTGCTACTACAGCCTGAACTGAATAGTGTACAACAGTGGAAGCTTTTCAGCTTTTTTTGAGGTGACAATCTGTAAAAAACCTCTAGTAACTGTATTTTTGTGGAACTTTTTCATAGTCACCTTATTTTCAGCATAAAGCTGTGCAGTCAGAGTAGAGATTGGATAAGTACATGAATTATTTGCTTCACTGCCTATCTTGGCTGCAATATTCAATGGCTTAAAATGCTAAGGAAGTAATTTTGTGCAGCTTTGAAGGTAATAAATTAAGTCTTTCTTGTGTTTCAGAACTGTTCCTGCAGCTGGAAGTAAGTACTCTTAATTTATCAAAAATATGCATTAATTAGATGGAAGAGGCATAAACCATGTTTCATCAGCCAGTATTTGGGCTTGTTTTCCCAGAAGGCTTAAAGAAATTTTCTTCCTCTAGCTGCCTTGTTACACTTGAGATGTAGTGGAGCTTACTGCTGGTATTACCTCAAGTAACTTTTGCACTTTGTTGTTGAAATAGAGTTAAATGTTTTCTTTTGGGCTCTTGTATCTGGCTGTGCATTGGGCTGGTCAAAAAAGGGTGTTGAAGGTGATAAGTGCTGTTTATAAATCAGCAGAGCTCTCTGCTAGGGACTTGATTTGTTATGCAACATTAAAATGTCTTTTTACAAATTATTCTTTTGCCAATATCATAGCACTAAGTGGTATTTAGATGTTTTTCTGTAGATTGTGAATATTGATAATCTTTAGAACATGGACCACTTGTGAACTGAAAAGCTGATCAATAAAGCATTTGAAAAGCTGTTGTGATATCATTAACTTGAGACCTTAATTAACTTTCTTGCTCCCTGGGTTTGCATTAGACAGATCAGGTGGAGAAAAATTACGTGAAGGAAAAGAAAGCAGCAGCAAAGGAGTTTGAAGATAAGAAAATTGAGCTTAAGGAAAATCTGATAGCGGAGTTGGAAGAGAAGAAGAAGATGATTGAGAATGAAAAGTTAACCATGGAATTAACAGGAGGTAAAGAAGATAAGCACCTGTCATTTGTGTTATCCACTCTGCTCCTGCTTAGGAAAAGAGCTGTAAAGATGTCAGTGCTGGTTTACACAGCTGGTGGGAAATGCCAAGGGGGGCAGAGCACGAATTGATGGTCTTTTAATAGAGAAAGCAGCTCAAAATTCAGTGAATTGTTAACAGGTGAATCAAGCAGTGCCAGTGGAGCAGCAGAGGGGATGATGGGCTTGCTTAGATGCAGGGAAAGAGGCTGCTTTGGTTCCCTGATGTAGCAATACAGCTGTTGAGATATGTCCCAATATTGGCCTAACCAGTGATGCCAGCTTGTAAAGCTGTGTCCTTTTCTTCCTGCAGCAATGGGTGGTCAAGCAGTTGCAGAAAGCCAAACAGTAAAGGTTGAAGTCTGCTACTTAAAGCCAGAAAACAAAGATTTGTGGGTTACATTTGTGTCCAGGCTCTAGAAAACTTATATTAAATGTACAGATTTTTTTGAGACAGTTGATACCCTGTGTGCCTTGCAGTGCTCGGTGGTGATGGACACAGGGGAGCTAAGTCAGGGGTTAATTATTCCTGCAGAATTCTGTTCCTGTGCTACTGAACCAAAAGTCTGGTTTGATGCTCTTTGAGAGCAGCTCCCTGACTTCATGGACTGCTAGTGTGGTTTTGTTGCTGAGGCCTGTCCATGAGTTACACCCTTCATATATTTCTTGCACAGTATGTATGGGTTTTATATTAACTAATAACATAGTAAATACTCAGAAGTGAGAATTAAACCCTCTTTTGGTATATTAAATGGTGCTCTTGGCTTAATATAAACTCTTAGGGCTGATGTGGACTGGAAGCATCTTGAGTTATGCTGTTTCCCTGGTAACTTTTATTTATTTATGAAAGCTGGTCTCACGGTCATCCTTGTTCACCCTTGAGATGAGGAGAGAAGGAATTTGAGTATTTTGCTCATGCAGAGCTGCTCAAGGTTTTTGTGTCTAGTGGGAGCCAAAGGGGCTTCCCAGATGGAAGTGCTTCCCAGGGGGTGATTTGGGGATGCTTAGAGATGAGCCAATAAATCTCAGCACAGAAAAGGGAGGTGGGATGATGTTTGGCATTTATGGTGTGGTCTGTTGGCTGCCAGTTCAACATATCTTGATGAATTAAGGAATGAGTTGTGAGAATTTAGTGGAGTTGTTCAGTAAAGGTTACCTGTAGGCATTTGGACAAACTTAAGTTCAGATAATTACTTGGTGGTGAGACTGATGTTAAAGTTTTTAACAGACTTTCTTCTTTTTCCCCAGTGCATAGGCTGCAGTTTACTTCCTGTCAGCTGCTGCTCTGTGTGTTATTAATTAGGCTCATTTCATTAATCATTCTTAGGTAATCTGAATTTAAATACTGTTTGTTTGAAATCACTCCAGCAGACTTGTAGCAGTCTTCAATGCAGAAATTTTCTCTAAGTTTTTGACAAAGCTGTTTTTCTGCCTGGAAGATGAGAGAGCATTTGATTTGTAGCTGATGTTTTACATGCTATTAATGATCTGAGTTGGGCTGGGGAAGAACTCCGTGATCTTGGCCTTTTAAATCTGTTTCCAAGCAGATAGCATGAGCATGAAAGGAACTTGCCTTGAATCCTTGTAGCATCATTGTGCTGCTTATCTGTACCTGGAGCAGCTGTAACCATGGCATTGCAGCACTGGCACTGAACAGTGACCTGATGGGAGAGAACTTGGAATCACTGTCAGCATTTCCATGCTGGAAGCTAGCACACACACACACAAAAAAAAATCCAATTTGCTGAATGAAAGAGGGAAGATTATTTTCCCTGTGCCTTGTATAGAAAGCTGCTGCTGCTTACTCCTTTCTCTCTGGTCTTATCAGCTCTCCAACTTCATTTCTCTACAGATTCAATGGAAGTGAAGCCCATTATGACGAGGAAACTGAGACGGCGACCAAATGATCCAGTTCCTATCCCAGACAAGAGGAGGAAACCTGCCCCTGATATCCTTTCCAGCCCCTGTGCTACCCACACCTTGGTTGTTTTGTACAGCAAGGAAAAGGAAATGAAATGCCAGGATCAGATTTTAACCTGGGAAATACTGAAGCACACTTGTCATGTCTAATGTGTGCTAAAGCAACACCAGCAGTTATACAATTCAGTACATATATATGTTTGGAGATCCCTTGGTATCCTAATTTAATCCTTACAGTATCATGAGAACTTTTTTTTGTCAGTGAGAATAGTTTGAATGCTACAGGCAATTTATTTCACCAAAAGAAATACTTTAAAAGAACATTAGATATATATATATATGCTGAGATAATTGATTCCATAGATAGTGAATGGCTTTTCACGAGCCAGAGCTTTTCTCATTTCAAGACGTGACAAAGCATTTACCAGAAAGATCATATTTGTCATATCAAAATAGTTTTTCCATTTCTGATAAAAGCTTCAGATCTCTAATCCAGAGATGCATAGCAAAAGCAAGGGTGCTAGATTTGTTCTTTGAATAAGAAAAGATGAAGATTCATCTTGTTTTCATGTATCACGAGAGACAGAAAAACATGTCTGTGTAATCCTTAGGATCTGCCTTGCTGCATGTCTCAAAATTAAAATGTTCCTTGGCTTCTGGAAATGTTTTTAGCTCCTCTGTGATGATAGGCACTTTTTCTATTTGTGTATTAAATTCACCTGGAGAGGAAGGCAAGGATATTTGCTTTGCAGGGGCTTCTTATTAGATTCTAAACCTGTATGTCTTAGATTAAAAAAACTTATCTGAGTGACTCTCATTTTCTGAAGGCAATATCAAACCTTGAACTTTTGGAGTTCATGCAGGATGGTCATGAGCATCTCCAGTTTCAATTAACCTCTTTCTGGTTGGAGATTCTGTTCACTCTTTCAGGAAAAAAAAAGTAATTTATTAGTGCCCCTATCTCATCCAAAATAAATGAGTTTCATAGTGAACATGACCTGCTAATTGAGCATGATACAGCAACCACACAGTGAAAATCTCTGCCTTTGCTCACTGGGAGAGGATTAAAGTCCATCAAAACTAAAATCCTTGAAATGTAGCCCAGCAATTGTTAACTTTAGTGTAATACTTTGAATGCTTTTGGCTAAACACTTGTTAGGAAGAAAAAAAAGTACAGCAGAACTCTAATAAGACTGTAATACACTAATTTCTATTTTCAAAGGTTTTGGGTTTGTTTTTAGGTGCATTGTAGACTCTTATTTCTCCCCTACTACACAGTGTTTTATTTAACTAGGTTTAGGTGGGATTTAGCTTCATTCTAGAAAACCTGAAGTGAGTCTTTTGTTTCAGCTCACAGATTCCTCTCCACAGAAATACAAGATGAAAAACACTGAAAATGCTGGTGCTTGATGCTTCCATGAAGTAAATGTCAGTGCACTAAAGGTTTTTCATTGATGGTTGTGCCTGAGTAAGTTAAAATTATTTAGCACTCTGCTGCTAAGATGGTGGGGATGGACTTGTATTAATTCCTCTGACACAAAAAAAACAGCTCAAGTAAGACATTTATTAAAATCCTGGAAGCCTTTTGGTTTACATTTACTCAAGTGGAATGTCATTGACCTTTAATTTTTAGCCTTACTTGTCAAGAGCTTATGGAAACCTTAATTCTGGATACCTCAGTTAAATTATTTGTTGACTGATGAGCAAATAATGGAGGACCTAAGAACGCTGAATAAGGTAGGGATTGTTGCTTGACAGTATTTCTTCATTTTAAAGAGAAGGCAAATGCTTTCTCCTGAAGAGAACAGAGCTCTCTTTAATGTTCATTTTTGAGATGTGGGACTATTTCATCCCCATAGGCTTTCTGAAGTAGCACAAGAAAAGATTTAGCAAGATGGTATCTCCTCTTTTTATTGAGGTTTAATTAACCTCATTTGAATGACTGTCATCTAAAAATGTTACCTTTTGTGTGAACCAAGGGCTGAGCTATGTTAAGGAGTTTCTTCCTCATGGCTGAACAGATGTCAGTGTGTTTTTCTGGGAGATCACAGGCTGCCTTTGGTTTAAGCCTTAGTGTGGGGTAGGATTTTTTATTAATTTTTTTCTCCCTGCTGTCACAAGATTTCAGCAAGCTGCATAGGGGGCAGTGTGCATGTTTGTAGTTTTTCTGGTTTTGATTAACATATTGTTTTCTTGCTGAACACTTGAAGGCTTATCTAATTTCTTAGAATATAAGCTGCTCATGAAGGCTTTTTGAGGATGGTAGTGGAACACTGGTTTTGTGCCAGCTGTTGAGGTTTCTCTAATGATTTATCTCCTGTATTTTGTGTACCCTGAGAAGTGTTGTATCACGTTCAAAATTAGTGTGTTAAATGGGTTTGACTCATTGGAGAGGGTTGTCTGAATGCTCTCAAGTTCAGTTTTTTGGCCTTTTGGATCATTATACTGATTATCTGCACCTTTGGCTGTTAGGAGCACGCTGGCTATGTGTTATGCCACTCAACAGAGCTTTTAAAATAGAAATATTCAGAGTGTGGAAAGTAAGATATCTGAAGTTATCACTGCAGCTTCTGTGGCTCCTGTCAGATCTCTAACACTGCTTTGTTCTCTTCCCATGTAGCTTAAATCACCCAAGAGACCAGGTGAGTTAGAGATGCAGTGGAACTTGTTCATGGGGTGCTGTTCTGAGCAGAGAATGGTACTGCAGATGTTTGGCTGTGCAATTGCTGTTCTTTGTGTGGTGTTGATGTTTGCCAGGGATGGGAAGGGGGGCATGAGCATCTTTGGTGGCTGAAACATTTGGGCATGGGACAATCCAGCTGGGAAAAGAGGTTTTCCATTATATTCAGGGGATATATTTCATTATATTCCATGATAAGCATCTGGGCACCTTGTCTTTTTGTCCATTGAGGGATTGACCACTTGTGGTTTTATGCCTCCATCTCTCTAGATGTGCCTACACACTTTATTTCAAGACAGAGTGGGACTAACTTGCCTCAGTAATTTTAACCATGTTTACCTAATTAACTGTGTATTATAACTGAAACAAAATCAAGGACATATTGTCCATCACTTACCCATAAATGTTTTTTCACATAAATGCTGCATTTCAGTGAATATTTTAATTCAAGGCAGAGGTCAAGTTACTCATCACAATATATAATATTTTCCTGATGGATATTTGAGTTTGCAGCTTTCTCTGCTTGCTATTTCTGCACACACAACCTTATTAACTGCAGTTTTGCAGTCAGATGTGCTGCTGTGAGGTGGGCCTGTGCTGGTCTTTAACCAGAGTGTCTCTGCTGTCCCCAGCCTCCCCCTCCTCTCCTGAGCACCTCCCAGCTACACCAGCAGAGTCTCCAGCACAGCGATTTGAAGCTCGGATAGAAGATGGCAAACTCTACTATGACAAGAGATGGTGAGGCCTGGGGAGTTTCTGTTTCCATCAGTCTGTGTTGTGTAGGGGGGAGGCAGAGGCTGCAGATAGAAATGGCTTTGAGCAAAGAATTGGTGGACAAAATACTTTTGGGCAGAGGTTTGCTGCTCCCTCCACAAGCTCGTCATGGGTCCAGTAAAGCAGAGGGGATGATGGAATTTTCACACCCTGCAGGCTTTCAGAGATAACTGGTGGCTCCAATAAAAGGAGACTTGAATCTTTTCCATGGCCCACTGTGGCACTTAGGAAGTCAAACCTAATAAGAGGTAGGAGAGGCAGCAGCAGCCACAGTGGGATGTGACTGAAGCTGCCCAGTTTGGACACAGACACTCCATGATTTGCTGTCAGCAACACTCCCATTTCTGAGGTTCAGATTTGTGCCCAGCATTCCACAAGGTGGCAGAAGAAATGTCATCTCCCAGCTGCTCAGGATGAAAGATGTTTCTAATAAATCCAAATAACCTTTAAAGATCAAACCCACCTGGGAGAGGCAACTTCAGAATTGCTGATTGGATTTATCTCTGAGTTTTATGGCCATACAGCTGTACAAGCCTTACAAAACACAAGGAAAATATTAAATTGTGCAGAGGAAACTTAGATCTTAAACTTAATCCATGAGACTTGCAAACCTGGATAATCAAGGGGGCAATCTTGAACTCCTTGAGCAGAAAACAGTTTGCTTTCAAAAAGTCATCTGCTTATTTGTGGCCTACTTCAGTGTTCTGGTGGCTCAAAACAAGTGATGAGGCTGTAATTTTATCACAGAAAAAGTAGGTGTGAAGCTGGTTTTTTTTTTTACACAGCAATCCTCTTGGCCAGTTGGTCAGTTTTTCCTTCTGACTGAAGTTTAATTAAGTGTTCAGTGTACACAGCTCTCATAAAAGCTGCTCCCTCAGTTTAAGCATTCATGAAGTGTAAAGCAGATAGGAACTGAACAGGCTACTTATTCCACAGATTCATCAAGGTTTTTTGGGGTTTTTTTTGCTTTCATAATTTTTTTTATGTTTGTAAAGTGACTATCTCCAGGATATATTTGGAAGAATAAACTCTTCAGAATTTTGAAGCATATGGAGTACTTGAAAAGTGTTTATGAGTAAAAAAAAGAAAGGAAAAAAAAAAAGGCATCTGAAGTAATCTGTCAGTAAAGCTCAAAACTTCCCATTAAATTTAAATCTGGAAGAGAGTGAGCCCAGAAGCTCAGCAAAGCACCAGCTCTCTCTGAAGGGTATGTAGCTGTGGCATAAAGCACTTAACAGATATTTTCACCTTGCTGAATTCACTTGTCATGGGGGTCTTGCTGTCAGGAATTCCAGCTGTTGTCTCTCCTGGCTGCCTGGTTCTTAGCTGTTTTAAGATCAGTATCTTATATTTTTTTTTTGGTTGTAATATTCCTGCTTAGATTTTTTTTGATTGATAATAAGTAATAGTACTTGTGCAAAGCAGCTGGTATTTTAAAATAATGAAGTAACTGTTGGTAGTGGGAAGGTAATTCTTCCTGAGGTGTATAAAGAATGCTGGCATGCACAGAAATCCTAAACCTGACAGCCCAGGAATGGCTTTCTCTGTTTCCTGATGCAGCTCTGCATGACAATTAGCTGAAAGAAAACAGGGAATGTTTAATGCCAGTAATGAACCCCCTGAAGTCTTGCAGAGACATTTCACAGACGTCTCCAGAGTGGAGTGTTTCAGGTGAATGTGGAATTGGACTCAGATTTTTAATCCTCAGAGCTTTGTGCTCCCCCATCAAATCCTAAACCACAGTTCACTGAAAAGCAACCATCTTTTTGCTCTTAGCTTTGCTGCATACAATAATGCAGAGGGATTTCTTTCAATCTTCTGAGGGAGTTGCACTTGGAAATCTTGGCCTTTCAGTAAAATATTTTGTTGCAGGAAATGGAATTATTTCTGCTTGCCTCACTTGGTGTGTTTTACCTACTGCAACAGCGAGAGTTGTTTGGCTCTGCTTTCTTGAAAGCCAACTTAAACCCCATTGCATTTTTCATCTGAGGTAATTTCCTCAATCCTATCCCTCTCTGGATAGATAAACTTGGCAAAAGGGTGACACATGACCAGAAGACTGATGCACCAGGGTGCTGTGCCTCCAGCTGCCCTGTCTCTGTGTGTGTGCAGCGTGAGACAGCTGAGACAACTCCTCAGTGAAACACTGCTGACTTGGCTCTTTGCCTTTTCTGGGCACAATTAGCATTAATTTGCTGCTGGAGAGTCATTCATGATGTGAAATCCAAGGGCTGAATGAAGCTTCTGACACGTGTGTCATCAGCTTTGGAATTCACTGGTAATCAAAAATTGAAAGTGGGGGAAAATATTTCCTTGTCTGTGTGGGCACAGCTAACACTTGAGAGCTGTTGTTTGCACTGGCTTCTCCTGCACTCCTGCTGATTGTATCAAGATCAAAACTCTTGCTTAAGTACTCACAGCATGGCATGGTAGGGCACTGCTGGACTGAGATTCTTGTCTCATCTTAGTGAGGCCTGGGGTTTGCAGTCACTTATTGAGCTCCTCTGTATCATTTAATGACATCTGGACTTGCTAAACTGAGATTTTTTTGGCTCAGATCATTGTTGCTTTGCATTGCCCTGGAACCCACTGACATTCCTTCTGTCAAAATGAAGGAGAAAGACACCTGTGTCCAACCATTGTTTTAAAGGTTGCAGGATTGGGGATTTTTTTTTTTTGTTTCCTCACCCCCCCCATGGGTAATGAGTATGTTTGGAAGACTCAAAGCTGACACTGATTCCAGCAGCACTCTGAAAATTGACTGCAGAATTTTCCAGTAGGAAGAGATTGTGGAATAAACCACTGGAAGATTTCCACATGTACAGTATGGTTATTGTAGAAATAACTGTAAAGTTTCAATAAATCCATGCATTTTGCAAATGGCATTTAGGCTGCAGGGGGTTGCACTGGGTCACTGGTGAGGGAATATCTGTGCAGGGATTCTGCAGCTTGGATTGCCCAGATAAAATCATGATTAGGGGGAAGGTGGAAATACAGTCATGCTTTTATAACTGTAAAGTATTTTGGTGCTTGCTTGATTAAGATGATTTACTTACAAATCACCTGTTCCAGTGTAATTAGTTCTGCTTATGGAACAGAATGAGGCAGAAGGAGCAGAAAGTGGGGGTTTGGGGCTGGCACACTGCAGCACTTGGAGAAATGTGGGCTGTGAAAGAGAGGAGCCCACGGAATCAAATTCAGAGTTATGATTTTCAAAGTCTTTGTTTTATACACAAAACATTAAGAACAATATAGAGCTTAAAATATCTAATATGGGATGAAATGGATCTGTTTAGTCATGGACTCCTCATGGCAGATATTTGCAGCTCATTACAGAGTCAGTTACCCATTAGCTACCATTTTGGGTATTTTCACAAAATAGGACAGCATTGGAAATTTGAGGTCTCATTAAACAATGCACAGACTGCACTGAGTGAGGGTAATTCACTTTTGGTGGTGGTGGTGCTCTTGTAGTTCTGTATTGGGGAGCAGCTTGAGTATCTGTGATTTGCTCTGTCATATTTTGTCAGGCAAAATAAGGAGTTGCCTTCTGAAATCCATGCTGAGTCTGAAATGGGAAAGGCTGCTTGGGGATTAACCCTTGAAGCCTGGGTGTGTTGTCAGTCACTGTTCCCCTGGGCTGTGGCTGGGGCTCTGACTCTCCCTCTTGCAGTTGTGCAATCTGTTTTCAGTAACCTTCAGTGCAGAGTTGAATGGGAATTAAGACTCTCCTGCATTTCAAAATGCCATTAATGCAGGGTGTGTGTGTGATCAGATCACCCACTGTCTTGCAAAAATTGAGAAACTGGTGCAGAAAGAAAGGCAGACTTTGAATTTACTCTGTCCAGCTTTATCAATAATGGATTCATGCATTTCCTTTTTTTTAAATTTTTTTTCTCTTTTTTGCAGGTACCACAAGAGCCAAGCTATTTACCTGGAGTCTAAAGAGAACACGAAGATCAGCTGTGTGATCAGTTCTGTGGGTGCCAACGAGGTTGTGGCTGCTTTTATTTGTCAGCAGAGGGGGGAAAGACATGGGTTTAGTAAGGGCTGAAGATAGATACCTGTCTGGTGTGTAAAGAAGCTGAAGCCAAGATAAAACTGACTTGAGAAATCTCTTTTTGAGATGGGAAGAGACTTGCTTTGTTTCTGAAGGCTAATCCTGTGTTTTGCAAGCTCCTGCAGCAGTTGGGCAAAGGGAGCACTTTGTTCTTTGCTTGCAGATTCCAGACACTTCAGGGAAAGAAATAATAGATTTGAGTGCACTTCTCCTCAATCAGCCAATAAAGGAATTTTAATTTGTTGTGGCAGCTAAGGGAAAACACTTTATTTTGCCCAGAATGAGTTGCATGTGGGATCTGTTTGTGTCACAGCTGTTCCCTTGCAGTGGCAGTTGTGGCACTCAGTTGTTCAGATAAGAGCAGTGGTAGTGTGCTTATGGGTGCATTAAAATTTGTTAAAAGTTATTGCTGTAATTTAGCAAAACTAATGTATCATTCCATCGCACTGTGGTAGAATATAAAATTGTACATGTTTGTTTCCTACAGTTGCTCAAAGTTTATGAATTTTTGAATTATTTTGGCAAGCAAAACATGCCATATCCTTGGAAATGTTGCAGTTGGGAGATGATTATCAATTAATGTTGATTTTAATTTCTCTGGAGAAATAATTGAAGTAGAAATTCAGGCAAATACTGAATCTATTTTATATTGAGGGGTCCTGTTAATAAAGTCAATTTATTACTAAAATAATAGAGGTAAATCAATTTACTTGCCAGGCCTCTAGCTAATATGTGAAGAAAAAGAAAGCTCAGGGTAAATCACAGGCCAACATAATTTTATAATCCTTTGCATTAGGAAATATTTGACTTCTGAAATACTGCAGTACTAAGGAGTGGATAATTCTTACTCAGTGTTATTTATTTAAATATGTTGAAATGCATTAGAAGGCTATAATGCAGAGGAAATTGCTCAGACTTGATTTTTAAAGTACAGGTTTTTAGATCTAAATACCTTGAAGGTGGTTTCAAAAACTCTCTGGAGTGGCTGCCCTGGTGGCAGCAATTTGTCTTGTGGCACGTGGTGTGAATCCTTCCATGCAGGTGTTTAAGAGAGAGGCCCTTTTATCTCCAGACACAATTTCTGTGGTACATGGTGGGAAATGCTTCATGGAACAGAATCAGAAGAAGCTTTTCATTTGACTAATAGTTACTTGTGTGGGCAAATCCCAGGATAGATAATTTTATGATCTGTGGATCTAGAGAGACTTAGTCTTGATTAGGCAAAGCTCAGTGCCACGGGTCTGTTGTGAGCTGTCGCAGGAGGAACCTGCTTTCCTGATGGTGCTTGAAAGAGTCATTTTTCTCGAGGACTGTTTTGAGCAGGAAGTTAAGGAGGGGAAGTTAGACACCTTATTTCATTTTCTGCTCAGGTTGCAAATGCCTCATGTGGGGAGGGAGAGAGGATTAACCTCATTGATCTGTGCCCCCTGAGGGGTTCAGCTCCGACACTAAGACACAGAATTAATTTGTCTGTGTGCTGCTTGCTGCGAGTTTTCCCTTTTTCTCCCCTGATTCATCTCCCTGCCCCATTCTTTTTGCCCTTCCTCTCCTGCAGATCTGGGTGAGGAAGACCAGCGACAGCACCAAGATGAGGATCTACCTGGGGCAGCTGCAGCGGGGCGTGTTCGTGATCCGCCGGCGCTCGGCCACCTGACTCTGCTCTGCCCTGTCCTGGTTTTTATCAGATCACCAAACCTCTGCCAGGGGCTCACAGGCTGCTCACTCCTTCCAGCAGCAGGGAACAGTCCTGACCTCTGACGAGACACTTTGTGGCTGGCCACATAATCCCCAGTAGTCCTTAAACCTTTAGTGATGCCCAAGCACTGCCCTGGACTATTTCTGGATTTTGCATCAAGCTTCTGTACGCTCTCTTTGTATTTTGGGTGACTGTTTGAGAAGACTTGGCATCATCCTCCTTTTTGTTGTTGTTTCGTGGTGCACAGATGGGACTCATGTGTCAAAAACATCATCATCATGTTTCTGTTGGGAGTCAGACCAGTGGAAGAAGCTTTGTTTGTTGAGACCTGAGGTTTATTTGTGCTTTTTGGCCTTATTTTCCTGCAAGGCTCAGGATTTTGGGCAAAAGATGAATCCTGCCAGGTTTGAGCTGCAGCTGAGAGATGCCTCCAGAATACCTGGTGCACAACATCAGCTTTGTTGGATGGACTGTTGGAAGACTGGAGACTTTTTTAGGATGCTGTGGACAGCTCAGAAACTGCTGAAAGTACAGTGATTTTAATGTAGCTCAGAGTCACGTGTGGTTAGTCAGAAGCTTCCGTTTCTCTTCACATTAAAAAACCCTTCAATGAACAAGCAGAGTATGTCTGTTTGCTGATAGAATTACCTGGGATAGGTGGATGACTAAATTAAAGGAATAATTACCTGGATTCTGCAGATAGCAAGGCTGTATGAACTCTGTGTATCTATAATCACTCAGAGATGTAAAGAGGCAAAAAATCAATTTCACTTTTTCTACTGATGCTCAGAATCACAGGTTATGATGGGATCCTGCTGACAGGAGATCTGTAGTATCTTCCCAAGGATCAGAGAAGGTACAGAGTAGGAAGTGGACATGCTGTTAGCTGGAACCTTCATTCCCTGAAATGTTCTGCAAAGAGCTCCTCTTGAAGGCTGTTTTAATTGCTGGAGGTAACACTGGGTTTCTACACTTGCCCTCCTGCAGCTCAAGTGACAATGCCCAAATAATGACATTAAGGTGCTCCCTAGGTGTTTAAAGATTTGTCTCTGGCATTCCTTTGTTATTCCCAGTCATTTTCTGATGGCTGGAAGCACCAATGCCACGTGTGACTGCCTTGGCAGGGGCCACATGGTGCCCTGGCAGTGCTGTCACATCTCCACCTTCTCTGCAGAACAACTTAGTGCTCCTTTTGATTACTAGTCCAAAAGTTTAAATTGTCCTTCTCAATCTCTGTCACTTTGAGGCATCTTTGGTTTTGCTTTTGAACTGCCTTCTTGTTAACATCCATCCAGCCTTTCCTTGGTGTGTGGATAAATGGAGCCCAGGGAAGGGAGTTGCAATGGCTGTGCCCGTTCCTTTCCTGCAGTTGGGTGGCAGTCACATCCCAAAAACTGATGCCTGTACGTGGGTCTGGAGTGGAGTGTGATGGCTGAGTTCCTGATGTGACTGAGACAGCTGACTTGATTTTTGCTGAGTTTTGAGGATCTGGAGCTCTGGCAAGGAAGGAGAGGGTGTTTCCCACCCTTGACAATGTGCCATCTCTGCTGCAGCATAGGCAGCCAAACGCAGCAGGCTGGATTTTGTCAAGTTAACAGCTTACTTAATATAACTTAACATTCTCTGCACATGTCACAGGTTTTTGATAAGGTGATGATGTATCAGACAGGATTTGTCACTGAGTCTTTAAATGAACATCATTCTAATAATAAAAAGTGCTAAGGAAGTAGGATTTATTTCCTGTCTGTATCACTTTATCAATACATTTATTTGTGGGAATTGCTGGTGACTTGTGCTCAGTGTTGGGGAGCTACTTTGCCAGCAGCCATCTGCTGCTGTGCTGTTCCCTGTTCTGGGGTAATTTTGGGAGTTCACAGAAGTGTGGCTGGGATGTCAGTGTGTGTGGGACAGGAGAGGGGCTCCATGAATCCATGGTGAATCAGGGCACTGCCTCCTCATGGGAGTTGGCAAACCCCAATCCCAAACTCTTCCACACCACTCTTAGGCCTCCAGGAGGGATGTGTGAGGTTTGTACAATTCCCTTCTGCCAGAATTCCTTGCCAGTTTTCCTGGGTCAGCCTTTGAACTGCTGATTTCTGCTTTTGGCAGCCCTGAGTAGGGGTTGCACTGCTGTAAATGGCTCAAACTTAAATGCTGCACTGAAGGAATTTTGTTTATAGGCTACTTCATCCCCAGTTTCTTAATGAAATGAAAGTCTGCCTTGCCTCTGTTGATCACCATAAAGAGTAGATGTGTCTCACAGAGTACATGAATATTGTATCCTGGATTTTTTATCCTGGCAGGCTGTTCTGTAATGGCCTGAGCCATTTGTGAGGCTGGAAGTGATAAACTGCAGTGCCTTGCTGTGCACTCAGGGAAGCAAGTGCATTTTTTTTTCTTTTTAATCCTAAAAGGATGCACAAGTAGTTCTGTGGTGAGGATGAGGCATGTGGAGATCAAGAGTGGAGACATCATCTGTAGAGCTGAAGATTTCCTGCCACGGGTTGGAAAAATAGAGACAAGTTACTCAAGGAGATGGACAAGGTCTTGCTTGAATTCTAGGAGAAAATTGGCTTTTTTTGTCTGCTCTTTGCCTGCTTATCATCAGTCTTGAAGGATCCCAGCCCTCTGAGCAGAAACAGCTTTGCTGCAGGTATGAAACAATTTAATCCTCATTATGAACAGCATTCAAAGCAAATTTAGGAAATGGCTTTAACTCATCGTTACAGTAATTTTAAAGAAAGGTGAACCTTCTGCCAAAAATAGACTTTTATTGAGGGTTAAATTGCAGTTGGCTGAGTCATATTAAGCTTTTTTTTTTTTTATTGCCTTGAGAAATGGACTGTGATGTTGATATGTGCAAAATAAAAAAGACATTCCCCCCAGCCATTAGATGTTCCAATGGAAGGAAGCCAGATCAGGGAGCCAACTTCCAGGGGTTTTTTGACATCATTCTCAACAAAGTTTCCAAAGAGGCTTTTTCCAAGGACAAATGCTAATACACAAAATTGGCTTTTTTAGTTTATGTGCTCTGCCTGGAATTTTGTAAAGAGACAAAGGGATTTAATGACAGAAACCTTAATTGTTTGCCTTGATTTTTGTACATTTCTGGGGAACTTAAAGAAAATAAAAGCTTAAAGAGCAAGGAATAGCTTTGTGGATAACTGAGGTTCTTCCTCCTTCAGAAAAAAAGGAAAAGCAGCATTTGTGTTCTTATTCCACAGAAGCAAACACTGAACTATTCAGAAATTCTGAATGGGTGTCTAAGGTTTGCTGTTACTATTTTTAGTTTGCCCAGTTCTAAAGCTAAGAATTTAATACACAGTGAAATATTTAGAAAACAAAAGAATGCACGTTTCTGGTTTTCTATGATTTATTGAAAACCTGTCATCACTACAATAGTGGAATTATTTAACTGTATGAAATTTAAAATTTCAATGTTTTGCTGAGTGTGGAAAACTCCTTTAATATTTAACATCAGCCCAAACTTTGGGGATGCCAGAACATCTTGTAATACTTAAGTGCCTATCACTTTACAGTGGAGTAATTCTGTTTATTTAGATTCCTCCTTTTCAAGCAAGAATGCCTTTCTGTAAAATATTTATTTCAATTTTTAAATAGGCATGAAGAACAGCTTGGGTTTATGAAAACCAAAACCCCCCCTAAAATATTTGGGGTTTTTTTGTCCCTCCAATGTGATGCTAATAAATAAGAAGATGGGGGAGAGTGGCTCAAAGAAGCCTTGGGACCAACATTAAAATAACATTTAGGTGACAACAGAAATGCAAAATATTTGTCATGGTGTATATCTAAACAGGATGGGTGTCTCAACTCCCCTCACATAATTAAAATGCTGAACAGCAGCACAGGAAGAGTTACTTAAGCCTTTGGTTCTAAAATAGGAATGCTCTGAGCAAAGCCAGGCATTTGTAGGGCTTTGGAACCGAGAGCTGTAACCCACGGGAAGCAGCTGCTGATTTATTCCATCAATCTCACATTTGAAAGCTATCAGTTCTCTGGATGCCTCAGGTAGCTTTGTCATTTTTCATTTAGTTCTAATTTGCATCCCCATGTTCTGCCCTGAATCCTGAGAGGGGGGAAAAAAGGCAGAATAATGATGAAATGTACATTTTTCATTTCACTTTATTAACGCTCCTTATTTTTATTGAATTTAGGATTCTTTGGAGGGTGGTCACTGCCTGCAGATCTCTGCAGGTTTAATGGCCAGCCCAGGTCATGAGAGCTAACAAGCTTTAACAAAAAATAAATAAAAATGCAAATCCAGGGGGAAAACTGGTATCTTCAGTCAAGGTTTCTGCTTGGTGGTTTCAATCCTGTTTGGAATTGGTGACTGAAAGGTTTTTAAGTGAACAGACTGGTGGCACTGGCTGACATAGGTTTGGAGGACAGGCTCAGGACACATGGATGGAGCTCCATGTCTGCTTCCATCATTAAATGAGGAGGTAAGTCAAGTTTTTTGTTTGTTTTGGGCTTTTACCTTATTTTTTTCCCAGGGTGTTTGATAAACGATTGATTTCTGTCACACAGTTGAAGGCAGCTGCTGATCATGTCAAGTTCCTGTTAACACTGAAAAATTACTCATTCTGGAGAAGAAATAGCCTTTTGCCCCTGATCTAAAATTTAGCAACACTGCCTAATGGCCACAGGAATATCTTTTTTATGATGTGATTAGAGAAGAAACATTCCAAACCTCACACATCATGAGGCATCACGTAATGGGGAAGGCTCTGAATACTGATGATGCTAAATCATGTAAAGCAGTTGCACAAAATGAGTAGAAAAGCAGGAGGCAAAGATTCTGTTGGAAAGGATTTCTGGGGTGGTAAAAATCTTATCCATTGAAATTGGGAATTGCTGAAACAATTGGTTCCAGACATGGAGGAGAGTTTGACCTGGAACCTGGGACCCAGGGATGCTCAGTCTGTAATGGGATCTCAGCATTAGAATATTGATTAGGTCTCATTTTGGACCAAGCCTGGAGTTTTGCAGTCCAGGAAAGGGAAATAAAACATGGCAGAGTTGTTACCAGCTCTGCCTCAGCCTCGTGGTCTTGTCCTCCCCTGAGAGAATTTAAAACTATTGATTTGTTTGCTCTTCCATTGAAATAGCAATTTTGGGAAGAGCTTTGAAAGTCTGACAGAAATGCAGTGTGTGTCCCCTGAAGATGGATAAACCCTTCTCTGTTCCAAAGAAGGGACAATTGGTGGCAATCCAGTGAGTGGCTCTGCCACAGCAGGGCTTTGCCCCTGCAGGATTTCATCCATCTGAGCAGACACAGGAGCCTGCCATGTCCAGCTGCTGTGAAGGGGAGTATTTTGCAGATATTTTGGGCTGCAAAGCTGCAGGTTTTGTGCTCTCATACCTGGGCTGCCTGTGTGATGTCTGGGCAAGGGAGGTGGGGTGTGGAAGGCAGATCCTGGACTGTCCTCAGAAGGAATCACAGAATTATTTGGGTTGGAAGGGACCTTAAAAATCATCTTCCACTCCCTGCCATGGGCAGGGACACCTTCCACTATCCCAGGGTGCCCCAAGCCCCAATGCCCCACCTGGCCTTGGACACTGCCAGGGATGCAGGGGCAGCCACAGCTTCCCTGGGAATCTGTGCCAGGGCCTCAGCAGTGCAGTGAGGAGTCTCTGGAGCAGTGAGCAGGGCTGGGTACCTCTCAGTGCTAATCTGGCTTTCTCAGAGAGCTCTGAAGGTTTTGTTTGCTCTGAAATCCCATGAGGGCCAAAGGGAGCATGAGGGATGAGCAGGATGTGCTGGGCTGGCTCGTGCCAGCCTCTGAAACCCCAGTGCTGATTCCCTGGGGGGATCTCATCCACGTGCCTTGAAAGGGATGTGAACAGCCTCAAACACTGGCTGTGGCCTTCCTGAGGCCTGCAGTGCCTCTTTATCTTGTCACCCAAGCTAAGGTATCAATAACCCCCACACAGCCTCTGAGCAGAGGGCTTTCTCCCCATCCATCCTGCCTGGCAGGTGCTCCATCTCGATTATGCCTCAGCTCTGCTCTATCTGTCATGTTCCTGGCCTGAATGACAGAGCAGGAAGGTGCTGCAGGTGGGAGCATTTCCTGCCTGCCTAATGGGGATGTAATTAATGGATGCAGCCAGCCAGCCGAGCAGAGGCACCAGGCCTCTCCTTCAGCCACCCAGCCGTGCTGTGTGGCACACCCCGCTCCACGGTGGTGCTGCATATTCACTTAAATTCTGAGGCATTGCTACATTTGATGAATGTGTCATAGGGAACCTTTTCACTGCTTCTGCAGCCTTTTATTGCCAAGTACCTGGCTGGATGGATGTGGTGTCTCAGGTGAAGGGGAATGTGCTGCAGGACCAGGCAGGCTCTGGTTAGGTGGCTTGTCACTGGGGTGATGGCTCCGACCCAGGAGGTGTCCCAGCCCTCCACCCTGCCTGTCACTTGTTCCCTCAGTGAGCTGAGCGTGCTGCAAAGGGGCTGCAGGGACAATCACAAACATGGGACTGTTCAAAGGGCTGCTTGGGCTCTCACCCTGCTTTCCCCACGGTCTCCTTTGGGAGCAGACATGTCCTGCATTCCTGCTGGAAGGAAGGCGGTGAGGGCGAGTTTTGCTGCCTGGGTGTTTAACCCAGCCATCATCCTCATCATCATCATCAGAGCACACGGAGAGCCTCTCTGTCCGTCGAAAATTGGGATTTTTACCTTCTGTGTTTTTGGGGTGTGCTGCCCGCTCTCACCCCTGGCACAGCTGGTCTGAGGTGTCCCTCAGTGCTGCAGCCAATGCTCCATTCCTTTGGGGCGCTGTTACAAACAAAATTCGGCAGCACGGTGTCAGTGCTGCTCCTGCCCCATTAACTGGCTTAATGAGCCTCTCAAACGGCTCCTGCTCGACCTTCCTGCCCTGCTCCTCTCTGGGGGGCTGGACTCCAGCACTGGGGTCCCATTTTGGGAAGGCAGATCACTGCAGCTCAGCCCTGTGCAGGAGTTTGGGGAGTTTGGAGTTTGCCACAGCTCTGTGTGCATTAGTGACAAGGCTCCCTGAGCGCTGGGAGCCCGCAGGGCTCCGGATCCACACCTGGCTCGGGTGTTCCCATCCCCCCGGGGTGTTCCCATCCCCCCGGGGTGTTCCCATCCCCCCGGGGTGTTCCCATCCCCCCGGGGTGTTCCCATCCCCCCGGGTGTTCCCATCCCCTCGGGTGTTCCCATCCCCTCGGGTGTTCCAGCCCCTCGGGTGTTCCCATCCCCCCGGGTGTCCCATCCCCCCGGGTATTCCATCCCCTCACCAAGCCAAACTCCTCCCGCGTTTCCAATTTCACACCGACCTGCTCTTGACGTTTATAAACAAACTCTCCTATGTTCATCCACTTAAAAGCAACCGAATCCCTTCTGGAGAAAGACTTTTCTCCTCTCTCCCGTTGCTGTGGCAATCGCCGCTGCCGAGCAGGGCGGGCGGGAGCGGCCAGCCCAGCGTCGGTGCAGAGCATCCTCCTTGCCTGCCAGGGGCACCCAGTGCCTGCTGCTGCCTGTCTCGCCGCTGATTTTACCCCCATAGTGGTTTTGAAATGCGAATCTCAAAGGTTTCTACAGAGAGAAGTAAATGAGAACCAACGTGATGACTCATTCGGGGAGGCTGAGGCACAGGAGAGCAGTGATCAGCCAAAGGCGGAGAGCTGGCTCTGTAGCTCAGCTGGAAATCACATCCTCCTTCCTCGACTTAGCTTGTACTCTGGGCTTGAGGGCAACAGCACCTTCCTTAAGGCTTTGAGCAGGGTTTTGTCTGTGTCAGAACTTCACCCACACCTCTGAGTGTGTCATCCCCAGCATCACACTCTTGCCCCTTCTCCATGCAGCTGGCCAGGCCAAGGCTGCCTCTGGAGCAGGTGACTGGCTCATTTCTGGATCACCAGCTCCATTTGGTCGTTGAGTGTGAGAAGCTGGTTGCACAAACCTTTGGAAGAGAGCACGTTTTCCTTGGCAGTTGGTGGAGATCCCAGGGATGTTCTGTTAATCACATCCATTCTCCAGCGAGCTGCTGGCAGATGGCAGCTCCCAGGGGATAATTAATAATTGGTTTGTGCAGGATGTTGAGTGTGGAATGGCAATGTCCATGCAGATTCTAGGTGAAGCTCAGAGAGGACCTGTGGCCCTTGGAAAGGAGGATCTCACTCTCCAAGGTGGGACTCATTAGCTAAAGACAATAAAACCCATCCTGAAGGGATCAAGGGCTTTCTCCCTGCCACCTCTGGCTCCCCCAAGGCATCAAGCAGCTAAAGGATTGCAAAAGGAGAGGAAGAGAAACTGTTTGACATCTCTGGGCTTTGATCTGCTGTGGAAGATTTCTCCCCTCAGCTTGGGGGGAGAGGGGAATGTATTCAAAACCAGAAAGCAAATGCTTGTGGGTCGGGTCTGTAAGGAGCAGCACCCTCAGCTGAATTTTCTCCTGGGGAATTAGCAGCAGCAGAGTGACAAAGCAGAGTGACTGGGGAGCTGAGCACCCTCTGCCACGGGCTCTGCCAGGGGGACAGGTGGCACAGGTGCCACTTGCAGACAGCATCGCCCTCCCAGCAGGGAGAAGGGAGGGGAGAGGTCAGGCAACCTCCCTGTGGTGTTTGTTTTGTTTTGTTTTGTTTTTTGTAAGGCTTTCCTCTAGATATCTTCTCCAAATCCTCCTTTCCAAAGGCAGCTGGCTCAGCAGGGAGGTGGGAGCACAGGCAGGATGGGGGTGATCAGTGAGGGGAACCCCCTCCCTAACTCTGAACTCTGAGGCCTCTGTGTGCAATTTAAAGTGGGGAAAGAAAGACATCTGTACCAAGGATTTGTCAGGCTTGTTGCTGGCAGATAAGCTGGTTTTACCGAGTGGCTTGACATGTAATTCCACACAGTGTGTAGATGTTTGTCTTATGTTTACCTAGAGGAAGAGATTTTCTATCAATCCTGAAAAAATTAACCTTGTGTAACGGTGCATATCCTCGGTGAAAAAGAGTGTGAGGATCTGTCAAGATGTCAGGCTTGCCTGGAATGAGGGTCCTGCAGAAGACAAGTGGCATTAATGTCTTTGAAGAGGTTTCATTTAGGAGTAATGGAGTCCCCAGGCTTTTGGGGGCCCCAATAATTGAACTGAAGAGGTTATAAAGCCTAGAAGGGAAATGCTGTTCAGAGCTGGACAGACAGAGACACTCTCAGAGGGAGAGGGTCAGATAGGTTATTTCTACTGTAAAACAGCATCAGAAGGATGTGAAGATTTGTGCCTAAATTACAATCCTCTGCCTGGGATCATTTTAGGGAAGTCAGTAAGACTTGGAGGTCTGCTTCTAGGGGAGAAAAGGGCTTGGGTCTGAGTTTTAGTTTAATGGTGCTCATGGAAAGAAACACAACCCCCCTCTGCTCTCTAAATCATCAGGCAGGTTTGCAGGACCACAGAAATTAATAATTATCTTAAAAAAGAAAAAAAAAAAAAAAAAGTCAGGAAACTTCTTGAAGCTTCCACATCTGTAATGCTGCAAGTCAGCACACAGTGTCTCCTCTCTGAGGAAAAACCCATGTTCAGAAAGTGCCTCCTTTCAGAGCCTGAAAATGGATCCTTTACAATGTGTATTTTTCCTACCAGGGACCGAGTGTTTGGATGGAGCTGTGTTTTCTGCCTGAGACACTGAGCAGAGTGTTCCTCTTGACAACTGCATGTTGGCTTTAAAATGCTTTTTGAAATAATGCCCTTTCTCTTCTGAAGGCTCTCCAGCTCTTACAAAAGTGGAGAAATTACCTTGCTTGTGAGGAAACAGGCAGGGAGCTGTGGTGCCTGCACTGCTGGCAGCTTCTCCCTGTTTGCCCCAACTCGCCAATAACCAAATAAAACAACCCCTGTTAATTGCCCTTCTTTACAAAATCCACTTATTTCATAAGCACTGTGGAGGGACTAAGAGGGTGAGTCTAGGTTGAGGTTTGCCCTTGTAAATCCAGGTTTTCAGCTGGAGACCTGCTGCTGGTGTCAGGGTACAAGCAGTGTTTAGTTTAGTTTCATGGGAGGGACTTTCTGTTGTTGGAGATGTTGTTTTGGCCTTGGACACCTCCTCTTAACAAGCTCCTTCTCCAGGGAAGCTTTGAAACCCGCCCGAGGTTCTGAATTGGCTCTGAATAAAAGGTGCTGTGCGTCTGAAGTGCCCGGCCCAAGGGCTCTCCAGCAATCCAAACAGCCAGCACACAAAGCCATTAAACCTCAAGTGCCTGGCCATGATCACCTGGAGACAGTTTGCAGCTGAGTCCCGCAGGAACCGGCTTTGTCTGAAAAACCACCCGCGGCAGGTGGGAAAAGCCCAGGTAGGTCTTGTTGATTCATCAGGGTGGGTGGTTTAGTCCTTCAGCCAAGGGGAGTGGGAACAAGCAGAAGGGAGATTAGGGAGATGGTTTAAAGGGGATTCTGTGCTTTCCCCCCCTCTGCTGAGGCACTGGAATTTCCAGCTGCATGACTTAATGGGCCTGGTGTCTTGTATCCTGAAAGCAGACACATGGCCTGGAGCCAGACCTGACCTGCTCAGGTCCATCTGCAGGGTGAAACCCCAGAAGTGCAACTCCTGTGCTGCCTCGGAGCTCCTCTATCTCCTGGCACCTCTTCCATGAGCAACACAGAGCAATATTGTTGTTATTGTTATTATTATTAATTTTATTAATTGTATTTTTGTTATTATTTTTAATAATTTATTTTCCCTCTTGATACCACACCAGCTGGAGCAGCTTCTTCCAGGGTGGGGAGTCTCCTGTGCATGCTCTGCCGAGCCAGGAGACTGCTTGGAGTTGAACATGCACTTCCCTCCTGAGGCTTAGAAGGCTGTATCTACATTTTTAGGGATTTTTTTTCCCCTCCAATTTATTGAGGTACGAAGGGAAGATTATGGCACTTGATGATTTAATCAACATAATCTCCAGATAAAACATGCTTATGTTATACTACTGGGAGATACTAATTTATGCTGGTTTGCTTCTCTAAAGGTAAATTAAATCATTAGTTTTAAGACTGGATTAGTTGCACATGTGTCCTGCCTCTTAAAAAGGTAGTTCAGGAGTTCTTAAATGTTTTTTTGTCTTTGTATTTCTCAGGAGCCATCGAATCCCTTCAGTGCAGGTGCCATGAAAAGTGGAACTGTGGTGCAGCACCCAAAGGTGGGACCGGGACCTGCTCCTGCCCCATGCCCCCTTCTTTGTACAGGAGCAGCATTTTAGCAGCTCATTAATTCAGAGAGAAGGCTTTGCCCCAGCTCTGGAAAGCAGAATTGCTCCTTTGATCCAGCCTGTGCCTTGAGCTGCCCGGTGTGTGCTGGAGGACACCTGCCTGGAGCAGTGTCCACATCCATCTCCCCCTGGAGAGAGCACCGGGACACCCGGGGGGGTCACATCCAGGGCCAGCCTGGTGGGGCTGGGAGCAGCCTGGGCTGGTGCAAGGTGTCCCTGCAAGGAGAGGAGCTTTAGGATCCCTGGGGAAGGTGTCCCTGCAAGGAGAGCAGCTTTAAGGGCCCTGGGGAAGGTGTCCCTGCAAGGAGAGGAGCTTTAGGATCCCTGGTGCAAGGTGTCCCTGCAAGGAGAGGAGCTTTAGGATCCCTGGTGCAAGGTGTCCCTGCAAGGAGAGGAGCTTTAGGATCCCTGGGGAAGGTGTCCCTGCAAGGAGAGGAGCTTTAAGGGCCCTGGGGAAGGTGTCCCTGCAAGGAGAGGAGCTTTAGGATCCCTGGTGCAAGGTGTCCCTGCAAGGAGAGGAGCTTTAGGATCCCTGGTGCAAGGTGTCCCTGCAAGGAGAGGAGCTTTAGGATCCCTGGGGAAGGTGTCCCTGCAAGGAGAGGAGCTTTAGGATCCCTGGTGCAAGGTGTCCCTGCAAGGAGAGGAGCTTTAGGGTCCCTGGGGAAGGTGTCCCTGCAAGGAGAGGAGCTTTAAGATCCCTCCCAACCCAAACCTGTTCTGGGATTCTGTGTTGATGTGCTTGGGTGACCTTGGAAATTCAGGCAGCACCTCTGAACTGCCTGAAAATCCCCCCAGATGTCTCACTGAAGCTCCGTGAGGGCAGAACAAGAATTAAGAGCAGAATTAATTCACCGTAGTGGCTGGAAGGTGTCACAGCTCTTCCACACAGGCAGGGAAACTGAGGCACAGTGTGCCTCTCCTCCCAGAGGGCGGTAGCAGCATGCAGCAGTAAAATCTGGGTGCTTGATGCCAGAGTCCTTGGATTTGGGGCCGATGTGCTGAGCTGAGCCAGTCCGATCCCCTTGGGAATGCCCGGGGTGGAGGCGCCCCGACAGTGGCACCCCGAGCCAGGGGAGGAGAGCGGCCAGAGGCCCTGACGGCGATTTCAGGGCTGTTAAGGATGTGCTAATGAGCTTCCTGCTCCTTTTCCAGCACTCCACTCCCCCAGCTCTGCCCATGCCTTAACACCTCCATCCCGGGAGGACAGCGAACCCTCCACTGGAGCTGTGGCTCCATTTATCATGGATCTGGGCATCAGCAGCGCTGGAGGGGCTGAGGAGAGGACTTTGCTCAGCTCTCCATCAACACAGAGAGCTGGTGCTCAAGGCACCTCAAAGGAGCAATTGCTGGTCCCCCAGATCTGGGCAAAACCTCACCGAATGAAGGAGCTGGTGCAATACTGCTGTGGGTGAAGGGAGAGGCAGAAAGTGCTGCTGCAGGGTGCTCTCAGCCATACCCGGGCTCTGTGCTGTGTGGGATGGGCTCTGTGCACCCAGGAAAGGCCACATCCATCTGCTGTTTGCCATGCCTCCCTGGTGCTAATTTCCCTGGAACAGTCAGTCCTCGGGGCTGGCTCTGCTCTCGTCTCTGGGATGGTTGGTGGGATCTTCCCCCGCTCTGCTCTGCCTCTCTGCATCCCGGGGCCATCTGCTCCTGCCTGGGGTGGGTGTGCTGGGGGCTGCTCCAAATGTGGGGCTCTGGCTCTGGCACAGCCAGGATTGCTGCTCCCTATGGGACAGAGGCAGAGCTGGGGGAAGGAAACTTCGGTATCTCCAGGAGGTCAGGGCAGGGATGAATTCACGAGGCTGCACATCACACGGAGGGTGGGCAGC
This sequence comes from Urocynchramus pylzowi, assembly GCA_013397555.1. Lineage (NCBI taxonomy): Eukaryota > Metazoa > Chordata > Aves > Passeriformes > Fringillidae > Urocynchramus > Urocynchramus pylzowi. The sequence goes on from VZRH01004945.1 coordinate 107,649, forward strand.
AGGTGTGGAGCTGCCCTGAAGCTTCTCCTGCTGTAGCTCTTCCCATTCACTGCTGGACGTGGGTGCCTGAGCAAAGAGCACGGAGAGCCCTTCTTGCTTCACGACTGCATTTCTCCCATTTGAATATTCACAGGTTTTTTTCTGCTTGGCTATTTAGAGGCGAGTGTCTCCTCCTGTGCATGGTGCTCTTGCACCTGATTTACTGTGTGATGCTCTGGGATTAAATGTGAACCAGGGGGGCTGATCTAGTCTGCTCTGAGCTGGGCATCTCCTGGAGCTCCAGAGGCATTTCAGGAATGAAATCAGCTAATGAAACCCTTTTCCACCCTATAGGTGTGCCTCGTTTTGTGTTCAGCTCTTCTCCAGCCCCCCCTGGCCACAGGAATCCTTGAGAAGCATCCCTGGGGCTGAGCTCTTGCCCTTCACATGGAGGGCCCTCAGTTCCTGTGTGACTCTGTGTGTGTCCAGCTCCTCAGGGGCTGAGTTCTGGGGCTGTGCCTTTCCTGGGGTGATGCTGGCAGGGAATGCCCCACACAAGGTGGAGATCACCTCCCTGCTGCCACGTGGGTGGCTGTCTCACCAGGAGAGGAGATGGAAAGGTGCCCAGCTGGTACTTGTCACTTCTGACTGCAGGCATCAAGGATGTGTCACCGGCAGAGCAAAAGGGGAACAATGTTATTTTTGGCTGGATCAGGCTGTTTTCTCTCTCCAAGTACCACAGGCTGACACGAGGTGCTGCTGAACACTCAGTCTGGTTTATCTCTGCCTTGGTGAACAAGGGGGAAAAGCACTTTTTTTCATTATAAAGAAAGTATTTGTAGTCTCTCCTGCTGGCAGAACCTTGGCAACAAAGCTGGTGTGCAGGGTATATTTTGACTTGGTTTAATGTCTCTTTCAGGCTGCTGATGGCTCTCCTGAACCTCCCGTGCAGCCCTCCACGACTTGTCCTGCAGCACAGAGGATCCAGCTCAGTGCTGGGGAGCAGGGACTGTGCTGCCACGGGGATCTCCACACTGCTTGCTCTGCAGCCTGGGGGAGAGACAGCCAAAGCAGGTGGGTTTGGAAGGACAGGAGAGGTGGGAATCCTGGCCCACGGGGAGCAGCAGTGGGAGGGGGGGATCCCTCTGATGCTGAGCCATCCTGCCGCTGCCTAACACAGAGAGATCAAACCCCAGACAGCAGGATTATTTATTGAGGGGTTTGTTTGAAGTTGAATGGACAGGAATCACATCTCCAAACTGTAAAGAATGAGCTTTTTAGCCTTTTTCCTTTCCACAAAACAGCAGCAACATCTCGGCAGGGATGTCAGGGTGAATCTGTTTCACTGACAACAAGATTGTTCTGTCTAGACGGGGAAGCGCCGCCGAACCGAGGGAGGCTGCGGAATAATTTAAAGCCAAAATACTTTACTGACATTAAATTTAAAAATAAAAGCTGGCTTGACACACACGATGCTTGATGGATAGCTGGTGTGAGGGTGGGATGGCAGCTGGCTCTGACACAGAGCAGGGACTGGCAGTGTCACTCGGGGGGACCCAGTGGCTGCTGACCTGTCACCTTTCCCGGATAAATTTCCACCAGAATTGGTCCATGGGGGCCTCTGAGTGGCCTGTGGAGCTCACTGCAGGGATTCTCCACAATATCTTGAATTCTGTGGCTCTGAGGCAGCTGCCCAGCCCTCCCTGCCCCCTCAGTGCCACCTCCTGAGTGGCACAGGGAATGTTGGAGCAGAAAGGTCTGGGTGGGAGATGAGCCTGGCACTCCCTGTCTGCCTGGAGGAGCTGGCAGCCAGGGCTGTCTGGGGCTCGGGGCTGTGCTGGTGAGGTTGCAGCCCAGCCAGCATAAGGAATTTCCTTTCTTCTGGCAGAAAAAGAAAGATGAAATATTAAAAGCACGGCTCAAAGGCTGCTGTATATATATATATATATATATAAAAATCTTTTTTCCCCCTTCTGCTCAGCACTGCTTTGGTGTTGCTCAGAGACAGCAGCCAGTCAGAGCAGGAGGGTTGCCAGACTTGAGAAGAGAGCAGGGAATGGGGCTGAAGCAAGGGTGAAAGAGAAGGATTATCTCAGGTGGGTTGATTTCAGAGCTCAGGGAGAATGCTGACACTTCACCACAGCCTTCAGGACTTCAGTTTTCTGTTCAGCATCAGGAAACAAAACCTGGTTTTTTTTTGTCTCTGTCTCTACAGGTGAGGGCAGTGCCCTCTGAAGCAGGAGGACACCTCCATGTGCGTCACTGTCCTTGGATGAGGGAGGATGGGAGGAGAAGAGGGCCAAGGCACCCCTGGAGGAGTCCTGCAGGCTCCCAGCTTGCCATTTGTGCCAGCCTGGTGAGTTCAAGGGTCCCTGATGGCTGTGTGAAGTGTGGTGTGAGGTTTGTGTGAGGTTTCTCCAGGGCCAGGCTGCTCCATTTGCTTCTGCTGATGCCCCTGGGCAGCAAGGCACGCTGGCAGCACGTGCTGTGTCTGCTCTCAGGAGATTGGGGAGCAGTTTCCAGCAATCCCCAGCTGCTGGCTGGGCAGCAGGAAGCAGCAGCACCCCACAGGAGCCTTCATGGGAGTGCAGGAGGAAGCTGCAGGGAGGGAGAGGCTTGGGTTGGACTCCATGATCTTTAAGGTCTCTTCCAACCTCGTTATTCTGTGAATTCTGCTCAGCTGGGGTTGGTCTTTTTCTCCAGGCAGCACTGACAGAACCAGAGGACACAGCCTTGAGCTGCAAGGGAGATAGAGATTGGATATTAGGAAAAAAATTCTTACAGAAAGGGTGATAAAGTTGTGGAATGGCCTGCCTGGGGGGTGGTGGAGTCACCATCCCTGGGTGTGTTTAACAAAACCTGGATGTGACACTCAGTGCCAGGGTTTAGTTGAGATGTTGGGGCTGGGTTGGACTCGATGATCTGGAAGGTCTCTTCCAACCTGGTGATTCTATGAATCTGTGAGGGCTGAGGGCTGTTGTGTGCTGAGGGAGGAGCTGGAGGGATCCAATTCAGGGTGTTCAAAGCTGTTCCTTCCTCGTTCCTCCTACTCTGTGTCAGCAGGTCTTGAAGGGGAAGATGCAGGGAGGGGGCTTGGAGCAGGGTTAACTTCACCCCTCTGCAGGCACTGACAGCCAGGGCTGTTCATTGCTGGTCAAGGATGTGCCCAGGCTGGGGACAGAGTCACTTGCTGGAGCTCACAAACTGGGAGGAGCTGTGAAACAAGCACAGCTTGACCTCCACTCCAGCTCCAGCTGCTGCCTGGCCTCAGCCTCTGAGTCGCCTCTGGCAGGGCAGGGTGGGGACAGGCAGCAGAAGGGGGACCTGATGTCCCTTTTCCCACAGCCTTGTGCATTCCCCTGCCTCCTGCTGCCTGTAAAACACCCTGTGATTAATTACACCACTCTGCAGCCGCCGAAAATTTATTTAGAGTGTTGTGTTTGCTGCTGCTGCCACTTACACAATGGCAAATGTGCCGTGGCTGCTAATGGGTCACTGAAGGGGATCACAGCACTGGAGCTGCTCTGGGAGCAGGGCAGGCAGAGGGAACACTGCCAGGAAGGTGAGACAGATCTGTTCCAGCAGAATGGGCTCTGGTGCTTGCAGGAAATTGCTTGCTTCCCTGATAGCATCCAACTACTTTAATAAATCAATTTTTCCACTAGTTTGTTTAGCTTAAGCTTTCTCCTCCCTGCATCTTAAAAATTAGTCTAATAGGAGTTTTTTTTTTTACCTCTGAGAGGTTTGGAAATTATTTTCCTTCAAGGGTTTCACTTTCCTTGGGGTGCTCAGAATAAGAGGGGCCGAGGGAGTTGTCAGCTGGACAAAAGAGCCTCAGAAAAAGCCTCCCTAAAAATGCTACCAAAGGCATGCAGAAATCAGCCCAAGCTGAACCAGCTGCTGAATTTTAATGTTTCTGTGGGGCTGGTTTGTGTGAACTGAAGCAGGTTGTGTTTGTTCTATAGAACTCTGTGGGTATCTTGCACTGCATGTCACTCCCTCAGTGCTCTGAGAGCAATTCAGCTGGAGGAGCCATCACCAACACTGTTATCTTTATTGCCAGTCCTGCCTGATAAGTCTGCTGCCTCCAGGATGGCTGAGCCCAGTGAGTAGCCCAGACCTGTGTGTGTGTTCAGGAGAAAGCAGAGCTCGTGCTCAGGGGCTGCTTGCTGGGATCCCAACAGCAGGAGCTTCAAACAACCCCAAGGGCTGCTTTAAAACCATGGGATTTGCAGAGCTCTGCACAGGCAGTCCCTGGGATTTCCAGCACGTTGGGATTCAGGTGGTTCTCAGCTTGGAGGGGCAGAAATGTGCTGTAATTCCGTGGGCCCTGCTGTCCTTCCTGACATTACACTGCAGATTCATTGCAAAACTCAGCATGGAGCCAGTGCCTTGTGCTGGGCTCGGGCTTTCTGAGCCCAGGGCTGCTTTGCTGAGCTGTGCCCCACGTGGGAGGTGTCTGGGGCTTGGTGTCCTGCAGGGCAGAGCAGAGGTTCCTGGCACGGGGTGAAGCTGGGCTGGGTTGGTGCACGGATCCTTGTCCGTGGTGGCAATGTCCCTGCATCTCAGATGGCTCTGGGAGCCAGGAGCTCTTGTCTCACCCATGCCAGCTTCTGGTGCCTGCTGGCACTGGCAAACAGCCGTTCCCCTCCCTCCTGCTGAGCTGCTGGTGCCACTTGTCCCCTCCATTTCAGCTTTCTCAGGGACTGGGACTTTCTCCCAGCTCTGGGAACAGCTGGAGCTGGGATCACAGCTGGCTCCTCGTGGAGTCACAACAGCTCCCAGGGCACCAACAGCTCCCTGGTTTCTATCTGCTGTGTCTGGTGGCACCCCTGAGCTGTCCAGAACCACCCAGGTGCTGTGGATGCAGCCTTGGCTGGGAAAGGGAGCAGTCCTGGCTCGGAGCTTCTGAGGAGAAACAAGTCAGGTGCTCACAAGTCACTCATGGCTTCACCTGCTGTGTGGCTCTTGCTGAGGGATGGAAACACTTGGAGAAGGCCCCCCTTTGTCCCTCTCTCTGGGCAGAAGGGGTTTGTGGAGCCTGGCAGGGCTCTCTGGGGAGCAGGAACATCCCTGAGCTCCTGGCCCTGGGATCTGCCTCCATCCTGTGCTGCAGGGAGGGCTGTCCCTGCCCAGCAGAGCCAGGCAGCAGTGGGTGCTGGAGGGGCACAGGGCAGGCACTCCCAGCCTCTGAGGAATGCAGAGAGCTGCCTCCCTGCTCCCTTCTGAGGCCAGGGGATGTGGGAGAGAAAGTGACTTCTACAGAAATAAAGGAGACTTCCTTTTGGGTCAAGTGCTCTGGAAGGGAACGATTTTGAGATGAAAGGCTTTTTGCTCTGGTAATACATACTCACATTGCCTAGAGGGAAGTCTGCCTTATGCCAGGCTGCTTTCCCCTCTGGGGGCACTGAGATTGCAATTGAAGATGAATTTTCAACATACAAAAGAGAAGAAGAAAGCTGAGAGAAGACTTTAAAACATATCAGGGGTTCTCGTGGTCTGTTTTAATTTGTCAGCTTGTCTCTCTCGCTTGTAACATCCCTGTTGGGTGCAGGGATTGTTCCTCCTCTTCCCTTTGTGACTTGTTCCTTCCCTCTGGCATCTTCATCAATCCCAGGCTCTGTTTTAGTATTTTTCAGGATTTTTTTTT
>VZRH01004945.1:113304-142005 GCA_013397555.1 Urocynchramus pylzowi
TTTTTTTTTTTTTTTCCTTTTTTGCACCCAAGGCTGGTTGACAGAGCAGCAGGAGCTCCTGTGTGCTGCCCTGGGTGATCCCTGGGCTGCAAGAGATCAGAGAATCACAGAATGGTTGGGGTTGGAAGAATCCTTAAAGGCCATTTAGTTCCAACCCCCTGCCATGGGCAGGAATGTCAGCCACTGGATCAGGGTCTTGGCTGGCAGGGGGTGAGGAGAGAGCAGCCCTCAGCCTGGGGAGCAGCCAGGTGAAACCCCCTGAAAGGTCTGGCATGGGCCCTTTCCCTCTCAGTTTATGATCTGAAGGGTCTCTTCTGAAAGCATGGTACATTTGGCTTTGGTAAGGCCACGGGAAGCATCAGAGTGTTTAATTTCTCTGCTTTCTGCTGCTTTCTCCCCCCTGCCCTGCAGGGATGAGGCACACGCTGGGCTCTGCTGCTGCTTAGTGTGAAGTGCTGTAAAACCCCAGCATTGATTTCTCAATCAAAGGTGTCTGTTTGCTCCTCGGTCTGTGCTTTAATGCCTGAAAATCCATTTTTCACTCCCCAACAGTTTGCTGTAAGGTTTTTAAATCAACTGTTGTGCTTCAGAGCTCTGGGAAGGGAATGGATTCAGTCGAGCTGGCTCACCAGTGAGTTTTGAACCAGACAGAAAACAGCCAGAGGCTGTGGGAGCTCTCCAGTCTCAGGTGAGGCCTTTGCCTGTGCATCACTGTGGCTGGTACAGGACAACATTGTTCTCCTTATTCAGCTTTCTCTCTTTGGAAAGCTGTGGGTCTCCCTCCTGCCCCAACAGTGACCCTGGCTCAGCAGCTCTGTGCTCCCCAGGCTTTGGGGATTGCAGGCTGAAGTTTCAGGCTGTCCTGAAAACAGATGCCAGAAAAACCTCCAGACTTTTACATGACATTAAAAAGGAACACCATGTTCTCACCTGCACTTCCCCTGTTTTCTTGGCAGTCTCAGCACTTGCTCGCTGTTCCCAGAGCTGTTCCCACAGCTCTCCAGGGGCTGCACAGCTGCCCCAAGCCTTGCTGAAATGCAGCTGCTTTTGGGGAGGAGCAGAGTGGCTTGGGGCAGCAGGGAATGCTGTGCTCCTGCAGGAATTGCAGCTGGAGACTGAGCTGGGAAAGCTGCAGCAGCTCCTGCCTTGGCCTCTGCCCCCTCCAGCAGCTCTCCTGGATTTCAGTCATGTAGAAAAGATGTTTAACCCCATCTTCCCCCTTGCTAGAGGAGGGCAAATGCCATGGAAGATCCTTTCCAAAGGTGGGAGTGGGGTTGCTCTGCAGCCCTGGGAGGTGCTGGTGGAGGCTGGAGTGAAGGGGAAGCTGGTGAAATGCAGGTGACTCCTGGTGCTAATTGAATGCAGCAGATTTATCTGGAAGGAGCTGAAGGATGTGCATCAAGGATGTCTCAGCTATTCAAGTGAGAAATCAAATTAAACTTTGCATCAAACAGAGGAGCTGCTCTGTGCTGGGAGTTGTGTTGGATCCATTAAGGTTTTCCTGTGCCAGGCCCCCAGGAGTTGGTGGAGAAGAAAACCACTGCTCAGTGCCAGGGGCTGTGTTTGCTGCTCACCTGGATGTGTTCATGATGTGGGCAGCAGGAAAGGGGATCAGTGCTTTAACCTTCAGTGCCAGGGGCTGTGTTTGCTGCTCACCTGGATGTGTTCATGATGTGGGCAGCAGGAAAGGGGATCAGTGCTTTAACCTTCAGTGCCAGGGGCTGTGTTTGCTGCTCACCTGGATGTGTTCATGATGTGGGCAGCAGGAAAGGGGATCAGTGCTTTAACCTTCAGGAGAGCTGTGTGAGGACTGGGGAAGGGGACAGTGGCTCCACAGCAGGGTCTGTTCTGTGTGCCCATCAGCAGCACTGAGGGATCCTCAGGGCTCAGCCCCAGGGAGCTGCAGCTCTGGAAAACACTCTTATCCCAGTTCTCTTCTCCTGATCTCCCAACAATAGGCTGGGACACGGAGCCCCTTGGGAGCCCTGGGGTGTCTGGGAGGCAGCTGGCAGGAATTTGAAGGAAAGCAAAACCATCAGCATGCCACAGAAGCGTGGCTCTGACGTGCCTCTCATCAGGCACAAGTGCACGTGTGCTGCAGGCAAGGGACAGATCTGGACAGCACATTGCTCCCTGCACAGGGACAGATTGCTCAGAGGCTGGGTGGAGCAGACTTGGCATGGGAGAGGTGGCAGCCTGGAGGAAGCTGCCAGCCTGCTGCCAGGGGAATCGTCTGCTGGGAATCTGTGCAGGATTTTGGCTGCAAAAATTATTTCCCCACATGGCACCAGAGGCTCTGAGTGCTCCCAGGTAACCAAAGCTCATCCAGCTCTCACCATGGTGATGGTGGGATGCAGCAAAGAGCTGTCAGGAGGAGGAGAGGAACACTGAGCTTCCTCCAGTGCTGAATGCCAGAGGGTTCTCTGCCTCGTGTACAAAGGCCCAGCTTGGCAGCTGCTCTCTGGTTTGGTTTCTCTTCATCCCTTGATGCTCTGCTTTGGAAGCTCCAGCTTGGTATTTAAAAGCCATTTGCAGCACTGCTGCTCTGCTGCCAGCAGTAAAATTGGTCTGAGCCTGGGGTGCACAGACACATCCTGGTGCTGGAGCACAACCACCCCCTGGCAGGCAGGGCTGAGCCTCCTTGGGGGTCCTGCCTACTGCTGGGGCTGCATTAGGGCTCTCCAGCCAAAGAGATATCTTCCCTTCTTCCTCTTCTGTCATCTTACAAGGATTTTCAGGAATTTAAGATGCTAAATCCCAATTAGGCAGCACTTATTAATTTCCGAGATGTAATTTATTTACAGAGTGTTGCCGTTCGCAGCAGCGAGAGCCTGCTGGTAATTGCTGCAGTTTGCTTTCCAGGCTGGGATCTGAGAGGCTTGAAAAGCCCGAGTGTGGCAGCCAGGGTGGATCCTGCCTCCCAGGGATGTTGGATTATGGCCTGTTCTGACCCAGAGATGGGGCAACTGAGAGGCATTTTAAAAACTTTTATTCTATTTTCAGTCTCGTGAGAAGGGTGGACAATACAGATGTTATAATTCATGCCATCACAATCAGGAGCCAACTATTTCCTAATTACAATACACTCTAAGTGCTTCTTGGCCTAGCAGCTTTAGCCACACCATGCTGTAAATGCCTTAAAGCTAATAATCTAAAATTATCCCTCGTGGGTCCTACTACAATGCATTTTTCACAGTTCTATTTCTCTAAAGCATCCAGTCTTATTTGCAAGGCCATCCTTTGAAACTTGTTTCTGGCTCCATTTCTCTCTCAACAATACCTGTCCTATTCCATGGCACTTCTAAGTCAGTATTTCTTATCTCAAGGTTTGCATACAGATGCACACTGTGTGGGCCTTCTGTCAGGCTTTGAGAATTCTCTACAAATCCATTTCCCACATTGCCCCCTCTCTCTTGAATGGAAAAAGCTTTTTTGATGGGGTCCAAGGAGCTGAGGAAGGAGCTGATTCTCACCCAGACAGCTCAGCTTTTGCTGAAGGCAGTCCTGTCCTGGGCCATGGAGACATGGAGCAGTGCCATCCTCTCCTCATGGCAGTGCCCTTGCTGGCTCAGTGGATCCCTTTTGTTTGTCCTGGAAGGATATGGGTGTCCTCATCCTGCTCCAGAGCTCCTGCAAGGCTGGAGAAGCCACCTGACTGTGGGTGTGAGGGCAGAGCTGAGGGGAATCAGTGAGGCCAAAGCAGATGAGGCCCTACACACTCATCCTTTGGGCTGCCAGCAGCAGGGATGGATCTGTGCAGTGTGAAGGCTCCAGGCTGTGCTTTCCCCTTCTCTCCCTGGCACTGCCTGCTGCTCAGAGCTGCAGAGGTGCTGAACCCAAGCTCTGCTGACCTGTGACCCATTCCTCTAGGGCTGGCTGAGCTGTTCTCCTGGGACACTGGCTCCTCCAGGATGAGCTGGGCTGAGGGGCAGAGCTGTCCAGCCCCATCCAATTTTGTCTCCATTTTATCTCCAGCTGGGGCTGGGTTGAGAGAAGGAGCAGCCTCCTGTGGTTTGGGGGTGGAGAAGCTCTCCCTTCTCCAGCTCATGGAGCACTGGGCTCTGTCTTGCCATCTACACCAGCAGCACCTTCAGGAGTCTCCCTGGTGGCTCTTCAGGGAAATCAGCTGGAAGTTCATCAAAGTGCCAAACCACTGCCTTCACCTTGCTGTGCTTCCCAAGGACCACTGGAAAATGGGGAAACAGAGCTGCTGCCCTTCCCCTCCCGTGGGATGGGATCTGCTGGGGGTGAGTGTGCTTGTGTAGGACTGTGAGGTCCTGGTTTTGGTTTGGTTCCAGAGGCACTGCCAAAACTCCAGTGTTTCCTGCAGACTTCGACAAATGACTGCAAAATATTCTGGTTTTATCTTGTGGCTGCCTCCTGAGAGGCTCCTCCTCAGCCCTGCTGAGCCTGCCAAGGAAGCAGTTGTACCGAGCCACCATCTCCAGTTGATCCATAGTTCCTGTTTGTGGGCACAGGAAGTGTTCCAGGCTCCCAGGAGGGGGTAGGGATGGAAGCCTGGATGGATTGGCCATCTGGAATGCTGCTGGGCCATTTGGTACGGAGGATCTTGGAGGAGAAGCCTCTGGTGCTGCAGTGAGCTCTGTGCTGTTGGGATAATTTCTGGGAGCTCGTGCAGGCAAGTCCTGGCTTCTGAAATGCCTGGAACCAGTGAGTTTGGACCACTGCCTGCTGCTGGGATGATCCTCTTTAATGTCCTTGTCCAAGTATCCATGGAGAAGCGTGACCTGCTTCTTCCTAGGCTGAGCATGCCAGGATTTCCAGAGGGTTTCTGGTTTTGTTCCTTGATCCTCACCTCTTCCTCGAGCACTTGGTGGTGCCTCATGATGTGCTGAGCAGGGGCTGCAGGGAGTCTCTCTTCTCTCTCCATGGCTGGAGAGCATGAATCTGGCCCTGGAGCATCCCCTGCCCTTTGTAGGGCTCGAGTTCAGCAGTCCCCAAACTTAAAATGCAAATGAAATGGGAATCTGAGGGGCAAAGGGGCTGCTGACTCCTTCACTGCTGGGCTCTGCTGCCTGCAGGAGAGTGTTGCTTGTGTTCCCCTTCCCCAGCTAGCCTGGGCAAGGCCCTGGCCTGATAAAGGAAGGAAATTTCCTCAGCTCCTGCTGAGATCTCATTATGCACTTCTGTTAAGGCAGAGAAGAGGAGGGAGCACCCCAAGCTTCCTGGAGCTGTGGCACTGTGGAGTTGTGCAGCAGCACAGCCCTGCAGCCCTGGGGGAGGCTGGAGGGGGCTGAGGAAGGGTTACCCAGTCACAAGGAATCAGGTTCATGTCCTGGAGCTGGGATCTTGGCTCTCTGCTGGCTCCTGGAGCCTGCAGACAGCTGAGGAGTAGAGGCTGTGGTTGGACAGGGTTGGAGGGGGTCTGCCCAGGGGTGGAGAGCAGGGTGTTCTCCTCCTCCTCCCTCTCCTGCCTGGTTGGAGTTGTTTTCTGTGTGCCTGACCAGGGCAGGGCAGGCTCTCCTGAGCAGGGTGGCAGTGGGGGGTGATGAAGGTGGATGCTCCCAGGGGGTTACAGGGGGAAATGCCTGTGTTCCCATGCTCCAGGGATTTTTTTCAGAGAGCCTTGGAGGTGGCTGGGTAAGGTCTGCACTGTCCCCTGGGTAGGGATGCACCCTGCTCTGCAGGGCTGCACTGTCCCAGCCTCGCCTGATCCCACAGCCTTCAGCCCAGCTTGGTCTTGACCTCAGTCCCTGCTACACCTCCCAGCCCTGAGCTGCTTTTGGGCTCTAGAATCCTCTGGAGTTGTGCAGGAGTAACTTCAGCCTGGGGCTGGTAACCAAGCACCTGAAGAAGAGCAGGTTGTCAGAAGGCAGGACAGGCATTGCAGTGACAGCTATTAATTTAATGAATTTGCTACACCTCAAAAGAAAAAGAAAACAAAAAAACTTATCATGAGCCAAGATGGTTTTCCCTCAAGAAATCCTTGAGGTTGGGTGTTTCCAAGACCAGGAATGGAGAAACCATGGGATTTTTGCAAGCAAATAGTCCTGTTGTGCTACACAGAGAACACTGTCCTTTTTTTTTTTTTCTCTTGTGTGGTGCCTCTTAGAGCTCTGAGGCATCTCCAGAGTCCATCTCCAGACCCAGTGAAACGTGTCAGGCTTCAGCCAGAGTTGTTGCTGTGGCTCCAGAACCATGAACTGTCCATGCAGCTCTGGGCACGAGCACTCTTGGACTCTGGGGCTGCTGCTGGAGCTGACAATTTCTGAACTTGCTCAGCTCTTATTTCTTTCTCTGCTGCTCGTGGTTCTCTGCAGCTCAGCCCTGATGTCCTGCAGCAGATCCTGTTTTGGTCAGCAGTGTGATGGATGTTGAGACCTGTCAGAGGGTTAAAAAAGGGCTTAACACAGAGGAAAGGAACTCCTGCTCTGCCAGGGACCTTGTTGGAGAACCTTACCTAATTAACCTCTGAGGTGATTGCTCACAGTGCTGTTGTGTGCCAGCAAAGAGCCCAGGAATTGTCTCCATTGGGTGTCCCTCCCCTTGGAAATCCTGCCCAGACCTGCAGACAAGAAGGGCTGGAGCAGAGCAAGGCTGTGGGGGCACTGCCCATCCAGACATTTGACTCAAACTGCAGGGATGTTGTTGTACAGCTCCAGGTCCCTTTCCTGAGCTGGCAAAGCCTCCTCAAAACTCACTCAAAGTGCTTCTTCAATGGGTCTGAGCCCCTCAGCTTCTCCAAACCCTGATCTCTGCCCTGGGGGGGTTGTGAGAGGAGCTCCAGGCAGGGGGAAGGGGGTGGGGGGCTCTGGCTGTGGCTGCCAGAGCAAATCCAGCTGTGTGTGAGCATCTCCAGCCTGCAGCCAGGAACAAAGTCCTGCTGTGTCCCAGCTGCTGAAGGAGAGATGTGACCACACAGCCCCCGTGGCTGTGCCCAAAGAGGGCACTGCTGGGCCACATTCCTCCCCAGTGTCCTCCCTTCCCTCCAAGTGCCTTCCCAGCCCCAGGGGCTGCCTGGGAGCAGAGCTCCTCTGCAGAGCTCAATGGAAACGCCCAACCTCGAGGATTTCTTGAGGGGAAAATCATCTTGGCTCATGATAAGGCTTTATTTTTATTTTCTTTTTCTTTTGAGGTGTAGCAGTTATATTAAATAAGAAGCTGTCACTGCAAGGCCTGTCCTGCCTTCTGACAGCCTGCTCTTCTCAGGAGCTTAGGTGGAAAAACCACATCCATCAGATGTCCTTTTCCTCCTGTTTACATTTCTTCTTTGCCTTGACTCACCTGTAGGGAAGGCTCCAGGTTCATCCCACTGCTGAGGGTCCCCCGAGCTCCCCTGGAGCTGTCAGTCCCCAGGTGTGTCCCCAGCAGCTCCCCCTTTGCACACACCCTCAGGTGGCTTCCGCAGGGAAACACTTCTGATTAAATCTTGCTTGTCCAGGGAGAAAACCAGGGAGAAGCAGGTTGGGAAGCCTGTTCTGACAGAGAGCTGTCAGAGAAGGGAATGGCATTCCAGGCTGCTGCTCTGCTCCGTGGGAGGAAAGGCTTCAAACAGCAATTAGCCTGCACTCCATTTCCAGGGAAACAGCGCTCGGCGCGCCGGACAATGGGCTGCAGGAGGCAGGCAGGGCAAAAGCTCTAATTCTGGGAGGATATATTTAGGTGGGCTTTTTTCCTTTCAAAGGAAGGTAGGTTAGAAAGGCTCTGACTCCTTGAAATAGATGTTCCTTCGCCAAGCAGCTCGGAGCTGTGGCAGGGGCACTGGCTGTTCCCTTCCACCCCGCTGCTGGTGACAAACACCCAGCTGGGCTGGCTGGGACTGCCCTGGGGCAGAGCACGGGCCTGCAGGAAAAGGGTCTGGCTTCCCTTGGAGCTGTCACACCCAGAGGTTCTCTGCTGCTGCTCACCAGCTGTGTTATTTATTCTGCTAGCTGGAAAAGAGCAGTGTAAGTGATCATTTAGACTGGCAGAGTGCAGCACAGGAGCTGTCCCTGTCCCCCATGTCCCTGGATGAGGGGGGCACTGGCAGGTTCAGCCCTGTGCCCTGGCACTGCTGAGTGCTCGAGCAGTTGCCAGCTCCCAGCTGCCACGGGCTGATCTGTCACCAGAGGCTGTGGCCAGCCCTGGGGACAGTGTGGCTCGTGGCCCCTTGGGGAGGGGGCAGCCTGCCCTTGCTCCCTGCCCCACAGCAGTGCCAGCTGCTCACCCTGCTCGCTCAGTTCTGCGTTGCTGGGGGGTGAAGTCACAGATATTTCTGGGCAGCGATGGCATCTCCAGCCAGCTCTCCTTTGATAAGATCCCAGGCACTGGAGGTGCCCCATTCCCTTATCTCCCCTCTGCAGAGGTACAGGGCCCCCCTCTCCCTCCAGACTGGGAGGAGGCAGCTGAATCCCTGCCACAACCCCCTCTCTGCCCCTGAATAAAAGGGGAGGTTGGATGCCAGAGGAAGGCATGGACACAGCACTGCCCCAGTTTCTGTGGCTCCCAGGGTTTCCTGGAAGCTGGCTGCAGAAAGGGGAATGTCCCTAGCCAGGGAAGTGAGAGCCAGAGTGTGTCACCTGGCCAGAGTGGCCACCACGAGCCAAAAATGTGGAAAAATAGGTAGAAAAAGGGAATGGACATCACTTCATCCAGTACAGAGCCTGGAAAATGCAGAAATTGTGAAGGGAAGGGAACAATGGGATGGGAAACTTCAGTGGAATTACTAGTGGTGAGGAGGAGGAATTGATTTTTAGCATATGAAAAATGAAAGGGGGAGAGAAAAAAGCTCTCAGCAATGCTGTTGGACTGGGAAAAGCTGAGTGTGTGGTGTTCTCTGTGGAGAAGGGATGATGCCTTCAGCTCATTTGACAGTGACCCTGTGGGACTCTGTCCCTGTTCCTGCCATGGCCCAGGGCAGCAGGATTTGGGAGCGTGGGGGGCTCGGGGCAGGCAGGGCCCCCAGCTCCTGCCCAGGGCTGGAGAGGAGTGAGGAGCAGCTGCCCTGGGCTGCTGGGGGGGCTGGGCTCCTGGGAAGAGCTCGAGGAAGGTTTAGTGTGAGGTTATGAAACGATTGACCTGACAGGAGTGGGTGTGATGGAGCCAGCTCTGCTCATCAGGGCTTAGAAAATGAGAGTTTTCTTTGATCAGGGAGTCTTGAACGTGGCACCCTGCTGTGGAAATTGCTCTGGGTGAAGCTCTGTGCTTCCTCAGGGGCCATCCCCACTCCCCAGGCCAGGCTGAGCTGTTGGAACAACACCTGCAGGGCTTGCAGAGCCATTTGGGGCCTGTCCACTGGTGTCAGGCAGTGCCACCAGAGGAGCCCCTTGTCCCCAGACCCTCGGTGCAGACCCACACCCACCTGCTGTTAGGATCCCCTGTTGCCATGGTGACTCCCCAGGTGTGATGCTCTCGGTGCTGTCTCCACTGCCAGGTCCTGCCTGCCCAGCAGAGAGCTGTGTGTGCACCTCAGGACGTCCTCGTGCTTGTCCCAGCCTGCAGAGGTGCTTCATAATCCCCTTGGAGCGTGACTGGAATCTCTCCTGAGCTGGGGGAGGGTTCACTGGGAAGGGCTGATAAGAAGGCTCAGGAGAGGCCAGCAGGGCTCACCCCACTGTGAGAGCTCCCCAGCTGAACTCAGCCCCAGTCACTCGTGAGTCAGCAGTTTGGGGGCAGGGAATCTTAATTTCTCTTTTCTTCCTTTTTTTTTTTTTTTTTTTTTCCTTTTTTTTTTTTTTTTTTTTTTCATTTTAATAATGATGCACCCAAGGTAGGCTCCAGATTGGATGGATTTTGTTCCTAATCCAGCACGTTGTCTGCCTGCAGTCCTCTCCCCTGGAGCATCCCTGAGGCACCCCAGAAGGGTGAGCTCCATCCTGTGGTGCCTGCTGTGGCCAGGGCAGCCTCCTTGCCCATCATTAGTGGCTCAAGATGTGGAAAGCTCTGCCTGGCCAGAGAGGTCTCGTGCTGGGAAAGCTCTGGCCCAGGCTGTGGGCAAGGAGAGCATCCCTGGAGCTGCTTGGAAACACAATGAGGGAAGATCCATCCAGATGCTCTTATCCCAGCAGGGTGCACGAGTGCTGCAGCACTGCCAGCAGCAGCAGAAGTGCTCTGAAAAACCCAGGTGAGGGTTAGAACAAGGAACACCAGGAGATGCAGAAGTGCTGGGCCTCCAGAGCTGCTCTGTGCCGTGCTCGAGCCTCCTCCAGACCACTCTGTCCCTGTGCCATGTGTGCCACCAGCCAGCCCTCCCCAGAGGAGTCCCCGGGGGTGGGATGGAGCAGAGCTCTGTGCTGAGCACTCTTCCCCAGGCTGGCCAGGCAGCTCCTCACAGTCCCCAGAAGTAAATCCTGGGAGCAGAGTCCCCACTGTCAGCGGCTCTATCCATTTGTGTGAGATCCCACTGAGTGCGTTTTGCATCATTTGTTTCCCAGAATGAAGTGTTTTACAAGTGCAGCGTTTAATCACCTTGCAAAAAAGGGGACAAAAAAATCCATCCCGGTGCCTGGGGCTGGGAAGTCGCTGGAGAGGAATCTGGAGGAGGGACCATGTGCTCGGCCAGCAGTGAGCTGGGCTGCAGAGCCCGCAGGAGCGGGTGTGTGCTGGCAGGGAGCCTGGGGCTGGGCAGGAGAGCTGCAGACACCAGGCATGGAGACACCTGCAAGGAGCCAAGCCCCAGCATCCTGCCCAGGAGCTGGAGCTGCTGCCCAGCCCGCCGTGCCTGCCCTGCCAGGCCCTGGGAGGAGGAGGAGGAGGAGGAGGAGATGTGGGTGCTGTGCACCCCAAGCCTCTGCGAGCCAGCCCCACTGCAGCTCCCCACACACAGCTCTGCCCCGGGGCCTTGGCACTCCTCCTCTTCTGTTCTGGCTAGAGACACCCCAAAACCTGGCAACTCGAGTATCTTCCCAGCTGAGTGTGTGTGTTTCTGGCAACAAGGGCAATCCAAGCAAGGCTGACAACACCCGAGCCAGGAAACTACTTCTGGTTCCTGCACAGAACCTGGCCCCTCCCCGAGGCAGTGGTACCTCTATTTTGATTAGGGATTGCTGGCCAGCTTCCTTCTTTTTGGCCCCAGGGATAAATCAGGGGCTTGTTGGACCGTGTAGGGCACAGTGAGCAATGGGTGCTCCTGCCCTGCTCTGGGGATGGCAGTGGGTGTTGGCCTGGGGGCTGCTGCTCTCACTGTCATTTTTTTTTTTATTCACAGCAGGTGAAGGATGAAAAATCAAAGTAATGGCCAAGAATCCAGCATCCACTTGACTTCTCTTGCCCATGGCAGAGCAATAAATCCAGTTAAGGCTTTGCAGCAGGGTTACCCAGCCCGGAGCCCAGACTCCCTGGGAGCCGAGGCTGGTGCTGCCCAGCAGCCTCAAGGTGTGCTCCCCTCCTGCCTTTGATGTGCAGCAGTGGGATTGCTTCAGCCGGGCTGGCAGAGCAGCAGGAGCCTGCCCGTGACTAACGAGCTGTTTCTGCTGCTGCAGTGGGGCTGAGACCCGTGCTGATAAACCCAGAGCCTGCTCCTGCTGCAGGCACGGCCCCCTCCCCTCTCATCCGAAGGATCTCTCCTCCCGGCGCTGCTGCTCCTCTTCCGCAGCAAACAGCCTGCCGAGGGCTGGTCCTGCGGGTCGGGTGGGGTGATGGGGTGTGGGTGATCCCTGCTCCCAGCCTGGAGCAGGACCATGGGCTCCAGGAGGCCTCTGCCACCCCTGTGGTGTGGACGTGACAGCCTGGTCAGAGAGTGAGAAAAGCAGGTAAGTTTTTCCAGAATCGGCCTGGGAGACTTTAGGGAGTTGGAGATAAACAGTGATATCCAATTATTAAAAGCAACCTGCAGGTGTTGTTTTCCCAATATCTGTTTTCTTGCTATTCTCATGAAATTGTTTATAAATGGGCATCTTGTTAATTAGCCAAGCAGGTGAAATACATTGATTAAATGACCAATCAAGTCCTCCTGTATCAGACCAGTGCATAAAAGAAACGGTTCAGAGTAAAAACTTGTGCTTGTGCCACTCAGCCTTCTGCTTGTCTTTTTGTCACTTCTTACCACACAGTGCCACTGTGGTACAGGATGTGGCTGTCAGCTTCACGGGAGGGTCTGAGCTTTGACCTTTGGCTCTGGCAGCTGCTGGAGGAGCAGCACCACCCCTCAGCCAGCAGTGCCCCTTCCTTTGGCTGTGAGAAGAGAAGGAGCAGCTCGGAAGGATGGGCTTTGCTGGTGCTGCTGAGCAGGAAAGGGAAGGTGGCCCTGGGAGCACGAGCTCCTGTCCCTCAGCCACCTGTGGGGTGATGCCATCCAGGCAGGAGATCTGCAGGGCTGGGCTGGAGCAGTGCAGAGGGGATGGGTGCCTGCCTCTGCCCCGTTATTTACTGTGCCATAAATCCGAGGCAAGGAGCAGCAGTGAGGCTGTGGAGGGTTTCACACGTGTCAGCTGTGTGTGTGTGTGTGTGTGATGGAGCAGATGCTCCTCCGAGCCCAGGGGCCCAGTGAGCAGGGCTGCTGATTGATGGGGCAGCCTTCAGCTGCCTGTGCAGCGACATGGACCTGCTTCCCCGGGAGCTGGGACAGCAGGGACCCTCCAGGAGCAGTGTCCCACCTCTGAGGGCACCTTCTGTGAGGGTGCCTTGTGGCTGATGCCATCCCAGGGAGGCAGGGAACAGTGGGGGGGGGTTTTCTTCGAGGAGCTGATGCTCCCACTGGCTGATTTCCCTGGAAACAAGACGTGTGCCATGGCACTCTGTGTGTGTGTGTGTTCATCTGTCAGCCCCTGAGCCCCTCGGAGGGTCCTGGCCCTGTGTGACAGCAGAGCTGTCACCGGTGCTGACAGGAGATGTTCCTGCATGGAGCTGTTCCTGTGGGATGTGCAGCCAGCTGGGAGAGGCTGGGGTGACACCTCTGCAGGGGGACAGGCCAGCTCACAACCCCCAGGATGTGCAGGGATGGGTCTGATGTGTGTGGCCCGCTCGTGGGTGAAAGGCTGACAAGCTGGACATCAAACCTGGGTCAGCCAGGAGACACAAATCCTGGTCTTTGGGATTAGTGCAGGTAATTTGTTTTAAAGACAGACAAATCCCCTTCCTGGAGGTGCCTGCTTGTCACGGGAGACGTTCCTTGTCTCCGGAGGAGTTACTCCAGTTGAACAGCTCCTGCTCTTTCAAGGGCAATGGACTCTGGAGTTGCTAATCACTGGGCTGGAGGATTTTTCCCCCTAACACTTGTTGGTGATTGCTTCCTCCTCCTCCCTTTTGTGTTTCTGCAACACCCCAGGCTTGGGAAGAACCATCTGCTGATTTGATTAATGGCCCTCTTCTGAAAAAGCAACAGAGACAAATGTCCTCCTGAACATGGCAGAGAGAAATGGAGAAACAGGCTGGCTAATTTTTAGCCATTATTTTGGAACCCAAACTCCTTCCCAGTATCAATTTAGCTATTATTTCAAAAACTAATTAATTTTCACTCAGGCAGCTCCAAAAGACCTCAGTTTGGATAATTAAGAGCCCATAGATTATGAAAATTCCTGCTTTTGGGTCCCACTGCAGTGCTTGCCTTCAACAACACTCCCACCATCGGCCTGCTTACCAACTCCTTTCATCAATCCATCTTTTTTTTTTTCTGACAATCAAGAGTAAATAATTAGCTATGATGGATTTTGCTTGCTTTCTTGCAGCTCCATTTATTTATTTCTTTATTTATTTTCAGTCCTTAAATGTTCTTCAACCAGACAATTTTTGAGGTGGTTTTGCAGCTAATTACAACCAAACAGAGCAAATTGCTGCTGCTGCTGCCTGGAAGAGCCAGGGAAAGGTTGGATTTGGCTCACAGAAATGCTGTGGGAGATAAGGTATGAGAAAGTAGATCCTAGAAAGTTAGGGATGGGTTTTTTTTTTCCCTCTTTTTCAGTCTTGCATGATGTAACCTGAATTTAGAACATGAATTGTTGGGCTGGGGCTGGGCTGACCTCCCATGCTGGCCTTTCACTTGCTGTCACAGCTCTGACCCTCTTGGACACCCAGTCCCTGGGAGATTTATCTCACCTTTCCAGGGTCAGAGTGATCTATTTCCCAGGCATTTTCCTGGCAGTGTGCCACAGGGAGAGGGCTTCAGGTGTGGGAAGGGCAGGGAGGTGCTGGTGCAGCCCGGCTGTGAGGGGGGGACGCTTTTTTTTTACTCTGGAGAGGTAAAGCCCGCACCGGCCGGGCTTTACCTCTCCAGATCTCGGGTTTAACGAGGCCCTGCCCAGGGAAGATCGCTAACGATTTCATTTCCAGCGAGCTGTGAATTAGGAGACAGCTAATGCCGAGCAGGAACAGGCTCTCAGCTAATTACTGTCCCCGTGTCCCCGCAGTGCCACCGCTGCTGCCCCTGACCGCTCCCTGTCCTGCTGCATTCCGCTGCTGCTCCCTCTGCCTCCCCCACCTCCCTCAAGTTTATTAATGAAAACCTTATCTGTCTGAGCAGATAATGCCAGGAATAATTAGCACTCAGTGAGCTCTGTCGGGCTCCTCAGCTCTGCCACCCCCTGCCCTCAGCCCCTTCCTTTTTGCAGTTTCCCAGGTGCTTGGTTAGTGCTGGGGATCTTTTGGTTTGGGTTTTTTTGGGTTTTTTTGGGGGTTTTTTTGGGTTTTTTTTTTTGTGCCTTTCCAAGAGGGGTTTAGTTCTTCCTCACCCTGTGCAGTTTTCAGTCTTCCTGGCTGCCTCCACAATGCCCATTTAAAATTTGTGGGATTGGTGCCTGTGTTCTCCACCCAGAGCACCCAGGGCCCGAAGCAAAAGCGGTTCCATGGTGGGTTGGGATCAGATGATCCTTAAGGTCCTTTCCAAGCTGTTCCATGATTCTGTGGAAATCATCAGAGTTTTCCTTGCTCAGGGCACACCTGGTGCCCGTGGGGAGCTGCAGCCAGGTATTCTGGATGGGCTCAGTCCCCAGAGACCCAGCTGGGTCCCAGCCCTGCAGGGCAGCAAGGGACAGCCCCACCTCTGCATCAGGGACCCATCCCAGCTCTGCTCCAGCTCCTTTTTTTTGATTATTGTGTTGATATTCGTTGTTTCTTGGCTCGAATCTTTCAGCCTGATAAAGGATGACAGTGCTTCTCGAGTGCCTGGGATGGCATAAATAATTCTGGTGCTGAGAGCGAGATTTACAGTGATATAAATGTCAGGAGTGAGCCCACTTTGTATTAATGGCCTTATTAGTTATGTTGCTGTAAAATACTGATACTCCAGTTGTTAAGCAGCCATGGCTTTGCTCTGCAGCATTAATTCAATAAATTGGGCCTTTTTGATATAAATCTTAGAGTCTGCTGAGCCCCATTAGAAAATCCTTCATGACGTGTGGGAGATCTTCTTCAAATGGCTTTGGCTGAGTCACACCTGGGAATAAAAAAGCTGCTTGGTGTGCAAGTCTGGGGTGAAGACACTGAATCCTGTGCCTGGGTCGCAGCTCAGCATCTCCTGCGGGCTGGGGACGTGGCACAGGGTGTCACACAAGAGCCTCAGGGGCAGCCCCCGGCGGTCTGGGGGTTTCCAGCCACCAGCTCCATGTCCAGCTGTGTCCCAGAGTCAGGGCTGGGTGTCTCCTGTCACCCAAAGCTTGACTTGGCTGCAACCCCAAGCTCTGGCTCACCCAGGCACTGAGCAGTCCCTGGGAGGGTGACACTGGAGGGAGGAGACGCCCCTAGCACTGCTCTCATCCCTCTCTGTGCCCTCCCCCGCCGTGTCCCTGTCACCGCCCCCGCTCTGCTGGCTGCTGTCACTCCTCCCGCGGTAATCCCGAGGTGAGCTGACAGCCGGGACACCTCTCCTCGCCTGACCCCAGCCCCGAGGTGTCCCAGCCTCCTCCCGGCCCGTGGGACAGGTGCCACTGCTGTCCCCACCCTGGGTGTCCCTTCTCTGGAGCCGCTGCTCCTGCCAAGGCTCTTCTGGAACTCTGCAAACTTTCCACCAGAGAGATGCACAGGGAGGGGGGGAAGCACCACGATAATTGAAAATAAATGATGCATTCCATGGAAGAAATGTTCTGGTACAGCCAGCTTGCTGCAGAGGGGTAGTTATTTATTTATTTATTTGTTTATTAATTTATTCAGTTAGTTAGTTAGTTAGTTAGTTAGTTAGTTAGTTAGTTTTTCTTCCTAGAGGTCAGAGGTGCCTGGGAAAAGGGGGCTTGGTAGGAAAGGAATGGCACTCCCAGGCTGGTGGGGATTGGGTTTCCAGTTGTGGTTTGGGCTGCAGCCTGCAGTGGTGGTCTCTGGAGTGGGATGTGAGCCTCAGGTGGGAGTCCAGAGCAGGAAAGGCATGGCTCTGAGCCGTGCAGAGGTGCCTGGGCTCAGTGCCCACAGCAGGAGGAGGCAATGGCAGTCCTCCCTCCTCTTGCCACTGCCTGCACGTGAGGATGTCCCTGGTCTGACACAGTGTTCCCCTCTCTAATGTCCATCCTCAGGCCATGGCCGTGCCTCTGCTGAGCCTCCTGCCTTGGGACCTGCCTGACCCTGCAGCTCTGCCCTAGCAGAAGCTGCTCTCCAACCCACTGGTGGGAATTTGGGTTGGCCCTCAGTGACCAGAGCTCTGCTGCTGCCCTGCCCGAGGTTAACACAGGTGAAGCAAACAGCCCCTCTGCCCCAGGTGAGTTTGCTTTGAAATGTTCCTCTGGTGAGGATTGACTCCTGACACAGCTGTTTGTTATGGGAAGAGGCTGCATTTTCCTGGGAGATGTTGGATTTAACCAGGAACATGAAATTTTCTCCTGCCTTGGATCCTGCACATCACTGGCTGCCCATCTCGTGGTTCTTATGCCTTGGTAAGACTTATCCTGGATTATTATTTAGCTGCTAATTAATCTTGAGAGCGATGTAAAGGCTTTGAACTGCTGTTTGAAGATTTGAGTGGATGGTTTTTGCTCTTGTCAAGGAAGGAGGGATTTGGAGGTGAGATCCCAGCTCTGAATGACATTAAGTTGCTCTGCCCTGACAGGTGGGAACAGCTCCTGACTCCCTCCTGCCAGCACCTGCAGGGGCCCTGCAAGACAAATCCCCTTGGGAATCAGGAGCACCGAGGTGCTTGGGGGAGGGATGGCAGCCAGGGTGACACTGCCTGGCGATGGGACACTCCCTGTCCTGAGAGTCAGTCACCAACAGGAGCCTCCGGCTGAGGTCTGGAGTTACCAGCCCAGCCCATTTCTTCTCCCACAGGCATTTATTTCCCTGCTATCTCTTGGTGCTGAAGGACAGCTCAGACTCTCGTTAATCACCGCTGATGGTGGAGCTGCGGCGCTGAGCTCCTGGTGGCTGCTGCTTCCCCAGCCAGGGATATTTGCCGATGCTGCTCCCTGAAAACTCCAGCTGAAAACTGGGGGGAAACTGCGTCCCCCTCGGAGCTGTAGCTTGTGGAAGATGCTCCTCCTCTGTTCCAGCCTCTCACTCCTGCCCGTGGGGCACACACTGAGTCGTGCCCTTGCAAACCTGCATCTTTTTAAAATACATTTTTCCTTTCTCCATGCTTGTCAGGATCAAGGGCAGCTCCGTGGCGGGTTGAACTGCTGCTGCACTGACCTGGCAAAGGCTGGGGGTGAAAACCCCACAGCCTCCAGATGAGGCCATAGAGCTTTGAGGATGCAGTTCTCCCAAATCTGTCAATCACAAAGCCAACAGCCCCAACCTGGAGGCAGCTGGCTCAGGGGTGAGCATCGATCGCCGGCTGCTGGGTGAGACCCACCAGAACCCCACCGGAGTCAGGAGGCAGCTCCAGCCCTCCCAGCTTCCAATCACGGGGCTGGGAAGCAAAGCCAGCCTGCTCAGGAATCAATCACTTGACATTTGCTGTCAGCCTTCTGACACCCAGCCCCGCCGGTGAGGACCCCAGCAGGAAGCCTGGTGGATCTCAGCTTGTTTTGGTCTTAATCTGACCTGGTTTTGTGATAATGTCATCATCCATCACTGCCTGGGGTTGTGGGGAGGGGAGGTTAAACTCCTCCCTCGCACTCCACCGCTCCCCTGCCACTGCTTTATCTCTGCAGAAGCTGCATTCGAGTGCAATTCACTTTGTTATTAATTTCTTTTACACGGAGGCTTTTCAAGTGTCCGGGAGCGGGGCTGGTGTCAGGAGAGGCTGCACAGCCCAGCAGCTGCGGTGCTGGAGTGGATTTGAACAGCCAGCTCCTCCAAGGGCAGCAGGCAGAGAGCTGAGAGCCTGCTGGGGCAGCCCCTGACGCCTGCATGGTGAGACTGCCCCGTGGAGCTGGCTCTGGACTGCAGGAGTTCTTCCTCAGCAGCTGCCGGGGCTGGATCAGGGAGGGGATTGCATCACCCATGGAGATCTGCTGCCCCAGGGGCTCTGTGCACCCTGGGGACGGTCCAGCTCAGTGACAGGGGCAGATCAGGGCTGGGTGGCCGTGGCCCGTGGGTGTCCCTTCGCCAGGTGACATGTCTCGGTGAGCCCAGTGCTGGAGGAGCCTCTGCCGTGCTGCCCTGGCCCTCTCCCAGCTGCATGGATCCCCCTGCCTGCAATCCCCAGGGAATCCACCCACACAGGGCTGCATTAAAGCTGCTGGAGGGCCAGCCTGGCTCCCACTGTCCCCCCCCAGCCCAAATGCCACGGCTTGTGCTGGCTCTGGGGACTGAGCGTGCTGGGACCCCTCCTGTGGCTTTTGTGTGCGTTTAATCTGGTAGTGAAACTATATTGCAAAATGTAATAAATGAGCGGTTTAATCAAACCCAGCCAGCCAGCACTGATGGAAACTTGGTGGCAGAAGAAAATATTGCATTTCTGTTTGTTTATCTCCCCCTGTGCTCCTGGGGCCATGTCCTGACTCTCGTGGAGAGCTCCCCGTGCTTGGGGGGCACAGGCTGGATGTGAGGCCACTGCAGTGGGGTCCCTGCCAGCCTCCTGCTCCCAGCCCAGCAGGCTTCCCAGCAGCGAGATCTTCCTCCTGCCACTGCCCTCCACAGCCCCTTTCCCTTCAGGAAGAGGGTCTCCCACGGACCCCCTGTTCCAGGAGCTGGTGTGGGGCTCAAGCCCTCCATCCCACATTTCCAGTCACCCGTGATGGCACCGGGATCCGGTCTTAGGATCCTGTCTGCCTAAACCTTAGGCATCACGTGGGAAGGCTGAGCATCTCCCCAGGCTGGCAACAGCCCTGCCAAGGGTGGGAGTGAGGATAAAACCACCGGGTTTCTCTGGCTCTGAATTAGGGACAAAGCATCCCAATATCCAGCCAGCTGATGTGGCTGGGAATGAGGAGAGACTGCATTTCCCCTGTGCACCACAGCCCCGGGAAGGCTCCGGATCCCGGAGATGCGGGGCCAGCTGCTCCCGGCGCCGCGGCTCCGCTGCCGCCTCTCTCCAGATGGCTTTTCTCAATGAAGCCTCTCCCAGAAATAGCTGCGCACTCGCTCTGCAAATAGCTCCTCTCCCGAGCAGGGGGAGCAGCGTCCTCTGTGTCCCTTCCACCCTGCTGAGTGCCCGGCACTGACTGCGCTTCCCCTGCGGCCGCTCTGCCTGCGGGAAACGGGGACGTGCTGGGATCCCTGGCTTGGAGGAGCGGGCAGGCTGCTCGCCCAGCCCCGGGCATCCCTCAGGGAGCGATGGCTGGTGGCCTCCAGGGCAGGGCAGGTGGCCCGGGGGACACAGCACATGGCCCGTGTGCCACGGTGGCCAGGCATGGCCACCCGCAGCTGCTGCGCTGCCTCACGGCCCTTTTAATGTGCTTATTGTGCCATCGTAAAATGGGGGAATACAATCTCCTCTGTAGGTTTAACCGATTTATTAATAGGCTGTGATGTCAGTAATAGCTCATCCATAAATCTCATCTTAAGAATTTATGGGGCAAATATTCCAGCGCCGTATTAAAGACACAATTCATAAATGCCTGTAAGTACCAGCTCGGCGGCAGCAGGAGAGACTCATCCTGGGGGAGGGAAAGGTGGTGAGCTCAGCCCTCCACACAGAGCCGCCACGATCTTTGGGAAGCAAATGATGTGAGGGACTGTCCCCTCCAGCCTGTAGCCCCTGGGGTCCCATCCCTGCAGGCTCCCGGGGACCCCAGGACCTGCCCAGCCCAGGGGGATGGGATCTACCCCTGAAGTGCCCGGCTGTAATTGCTAATCAGCTACCCGCAATCAATCCACGCTGCCGCCGCTGGGGAGGGGCTGCTTCCCTGCTGAAGGTGACTCCTGCGGGAATTCAGATTTAAAAATAAAGCCGATAGTCATCAGCAGTTCATTAAATTGGCATCAGGCTCATTTGCACTCAATGAGGGGATGAGGCAGAGGTGGCTCTGCCGCCTCCCCTGCCCTCACTCGGGGCTGTCCGCAGGGGACGCTTCCAGAGGGATAAAGCACCTGGGAGCCCTCTCTGAGTTATTCCTCCTGTGCCGGTGTTGCTGCAGCCATGCAGAGCGGTGCATTTAAGTGCAGACCACCATTACCCCTCAATAAAAGCTCTGTCACCCCCCAGGCTGCAGGGAGGGAGTCGCGGTGCCACCATGGAGAGGAGGGATGCGGGACAGGCACCGCACATGCCCAGGATGCTCGAGGGTGCGCTGAGCTCCCGGAGCCGGTGGGGGCTGCAGGGCCTTTGGGGACTCCCAGCCCACCGTTCCCAAAGATGGACCATCCCAGCAGGGCCCAGGAGCTGCTTCCAGCAGGGTTTCCCATCCCTGAGAGCGGGCACAGGCAGAAGAGTGATGCCTCTCCAGCTGTCCCATGTCCTCCAGCACCTGCCAGGGCCAAATCTGGCTGTGAAATCATCCCCCACTCCCTGCTGCACACCTGGGCCTGGGGTTCATGTTTCCTCTGCGTGAGCCCAGCAGGATGCAGCCCCTGTGCTCTGATGAAATCCAGAGTGAGCAGAGCTGCTGTTTGCCTGTCACTCCTGGTGATTCTTCTCGGAGGAGGGAAGTGAGTGAGGCAGAGCAGCTTTGGCAGTGGTGTTGATTCACGGCTCGTAATTTAATTAAGAAAGAAACGAGATCAAAAGGGGACGGTATTAAAAAATAAATCAGGTGAAGGGAGTGGAGTTCCTTCCTTTAATTACAGCGTGGATTTGTAACGGAGAGAGACTCAATCACAAAGGAAAGAAAAGGTGTCAAGTGGAGAGACACCTTCCCTGGGTTAATTACTGCTGACGGGGAGGGATGGTTGAGCTGGACGTTCCCGATGATGCTGATGGTGCAGCCCGGGACCCTCGGGATGCTGGGCGGTGAAATGGGCTGAGAACTGTGGGGGCAAACAGCTCCAGGCCGGGCCAGGCATGCCTGGGGCAGCGGTGGCCAGGGCTGCCCTGGCTTTGGGGACCACGGGCTGTGCCACCGGCAGCGCCCTCAGGGACAGGGGCCGGGCTGGCAGCAGCCCGATTTGTGCAATAATTAATTCTCCTTTGATCATCTGCTGTGTAAATCATCAGTGGCCAGGAGTTAATCATGCATATGAAATGAATCCTTCTCCTGCCTTAATGAGCGCTGAATCGTGACCGGCATCTGTTTACTCCTGACACTTTCATCTCTTTGACAGTCTGAACAATCAGTTGTTTCCAATAATTCTCCTTTTTATTCTATTAAATATATATATATATATACACGTCTGAGAGCAAGCAGCCTTTTACTTCATACTCCTGCTCCCACCTTCGTCCCCCTAATCTTTGTTTTTTTGGTCTCAGGAAGGATTTGTTTCTGGGAGCGGTGCGAGGCGCCCAGCTCCTCACTGCCCCACCGAGGATGATGCTGGTGGCAGGACTCCTTCCTCCCCAGCTTTTTGAGGCTGGGCTTGGCACAGTTAGCAGCAAACAAGAAGCCTGTTTGAGCGCTTCCGCCTCCATCTACCTGGAACGAACCGCAATTAATCCACCGGTTGCGCCGCCAACGCAGTGTTGTAATTGGATTAATTAGAGCGGAGCTGGCGGCCGCACTGGGGAGCTTTGGCCTGGCTGCAGCCTCCTCCAGAGCTGGCTCCCCGTGGCTCCCCGTGGCTCCCCGTGGCTCCCCGGGGCTCCTGGACCGGCAGCACCGGGGGATGCCGAGGCTCACCCGGCCGCCGGCGATGGAGCTGCCCGATGGCTCAGGGAGCGACCTGCCCGCTAATTGGAGATGATGAGGCGTGGCCTGGCTAATGGAGCTTGTTAGAGGCAGAGGGGGCTGTGGGTGGGCTCTGCTGTCACCCACCCCGCCTGGGTGTTAAGGCAGAGGGGCACGGAGGCGCCTGCCCCACCAGCCCTGGCTCTCTGAGGGGCAGTGGGTGGTGTCCCCTCTGCACCAGGTGTTGGGGAGAGGCACGGAGGGAGATGAAAGGGGAATGTGAGTCCTGCAGCAAGGCTGAGCAGGACAGTCCTGGCCATGCCGAGCCCTGCTCTGCTGCTCCTGTGCCAAGCCTGGTGCCCGTCTGCCATGGGGAGAGGTGGGGGGCAGATCTGCAGGGAGGTGGTGCCCCGAGGCACCAGGAGCATCCCTGAAGGCTGTGGGAGGATGTCAGCCCTGCTGTCCCTGAGCTGAATCTAACCTGGCTCAGCTGGAAACCAGTGGCCACAGGGGATTTGCAGCAATTGCCGAAATCAAGGGGAGAAGCCCTTGGGCGAGCGGCGCTGCCTGTGCCGGGGGCTGCAGGAGCCCTGAGCTGCCTGCTGGGGCAATCCCACTGGGGCAGGGCCACCCCCAGCTAACCAGAGCAGTAAAAAGCACCCCCAAACTGCTGGGAACAGGCTCTGCACCCCAAACTGTGCAGGACCAGGGCTGTGGGACTCCATCCCTGCTGAGGGGAGCCAGGACCCAGCAGTGCAGCCACCAGCCCAGCTCAGGATGCTACAGAGGTGATACCAGCAGGCACGACACAGCCTCTAGGTATTCTATTCCTCCCCTTATCAAAAGGAAGAAAAAAATCCCACCAGCTCCTTAATTTTCCAGGAAAATTAAGGTTTCTGTGGGCTTTTTTCTGAGATGATTCAGCCTCCCCAGGAGGCAGCTGAGGTGAGGTGTGGGATGCAGCCTCAGCATTCACCAGGTAACTGGGGGCTGAGGAGATGTCCCAGGCAGGACATCAGGGCTGCTGCAAGGGGGAGTGGGGGTCTCTGGCCAAGCAGGAAGGGTTTGCTACAGCCCTGGGCTCATCCAAGCTCCCAACAACAGGGAAGAGGAGCTTTCCAAGATCCAGGCACACCCAGATACCCCCAACAGCTCTGGAGCCCGTGGGGCACTTGCCCCACCCTGGCTGGAGGATCCCACTGTCCTCAGGGATCTGCTGTGACTTTTGGGCGAGCTCCAGGAGCTGTCAGTTCTTGACCCAGCTTGCAAAGCAGCCTGAGCAGTGACAGCAAGGTCAGCGAGATTTGGGGCCCCTGGACACGTCCCTTGTCACATCAGTTCCTGCAGCGTACTTGGCTGTAATTTAGCCTGGTTTAATTGTGCTTAAATTAGCCACAAATGGAACAGCACTGCAGCTGCTCTCAAAAATATATAAAATTACAGCACACTAAAACATTTTCACGTTTCATTAGTGCATCTTAATGGGAAGTGTCTGCTCCCCAAACTCTCTGTTTACCCTCCAGAGCAGTAAAAGTTTACACATTAGCAGTTGTGCTGCCCATTAACACTGCAAAACTCTCCCTGTGTTTTACAGGGGCACTGCTGCTCTCCATATGGGTGGGAAGCCTGAAAGTGAGGGGTGTGGGTGCTCTCCTGAGGCACCCCTGCGTGGGTGGCAGTGAGCTGAGCAGGGAGCACCCTGAGTGCTGGCTGGGAGGATCCCACCCACAGGAGAAGCACCAGAGCCCCTTTCCCGGGGTGGGGCTGCCTGTCCCCCCAGCTTTATCCAAGCTCCAGCTTCCTCCCAGGCAGGGTAATGCCTCCAATCCAAATCAGGAAGCTTTTTCAGTGGAAGCAGCATTTTAGCAGAAGCCTATTTAACGCTTAGGCTGATGCCCTCGAGTGCTTTATTTTAAAGCATTTTTGTTCTTCTCCATTATCAGTAATAGTCTATAAAAGCCAAAATGCAGCACTTTGCTCCCTCCTGCTCCATCCCCCTGTGGTGTGGGCAGCCCTGCGTGGAGGAGGCTCCTCTGTCCACGGCTCCCACTGCCCCAGCACAACAATCCAGAGGGGGAAAAATCCAGGGAAAAAACTCAGCAAGAGGTGATTGCTTGGGGTCAAACCACTTGTCCCGTCAGTGTTCCCCAGGCAGATTTGGTTAAATACCTTTGGTCTTGGGCAGCATCTTCCTGGGGGCTCATGAAATGAGTTTTAAGGCCTGAATCCCAAGTGAAAGGGTGGGGATTGCCCCTTGTCTCTCTCCCACCTTATCCTGATCTCAGCTTCCCCAGGGTGATGGACTTTTGTGCAAGGGGTGGCCAAAGGAGGGCGAAGGGAATTCAGACCTTCTCCTGCTCCTGACTTGGTTCAGTGCAGGGAGGTGCTGGAGGAAGGGAAGCAGGAGCTGGGCTGTCACTGGGAGCTGGGCTGAGCCAGGAATGGAACCATCTCGGTGCTGGCTTGCAGGAGGATGCACATCCTGAGTCTGACCCCTTCCTCCTTCCCAGGAGGGGAAAAGCCCGGTGCCTTCCCTCTGCAGCCCGAGCCTGTGCTGAGCATCCCCGAACTCCCCGCTCCAGCCAGCCCCGAGCTGAGGCTGGGACCCGGCCGAGCTGCCATTCCAGCATCCAGCGGCGCTGTCCGCGTGACTGGAGGCTGCTCACTGCCAGCGGGAGGGCAGAGAGAGGCCAGCAGCCTCCCCAGCTCCGGGACAGCATCCTCGGGGCCCCGGCGCCTTCCCCCGCGGCCGGGGGCTGTCTGAGCCCCCTGCAGCCCAGCGAGGAGCTCTGGAAAGCCGGGCCCTGTCTCTTCTGCTCGGACACACGTGGCTGCGGGCTCTGTCCCCTCCGTGGGGCCCCCTCTGCCAGCTGTGTCTGACCTTTCGGTGGTGGCACTCGGGAGCAGCTTTGCCGCAAGGTCCCCGGGGCCGCCTCGCCTCCGCGGCCACTGCCACTCAGAGGGGAAAATCATATTTTCAGCTCCAGCCCTCCATCCCCCTTTCCAGTCTGGAGCTTTTTTAGAGCCAAAGGGGAGAAAAGGACGTGGCCTGGCTTCCCTGCCTCCCTCTGCTCCTGTTTTATTCCGCTCTTCCCGGCGGCTGCGAGTGGCTTTGCCGGGGAGCGCTCGCAGCGCTCTGCTTCTGTCCCTGCGCCTTTTTCTCTTCTGCTGCCCAAATATCCGGGCTGGGCAGCTTTGCTGGGTAAGCAGGGAGGGAAAAAGGCTTTTGTTGGAGCAGACACGTGGGCAGGTGAGCTGCACAGCCCTGCCCACGGAGAAGCTGGCTGCTTCCACAGTGGCCAGCACAGAAAGCCGGGGTGGGACACATCTGGGCCTGGGGAGGGGGACACAGGCTTGGCAGGTCCCTGCTGTCCACCTGGAGATGATGGAGAGGCATCCAGTGTCAGTCTGGAGATGATGGAGAGGTATCCTGAGATCCAGGGGCAACCCCAAAAAAACCCCAAACCAACCAAACAAAAAACCAACACCCAACATTTATAGAAAAATCTTTGTGCAGCTCCAGGACAAGCCCAGCTTTCTTCTCCCTACTAAGGGGAACAGATTAAAACTTAATCCTAGCTGAACACATTTTCTCCTTTCCCTCCCTTGGGGTACCTCCTGCACACACACAGCTTCTCCCTGCTGATCCCTGCTTCCCTTGGGCTTGTCCTCCTCAGCAGCAGCTCAACGCCCACCCTGGGTGTTCACCAGAGCAGGGACCCCTCTCTTCTCTCCAAACCCTCCAAATCAAAGCCTGTGTGTGAGAGGGGATGAGGGCACGGGGCCCTTTAAATGTGGAAGAGGGAAAAGCAGGAGAAGGCATGGCTGGAGCTCCTCTGTCCCTGAGCCAGGTGGGTCCCTCTCACATTTCCCAGGGGGGTTTGGATGCTGAGGGGAGGTTTGGGAGGTAAAGAGGGTTCTGGGTGTTTAATTGTGGGGTACAGGGGGTTGTAGGGCTGTGGAGCCAGGTGTGGCAAGCCTGGTCTGCAGCCCCCCATGCACAGGGGGGAAGCCCNGTAGGGCTGTGGAGCCAGGTGTGGCAAGCAGGGCTGGGGGCCAGCAGCCTTGGGGACAGCCTGGTCTGCTGCCCCCCATGCACAGGGGGGAAGCCCTTTAAAAGTGTCACTCAAAGAAAGCCCAAATAATGAAAGAAGAGATCTTTAAGGAACACAGTTTTTATATTTTATTTTATTTTATACTATTACATTTTATTAATAGGTCTTGATTAAGGGGAAAAAGTGCAATTATCCTTCAAGTCCCAGTTTCCCTGTTCCCATCCCAGGACTCACTCGCTCTGCTACAGTTTATAGCAAACATTTGAACCTGGCAGAGCCCCACGTTACTGCTGCAGCTGTAAATAACCCGGGCTGGCATTTATGGCTCTCCCATGGGTGACTAACTGAGGGCTCTGTGCTGCTGGCAAACAGTGGTCCCACAGGGCAGGCAGCACCTGCAGGGGCTCCAGGGATGCTGTGGCCATGTCCACCCCCATGGGACCAGTCCCACAGCCCCCACAGGGACACCAGCCCCAGGTCAGAGAAGTGCTGGCAGTGCCACGGGTTAACAGACACACCAGAAGCACGCAGCATCCTTCCTGCTTGTGATATAGTGCTTTTTCTGGGTATCTTGTAATGCTTTCTCAGGCTGTTTATTTATGAGACAATTTATTACTGCGCAGTTATTCTATAGCAGGGAAGTCTATTCCTGGGAGCCTCCGTTAACCGAGCCAATTGCTTAATTGGCTCACTGATGTCTCCACAAGGTACGCCAGGAGAGAGGCTCTTGTGATGATCACAGCCTTCCTCCTGCCCACACACCACCCGTGCTGCTAATTTAATAGTGCAAACATTTATTATTCCTTTTATTTGGGCCTTGATGTTCGGGCGATTAGAGAGATCGCTGGTGGAAGGGGGTGAAATGCCCTGGAGTGCTGCTGGTTGCAGCTGGGGGTTGTTTGGGCTCATCCTGCAAAGCCCAGGGGATGGTGGTGCCTTGCAGGGTGTGTGGTTAATGAGGCACCAGAGGAGGGTTGGGGCTGACAGTGCCGGTGGGGCTCCTGCCCGACCCTCACCCCACGTTTGGGTCACTCACCAACAAATCAGAGCAAGACTGAGGAATGTGTGTACTTACACCTGATCTCTATTTCTTGAGTTTAATGTGCTCTGAAGGGGAAACAGGTTCCTAATGAACAGCCTGTGCTCTATGGAAATGACTGGAAGGGTCAGAGGAAAGCCAAGCTTGGATTTGCTCGGGTGGGGAGCCCCTGTCCCTGCCCAGCTCAGGAGAAGAGCGCTGGGCCACTGGTGACTGTGCAGGGGCTGCTGTGTGTGCCCTCCCAGCCGTGCTTTCACAGTGCTGCAGCTCTAGCCTCTCTCTCAAACCCCTTCTCCTGCTCCTTCTGCCCTTTCCTCCCTGTGACTGTCCCTGGAGGATCCTCTCTCCGACATCTGCCCACGGCATGTGCAGCGTGCCCTGGGCTGGAGCAGCACCTCCGGGCCGGCCTTTCGCCGGCATCGCCCTTGGGCGGCTTCCCGGGGGGAGCAGCCTCTCTCCCAGCCAGCATCTCTGCGCCGTGCACGAACGCTGTCCTTCCCTGTCGAGTTTTTAGGCGTTGTTTGGCAGAGCTGACGGTGTTTCTGTAAGCCCTGCTGGATGCGTGCCCGCTCTCGCTGCTGCCGCTCCCCCAGCACCCCTCTGCAGCCCGGCCCGCGTGTGCCACCGGCGCTGCGGGGACACCGCTCCTGACCCCGGCTACCGGCGGCACAGACGGGGCAGGGAAGGAGGAGTTGGCGAACAACGCCGCCAGAACGAGCCTTCTGCTGGTGTTGTATTTGTGGCAAAGAAGCGATTAAGTTTCCCCATGATTTTCCTCCTTCTCCGGCTCCCACCGCCTATTGTTCCCGGCTCCATTATCCCCCCGCCGCTTACATAAGCGTATCGTGCGGGTTTCTGAGGCACAATAGAGACAGTCTCATTCATCCAAGGTCACCAGCTTTTACTTGCGCTTCAAAGCATGTGGCAGAAGAAGCGTTTTCTCCTAAAGATGTTCTTATTGTACTCAGCGCAGAGGCTGAGGGAAATCGCAGCGCTGCACTCGCACCGCCCCAGCTCTTCTTCCCTCCCCACGCGTCCGGTCCTGGCGGGTCAAATCCTGCCTGGAAGGTGAGGAATTGTTTTCTGAGCTGGTAGGGACCCCACTGTGGGATTCCCAGCCTGCCACTGCGCTGGAGCCGAGGATCTGCGTGCTCCATCCCTGCCCCTTCCCAGTTAAAGGGGAAGGGGGGTGGAGAGGGGCAGAAAAGGGCTTGCATTTCGAATTCTCTGTCCCATATGGGTCTCGGTATGGACGAGTTACAGAGCGGTCCCTACGGCCTCCTGCTGCTTTCTCCCTCAGCTGTGGCTCCAGGCTCTCCCTTTCTTTACCTGTGCCTGCCTGGGACTGGGCAAACACGAAGGCTGCTGGCAGCCTCTCTGGGGGACGGGGACCCGCTGTGCCCCGCAAAGGGCAAAGTGCAGCGGTGCCCGCGATCCCGCAGCGAGCTGGCGGTGCCGCCTCGGCTGGGGAAGGAAATGATGGGGACGGCGCTCGGCCGGTCCCGGGGGCTGCGAGGGGGTGGAAGCCCCCCCAGGAGCCACCAGTGTGGCGGGGGAGCGAGCGGACACGACCCGAGCGGGTCGCGGCTCCCCGGAGCCGCCCCCTCGCCGGGCTGGGCTCCGCCGCTCCGGGCGCAGCTGCGGCGGGGCGGAACCGGGGAGGGGACGG
>VZRH01004945.1:142010-209593 GCA_013397555.1 Urocynchramus pylzowi
GGCGTGCAGCAGGGCGAGAAGCAGCTCTTCGAGAAGTTCTGGAGAGGCACCTTCAAAGCCGTGGCCACGCCGCGACCCGAGAGCATCATCGTGGCCAGTATCACCGCCCGCAAGCCGCTGCCCAGGTAAGGGCCACCGGGGCAAGGGAGGGGGGGCTCTGGGAGACCCTGCGTCCTTCCCACCTCTAGTCCTCTTCCCACCATAAGGAGAGTCCTGAGTGTGTCCCCCTGCCACCAGCAGTTGGTGGCTGGAGGAGCCGGGGCACCCTCCCCAGGCCTGAGGCTGGGGATGCTGGCTGGCTGAGCCCCCTCCCTGGGCAGGTGCTGTGCTCCAGAGCTGAGCAGGTTTGGGAAACTTTGGCTCGGTGGCTCTTGGAGCCTGGGAGCAGGGTGAGGCTCTGCAAAGCTCTAGCTGTGCTATGGAGAGGGGGCAGTGGTGGGGGGCATCAGTTGGAAAGTGTGACCAGCTCCACTGCTGCTGTGCAGAGCCCTGGGGTGTGTGTCCTGCTGGTGGCCTTGTCTCTGTGTCAGCCCTTCACCTCAGACCCGTGGGAAGGTGAAGCCTGGGGAGGGAGCAGCCCCCTAGGGCTGGACCCTGCCTTGTCACCGAGGGGAGGCTGGTGCCCCCCAGGGACACACAGTGCAAGCAGCCTGGTCACTGCCATGCACAGGGACAGCTCTGGGGATGGTGTCCCCCACGTCCCACAGCCAAGCAGCCTTGACTTGGCTCACCCAGTACCTGTTCTGTCCTCCTGCTCCAGGAAAGTCAATGCCCTCATGTTTGCCAGAGGCTGAGCAACAGAGAAACCTATGAAAAGAGGCGAGGGGGCTGCAGGTACCCCTTGAGCCTCTCTGCCAGACTGTCACACAGGCAAAGGTCCGTGTGGCTTCCTCACAGCCATGCACACTCTAATTTAGACCAGCTTCATTTTGCTGACATTCTCAGTATTTGTTAATAATATCCTATTTGTGCTGCTTTTATAAACAAAGGACTTTTTTTCTGGCTCTCCTCTCTTTGCTCTGTTTTTCCTCTGCCGGGTTCTGCCCAGCTGGTGTGGGGAACCAGCCAAAGTTCCGTGGAGGTGCTGTGTCTGTAGAGGAGAGGGGCTAGGTCTGCAGGAGGCTGGGTGTTAGGGACTCAGTCTGTACTAGGGAGGAGAGAGATCCTTTGGAATGAGCCATTTCAGATGCTTCCCGTGCCAGTGGAGGCTGTGAGCCACAGCAGCAGTGGGGATGGGGGTCCCTTCTGCCCCTGCAGCCCAGCTGCTGAGCGTGAATTTTTCCTATCTGTCTGATTTCCATTAATCTGGGTAGGAAAATGGGAAAGGTATGGGTTTGGCCTCCAGTTGAGAAGAGCAACTCTTGTTTCCACAGGCAGTTTTTGCAGGGCTTCAGCCTTTGTGGCAGAGAGGAACCTCTGTGTTTTTCTCCATCCTTGGGTATGGTTGGCACCTGAAGGGCTGAGGGCTGGCTCACACACACACTCCTGCCTGGAGTTTCCTGAGCAGTGCTGCTTAAATATCTTGCAGTTGGAGGTGTAATAAGGCAACAAATTCAGGTTTTGGGGAAATATAGCCAGCCTGGGAGCCAGGAATGATGCCTGGCTGTGTCTAACCAGCAGTTTGGATTGCGCAGACATCGTGGTGGGGCTGAGCACCGTGGCTCGGGGTGTTTGCAGATCCATTAAAAAGTTCCCAGCACCTCTCCGTGCTGCTGGTAGGGACAGCTCCGGTGGCAGTGAAGCAGTGCAGGAGCTCTTGGCACACAGCAAAGCAGCCCTGCCAGCTCGGCTTTGCTGTGGTTTGTGGTGGGCACCAGCAGATCCAGGTGCCCACGCCGGGCTGTGCTCCGGCCACGCCGCTGCCGGGTCAGTGCAGCCCGGCTCCTTTTGTCCCCTGGCGGCGTGTGCTGCCGGCCGGGCCCGGGGATGTTCCCTCGGTGTGGCAGCTGCAGAGAGCGGGGCCAGCCCGCGGGGCTCGCCCCGGGCTCCGCGGGGCACTCGCTGCGCTCGCCCTGCCCCAGGCGCGGCGGGGCTCTGCCGCTCCAGGGGCTGCCTCCAAAGGCTGCGGGGACAGAGGTGCTGTGGTTCCCAGCTCTTCTCCTCGGTGCTGCCCCCTCGGCTCGCATCCCACGGGGCTCTGCCAGGAGCCCGAGCTGCCGTCTGGGCAGGATCACACCTCTGAGATGCCAGATCTCACACCCCCAGGGGCTTTGCAGCGGGTCCCCACATCACTGCACAGTGATGTCCCCAAGCTGGCCCTAGGCTCATAGTCCAGCAATAGCCAGAGCCAGGCTCCTGCTCCCCATCCATGAGGAGAACAGACCCAAGGCTTGCAGCAGCTCCTCTTGTAGTGGTCTCTGTGCCTGGCTCCGCTCTGGGTTTGTTTTTCCGGAAGGTTTCGCTGCGCCACTGCTTGGACCAGCCTCTCTTCCCTGACGATACTCCCGACTAATTTAAGAGCAAATGACTGTGGTGCCAGAGAGGAGATGGGGAGACCAGTTAGCCAAATGAAATATTAAGATGACCATCTGGATTCCTGCTTTCTCCCACACTTGACAGCTGGTCCCCTGCAAACACCCTGCCCTGGATCCGGCCCCGTGCTTCCCACAGCAGTGGAAACGCTGCCATGGTTTCTAGGCCAGCGCTGCCCACCTCCCATCAGTTTTCCTGGCTGGGCCTGTGCCCTCGTGGAGTGTCAAGGGGCTCAGCTGCAGCGTGGGGGTCCTGCCAGGGACCCCCCCAGTGTCCATAGCCCAAAGCCTCCTGCAGGGTGCCCTGAGAATGGCTAAGGGCCCAATCCTGCATCCTTGTGGGGCAGCAATGGGGTTACCTGGGCAGAAAGTGATGCTTTGTCCCCTTGCCCCATCTCTCACCACTACCTTCCTGCTGCTTCTGCAGGTAAGGCATCTTCCATCTGAATTCCCATCAAGCTGTCTTGGAGGTTGGGAGGGTTAAAGCTTTGCTAAACCCACGGCTCATCCTGGAACAAAAGAGTACATTAATACCCTCCCTCCTGCTGGGGCTGGGGGGGCATTCAATCCAGCCCCCCAGACAGCTTTGTGCCCAGAGCAGAGCTCTGCCAAAGTAAATGGATTATTGACCAGTTTGCAGAATGAAAGGGAAAACCGAGGTGATGGGGAAAGGGGCTTTTCCAATTAACCTTTGCCCACACAGGGCCTTGTGGGGCTTTGCTGTGCAGCTGAGGGTGAGGGACTGCGTGGTGAGGGGAGGCTGGGGCTGACCCAGAGCTTGCTTTTGCAGGAGAATTGCTCCAGCATATGCAAAATTCCAGTGTGGGATTTGAGGGGGTTTTGTGCCCAGTGTGCTGGGGAGGGATGGGGTCAGGGACAGGGACCACTTATCCTGCCCTGAGCCCCTCTGCCAAGCCAGGGTGCCTTCAGTCTCTCTCAGTGGACCATGAGGATGGGGCTTTGGCTCAGGTGAACTGAAAATGCTTTTAAAATCTGCTGTGTTAAGGTGCCACTGGCCTCTGGGGATGGGTGTGAACACCATGCTCTGGCCCCAGCCCCAGAGCAGGATCTCTTTCCTCTCTCTGGGCTGGGCTTTTGTCAGCATCTCTTCCCTGGCCGTGACCTGGGGCACAGCGTGGGGCTGGGAGCCCTGTCCCAGTAGGAAACCTGACTGCTCCCAGCACTGCTAACAATTCCATCAGCACCAGTGCCACCGGTGCCGGGACCTGAGGACATCCAGGCGGGAGATGCTCCAGGGTGTCCCAGGGAACTGGAGCTGTGGGATTCCGGGGCTTGAGGGATGATTCTGGGGGTGGTTTAGTTCTCTGCTGCCACACTGCCAGCCTCAGTACTGTTAGCATGAGCTGCCCTGTCTCTGCCCTGACCCCAGAAACTCAGCCAAAATCCACTTTGGCCACTCGGGCTGGGGCCTGCGGGTGCTGGTGTCAGCTCCTGGGGCGGCCGGTGATGCCGAGCGAGCGCTGGGGAGAGGAGGCTCCTGCATCCCGCCCTGCCAGATGGTCTAAGTGGGTCACATCAGGGCAGCGCTGGGGATTTGTGCTTTAACCCTTAATCCCCCGGGATGCTCCGTGCAGGGAGGGGGAGGGATGTGCTGCTGAAGCGGGATTAAGCCGTAGTTTGCCATTGCGGGTGATCTCGGAGAGGAGTCTGGGTGCTGCTGCAAACGTGCTGGGACAAGGGTGACGAGTCCTCCCCGCTGCACTGGGACAAGGCAGGAGCAGCCACGGCACTGCCGTGTCGGAGGTCTCGGTACCCCAGCGAGGCACAAAGCAGCTGCAGTTCTCCTCTGGCCTTTGCAGCGACTTTTGGCCATCCCAACCTCTGGCTTCCTTTGGCGGCCGCGAGTCCCACGGGTCCCTCGGCGGGGCCGTGGGGTGTGCTGCGGGGAGGAAGCCCCGCTGGCAGCCCTGCAGTGCCGCTGGCCCCCCACTCCCGTTAATCCTCCCCCTTGCTGGCCGGGCATCTGTTCGCGGGGAGAGGCGGCGGCGGGGCCGGCCAGCCGCCTGGCTGCCATCTGCCGCCTCCGTCCGACGAGCCCAAGTGCTAATGAGCCCGTGGCCCCGGCCCAAGACGGGGGGAGAGGGGCTTGAAAAGAAAAGCGAGGGGGAGAAGAAAAGCCCCTTCCTCGGAGGGGCTGTCAATAGCGAGGCTTTTGTCTGCCCCTGCCCTCCGGCTCCAGCTGGACGGCGCTGGGAGCAGGGAGAGCTAATTAGGCAGCTCGGAGCTGCCGGGGGGCTGGGGGCAGCTGAGTGAGGGGAAGAGCTGGGAATGCCCGCAGGACCCACTCCCTGCTGCTCGCAGAGCCTTCGTCATCCTCATCCTCCTCCTTTCCCCCGGCCCTGTCCATCTGCCTCTCCCCTGGACTGGTGCTGGGCATCGTGACCCTGCTGGCCTCTCTGCTGGGAAACGCTGTGATTTTGGGGACAGGTAATTTCTCACTTGTAAAAGTCCACTTGAGAGCTTTGCTGAGCTCTGCTTGGGGCCCAAACCATGGGTCCAGCGCCCACACTTATCAGAAAGAACATGGGCACAACCTGGCCCTGCTGCTGAGAGGGAAGGGCCACAGCAGCTGCTGAGGAAACATGGGATGAGGGTGTCCCTAAATCCGGGATTTGCTGCTGCCCCACCTCTGGCCAAGGGGGAGCCTGTGGTGTCCACGCTGTGCCAGGGAAGCACCATATCCAATCTCTTTAAATAAGGGATGAAATCAGGTGGAAGGAAGCAAAAGGGAGGACAGTTCCACTGGCTGGTGGGAGGATGGTTTTGTAGGAATATTTGATTTCACCCTTGATCAAACCCTGCCCCGAAGACATTGGCCTGGCTGCCAGGCAGCCCCTGTCTGCAGATGCTGGGGGTGCTGGGTTTGTGAGGGTAGCATTGGTGGGGTCTGTGCTGACCATGGGGTCCCCTCCCTGCCTCAGCAGCATCCCAGCACTCGTGTGAGGCTGTTTCATGGAGTGTGGAGAACCAGGCCAGGATGAAGTATGACAGTTTAGGGTCTTGCAGGGCTGGAGTTCATCCTTGTCTGGCTCAGGTGGCAGCACCAGCTCCAGCCAGTCCCCATCCCTGCTTTTATCCCATCCCTGGAGAGGCAGGAGAGCAGGACACTTGAACCCCATGCACGTGTTCTCACCCCTCCGGCAAAGTCCTGCTAATGAATATTTAGGGCTGTGAGGCCCTAAATAATAAATAGCAGTGATGACCTTGATGACAGGGATTGCTAAGGAGCTTCTGCCCAGCGCCAGGTTCTGTGGCTGCTCATGTCTCCTTGCTGTCACCATCCTGCCCCCATCATCTGGGACAGCCTGTCCTGCTGCAGCTTGACCCCAGAAAGGGCCTCTGCAGATCCCATTCTCACGGTGTGTCAGGCTCCCTTCTCTCACCAGGCTCCCTGGGCTTGGGAGATTTCCCTGGCTTCTCAGCCCCATTCCTACCCCTTCCCACATCTCCATGGCTGGTGGCTGTACCTTTCTATACCTCCATTTCTCTATGAGCTGGACTTATCAAATGCAACCCCCACATCACTGAAATGAAATAATTTCATGCATGACCACCCTTTCCTTTTCTCTCCTTTTTTTTCTTTTTTTTTTTCTTTTTTTTTTTTTTTCATTTTCTACCTGTGGGCACTGGAACCTCTTCATCACTGCAAAGCCTGACCCAGGCCAGAAAATCCCACCAGTGTTTCAGCTGCAGAGGGTGCCAGGGCTTTTGCCACAGCCCCTGCTCTGGCATGAGCCCCCAGAGGCTCTTTGCTGTTCTGAGACTGGGTCTACTGTGACCCACAGTTCTTCCCTGTGACCCACACACAGCTCCCACCCCCTTGGGTCCTCCTCTGGCCCCGAATCCCTGGCGGTGCCATCAGCTGGAAAACAGGCCTGGGTTTGATGCCTGGATTGGCATTCGCAGCAAAGGGCAGGGAGAAAGGCCGAATCCCGGGAGCCAGCTTGTGTTTGCAGCCTTGCTTGATGATTTCAGAGGTGTCTGCAAAGGCACAGAGGTTGTGATGCCTGAAATCTGGTGGCAGTGGTGGGTCCAGCAGCACAGCATCCGGAACAGGGCTTTGGTGTGGGTCTGGCACGTGCCGGGGATGGGCGGGCTGGACCATCACCCCGGCGGCGTGGCCAGGCACAGTGCCCAGGTCTGTGCCACCATCTCCTGGCAAAGGCCACACGACCCTCTGCGGGACACCGGGTGCTGCAAAACTGGCTTCTCCATCAGCCACTCGAGCTGAAAGCGCTGACAAACACGGGGAGTTTAAAAATAGCCGTTTTCGCACGCGGCGGGAACGCTTTCCCTGCCAACGCAGCAGGGACTGCAGGAAGGGCTTGCAAAAAATAATGCAAGTGGCAAAATAAACTCTATTAAAAACTGTGCTGGTGTTTGAGGCGGGCTGGAATGAGTCTCTGGTCTGGAGGCAGCGAGGCTGGGGCTCCACCAATGACCCGTTTAGCTTTCCATGTTTAATTTATGGCTCGTCATTAATGGAAGAAGAAGCAGCTGCTGCCCAGCCCCAGCTGGGGGCATCTCCTCATTCACCCCTGAGTGGGTGCCCGGGTGGGCAGAGGGGATGCTGGGGGCAGGGTCCTGCTGCCTGTGGGGCTGCTCTTCTCTCTCCTCCCTGGGGCAGGGGAGGCTGTCACTTGCTGGTATGGGCTGTGGGGGCTTTCTGCTGCTGGGTTCCAGGGCTGGGGTCAGGTGTTTGCCTCACAGCCCACAGGGTGGCTGAAATGCTCTGAGACCCACAGGCAACGATGAGAAAATGGGTTTGCACTGCCACTAACATCAGATTCCAGCAGCACATCATGCTGCTGGAACTTGATGGCACTTTGGCAATGGGCTGGTCATATTGAATTTATCTCTGTGCCCACGTGTGTTGGAGGGTGACTGGAACAGAGTGGGGCAGGAGGCTGGGATTTGAGCTACATTACCGTCAGGATGAAGAACTAGCTAGTGCCCAGCAAGAGAAATATTTTTGCATTAAGAGAGATTTCACAGTTAAAGAGCTCCTGCTGCATTAATCTGTGGGTCAGCTGGAGCTGCCGTGCAATCCCCTGCCCACCAAAGCTGTGCAAGGGTAACACCAATCTGTAAGAGCATGTAAATATAACAGAACTCACTCTCCACAGCTCCATCAGCTGCAGCCAGCAGAGCAGCCCTGCTCTGCCAGGGCATGGACGTGGCTGTGGCCCAGAGAGTGCAGGAGGTAGTTTGGGATTTGGGCAGAGCTATCCCTGAGGCTGGTGCTTTAACTCAGAGAACTTATTTCCTGTAAAGCACTTGCCCTCTTCAAATCCCCCTGCTCTGATCAGAGCCTGGTCAGGATTGTTATGATGGGGACAAGCAAGACAACTGGCTTCAGCACTTCTTTGAAGGAATGGGGTTTTTATTCTCCAAAACATTCCAAGACTGGCAAATTACAGAAAATAAAACCCCAAAGCAACAAAACTTGTCATGTGTCACCTGCCTTTTCCTGTGTGTGGGACAGCCTCCGTGGTTATCCCTCACTTCCACCCCATCCCTGCCTTTGTCTGCCCATCAGCCACGCCTTGGCAGGGTTAGAGGGTGATGGTGCAGGGCCAATGGAGCAGAGGGGTGGGAGGATAATGCCACGGAGAGGGAGGTGCAGGGGTCTGGGTGGGCAGCACCAGTGGAGGAGGAACAAAGAGAGCTGTGGTGTAATGAAAACCCCCCTGAAATGGGGAGGTTTGCAGCCTGACCTGCTGGGGAGTGTGGAACCCATGGGCTGTTGGCCTGGCTGTGCCCTGTGTGTCCTAATCTTGGTCTGCTGGTGACCTCCTCTGGCCTCTGGGAGTCCCTGTGTGGGGCTGAGCTCTGCAGGGCACAGGATATATTGGCTGCATCTCCCCTAGGATCCCTGGACATCCCCACATGCAGGGATTCAGTTCTGTCTGGTGGTTGGAGAAGTTGTTCACATGGTTTTGGACCAGTCCTTGTGCTCTCCCAAACACTTCCCACATGTGGGTCAGCAGCCAGCGAAGGTGAAGGATGTTCTTCATATCTTTTGGAGGGGTTTTGGATGTTTTGGTGAGTCCAGGCTGCCAGGGTCCCTTTGTCTCTTCCTGCCCTCACCCTGAGTGTGGAGCATCTCTGCACCTGCAGGGGCAGAGCCAAAGGCACAGCACTGGCAGCACGAGCCAGTGGAAGGTTTAGCTCCTGCTGCGTGCTGCCTTGTGGCAGTAGTTACTCCCCCATTGCCTCAGGAGTTCACCACAAGTGCTTTTTTCCACCCAGAGCCCCAGTTTCCCCCAAGAAGGCTCAGATGCCCAAGGGCTCTGGGCACAGGAGCTGTGCCATGGGGATGGGTGGGTTAATTTTGCAGTGGAGGCTTGTGGTCCAAAGTGCTGGCTGCTGGCTCTCTGGGCTGTGAATGCCACCCAGGGCACATCCATCCCTGATTAATGGAAACTAAAAAGCAGGATCCTAAGGACCCGTGGCTCCCCTAGCCCTCCCCACTTCTGGCTGCCACAGCCAGCCCTCAGCCTGCACTGCTGCCAGGTTTGTCCTGCACAGAGCAGAGGACAGCAGGTCTCAGCTCGCCTGCCCGTGGTGGAAAAGCAGGCAGTGGAGCCTGTGGACACTGTGCCCTGCCTGCAGAGCTGGCACTGGGGCTCAGCCAGTGCCCTGCTCCCCCCGCTCGCCCTCCCCAGCACGTTGGTATTGATTTGACCTGAACTCCCTTTAATGTGCTCTGATTTCTTTCAATTAGGCTTTGAGCGAGGTCTCTGCCACGTTCAATAGAACTGGACCAGTGCCTGGACTAGCACAGCCCAGAGGGAGATGCTTGCAGATGCTCCCCCATCCCCAGCAACAGCATCCCCCCCATGCCCTATTTTCCCCATGTCCCACGAGGATAATCCCACTGCTTAAAGGTTGCTCCTTGTCCCCTCTGCATTTCCTGGCCCTTGGCATCCACTGGACTGGTGGCTTTGCCAAAGGGCAGATTCAGGGTGCTTCCTGCTGTGTGCAGGAGCAGCCCCACTGCAAACAGGACCTGAACCAATCCCTCATCTTCACATGCCCAGCAAAGCTTCTCCTTGGTGGCTGTCATCTCCTCAGGGCTGCACTCAGCCAAGTCAGGGCTTGGTGTCACATTGTTTGCGGTAAACTGATGGGCAGGGTGCTTGTTTCCAGAGATTGTGTGGAGCAGAAATCCCTGCCCTTCATCT
Organism: Urocynchramus pylzowi; assembly: GCA_013397555.1. Lineage (NCBI taxonomy): Eukaryota > Metazoa > Chordata > Aves > Passeriformes > Fringillidae > Urocynchramus > Urocynchramus pylzowi. Next base: position 151,690 of record VZRH01004945.1, read on the forward strand.
CCAGCTGCAATTACCGAAGCCAAGTCGATGCAGTTGATGGTAATAGGATGGTAACACTGTCTGAATTTGTATTTAATGCTGATTCCAAGGGTCTGTAATCTTCATCAGCACCACATGACTTTTTATAGAACAGAAAAATGTGAGAGCGGTTAATGAGCTGTAATTCTGGAGAGCTTCTGCCTTGATTGGGACTAATTATTTTCTTTATAAAAATAATTAACCATCCACACAACCTACAGAGTGAAAGGCATGTGGCATTAATTAAACCATGCAGTATTTTCACTGCACCTTTATCTCCCGTTTCCCAGCACATCCCAAACAGACGGTCACACACTGCAGAAAGCCAGGCTGGGCACAAGCTGGCATCGTGTGAGGGTTTGTGCTGGGCACAAAGGGCAGGCCCTGGGCGAGTGGGCTGTCTCCAGATCCCAAATCTACAGCCTCTTGGCCCTGCATCTGCTGTGAAAGCCCTCATTTGGGTAGGGAAGGCTGGTTTGGGGGGGTAAGGTGATGGTGCTCACACGTGGGCTGTCTGTGAGGTACAGAGGGGACACTGGGGGTGTCAGTAGAGCAGCCAGGGGGACCCTGGCAGGGCACAGGGCTCTGTGCTGTGTGCTGTCCTTTGCTGTGGGACATCAGGATATCCCAAAATTGAGGTGGTGGCTTTGTACAGGCCAAACCTTTGTTCTCCATCACTCTGGGAGCCCAGGATGAGTCCCAGGTGAACGTGCCCCAGCACCGGGGCTGTGCGTGCTTAGACACACACTTACATAATACATAATTGTTAACAAAACTAATTCCCCTATTTTCCTGGAGGTATTCTGAGAACTAATGAATATATTTGCATAATCTTGATTTTGTTTATGAATAATTCTGGATTATCCAAATGTGAATAACACCAGGGCTTTGCCACTCTAGATTGCCTTTCAGCTGAGGATAGCAAAGCATTTTACAAATATTAGTTCAGCCTCACAAATCCCAGCAAGCAATAAAATTATTATTACACCCAATTAAAGATGGATGGGATGGAAACTGAAATGATTCTATGCAGCCCGTCCTGGCAGGGTCTGCCACAGGGACTCACCTGCCTCTTCCAAATCTTCCCCCTAGGATGCAGCAAGCCGACAAATATCCCATTTTTTCTTTTTTTGGGATGATTTAAAACAATGGCCAGAGTTGCAGGGGGATGTGGGTGGTTGGGGACCTGACAGCAGGCAGGAGGTTTCTTTCTGGCTCTGACTCCCACACAGCACTGAGCACCCCACAGCCCTGTGTGTGGCAGGGATGGCACAGCTATACCAATCTTTTCCTCCTTGTAGCAAAGTGGGAGGAGAAAAGGCCCTGTCTTCCCTTCCAGAAACTCTTCTTTACTCAAAACCTCCTCACCAGTCCTTCCTGGGCAGGCAGCCTGACCACTGAGGTGTTTCCCATAGAACTAGGGGGTGTTACAGGGAAAGAGGATTGGAGTCAAACCAAACACTCCCACCCATGAAGCTGCAGTTCAGGAGCTTCCCAGCTCAGCTGTCACTGCACACACAGGGAGGCAAAGGGCCTTTCTGGCCCTAAAAAGCCCCTGTCAGCAAGTGAGGGTAGGAGTTTAAAGTCCATTTTCCACATCTTCTGCTGGGCTGGGATCATTGCAGACTCATTGCTCAGCAGCAGAAATCTGTTGGCTAATTCCTTTCCATGGGAGCTAATTTCTGCCCATGCTTCTCTGTGTGGGGACATCTGCTCCTCAGGGTTTCACAGAGCCCTCCTGGCCCCAGGGTGGCCCTGGCAGTGCAGCCCTGTACATCACAGGGGGCTGGATGTTCAGGAGACAAGTCCCAGAGAGAAGGATGGCCAGGGAACCCCTCCTCACCAGACCCTGCCCAGGTGGTGCCCTGGCTGGGGACACCCATTTGGCACCAAGCTGGGGCATCCATTTGGCTGCACGCCTGAGTCTGTCCTGGGGGTTGTTGAGCATTTTTTAATGTTGGAGTAATTTCAAGCTGAGCCCTTGGGAATCACTGTTCTGTAGCCACAGGCTACTGAGCACCATGCCTGTGTTGTGGCACATGGGGTGGCTCAGGGGCTGGTTTATGAACAGCATCTGGTGACCTGGGTGTCCCTGTCCCCAGCCTGGGTGGATGCATGGGGCAGCAGAGAGACTGAGCCAGGCATTTCCAGGGCAGCTCTGCAGACAGGTGGCAGCTGCATGAACAGGTTGTGCTCTTGGAGTTACCTGAGAGTTGGGACCTCCAGTGTGTTCTCCCCTTTTCCACTGACAATTCAAAGGAAGAAAATTAAGGGAGAGGAGGAAAAACTTTATGTGAGTGGCAAAGAAAGCATTGCTGCTCCAAGTGGATCTTCTCCAGCCACCTCCTTGCTGCTTCCAAAGTGCCTAATTACTAATTTATTTTTAAAGTGATCTCTCAGTGCTCCCAGGAGCTGTGGGTAACTGTGTGCTTACAATTCCCTATTTGATTAAAATTTAACGAGTTGTTATTGGCAAATTCACTATTTCACTGCTGTTTGCCATGCCAAATAGCACGGGGTTTGGACAATGGGGGGAGCAGACACATCTGATGGTCCCAGGAGCAGAGGCTGGCACTGTGCAGCCCCTTGGGTGTGAAGGTGTCCTCCAGCCTGACCATATTGCAGGTAGTGCCAAAGCACTTATTTTCTAAGACATCCATGAGTTCATTTTTTTTGTTAAACCCTTCCTAAAGCATCAAGCATCATCCTCAGCTTCTGGCTCCCCATGCTGTGTTGAGAAGTGCCCAACCACAGCCCCTGGGCTCCCTCCCAGCCTCTTGGTCCTGACCTTTGCCCAGCTTGGTTTTGCCCTGTGCTGCTTGTGGGCAAATGTTTAATGGGAGCTCAGATCCAGACTTTTCCTAATCACAAGCTCTGCAAGGGCTGTTTCAGGTTGCCCCCGTGCCTGGCTGTCAGCTCACCCCCTTCATGGCTGCTGCAGGCTGCCTGGGGGTGATGGCAAGGAAAGGAGCCTGTTTGGGGCCAGCTGGGAGGAGAGTGCCTGTGGGGCTATGGTGTGGTTTAGCATAAGCTCTCAGCCCCAGACCTCTGGGTCACCCAGGAGCCCAGCATCCCCCAAACATGGATCAGGGATGTGCCAGAGTGCTGTGCCATGGGGCAGCACGTCAGCACTTCTGTCTGCATTTGCGGGCACCTGAAGCAGCCAAAGCTCCTCTCGTCATATTTCCTGATGGAGGAGAAAACTGGCTCCTGTACAGACATGGCAACCTGCAGGGTGTTTGTCTAAGGAGGAGGATTTGAGGACAGGAAAGGCACAGGATTGTCCCCCTGAGAGCAAGCCTGGCCCGGCAGTGTGCAGGTGCTGACGGGCAGGAAGCTCCGCAGGGACCTCCGAGCCGGCAGCGTGGGAGGCACAAGATGCGCAAAACCCTTCGAGATGGGGCAGCAGTCCAGGTTTTCTTTAGAAACAATGTGACCATGTGCCATATTCTTCAGGTTTCTCGCTGTTGTCGCTGGCAAGCAGTCAGCAAAGCCATCCTGGGTCGCTGGCAGCGAGGGAGAGGGACACCGAGCCCTGCAAGGTGCTCAGGAAGGAAGGGGGACAGAGGATGGGGCTCCTGGTGCCCCTGGGGAGGGGGAGACCGAGCCGTGGGGAGCAGGGGGAGGCTGTGCTCACCCTCGTGCCTGACCTGCCTAAGAAGGCGATTCACAGAGGCATCGCTTTTCCCCGTGGAGTTTCCCCTCTGCAGGGATTGTCCATCCCCTGCTGCACAGCAGGAGCTGCCACCGCTGCCAGCTGGTGCCCGGGACAGAGCCCTCCCCGCGGGCTGCCACCTCACAGCATCCCCCGGAGCATCTGGCACTGATCCTGCGCCGCCACCGGGGCCTCTTCCAGCAGGGAAGCTCCTCTGTTCTGCTCCAGCCATGCATAGTAAATCAACTGCTGGAAAAGAAAGAGCCAAGCTGCTTTTTTGGCCCGGGATGTGCTGAGAGGAAACCTTTAAACCTAAACTCCCGTTAAACCTTTTGGGAGTGCAAGAAGGAAAAGGAGCCGCATCCAGGCTTGTGCCAGGACACAGGGTTCCCAGGAGCAGGAGGGGGAGGAGAGTCACAACTGGCAAAAATCTTATGAAAAATGTATAGTACAGAATTGTGTTTCTCTTGTGCGTTTGAACCGCCTCAAGAAACCCACGTGCCTTTCTGCAGCTGGTGCCTCTGCTGATACACAGAAAAAAAATAGCAGGGAGAAGATTAAAATTGAACTGGCTTGGAGTCTGTGTAATCAAGGAAAATATCTCGGTGATTTGCTATTATAATTTCCAATAACAAACTGCAGGGCTCCTGCTGCACTAATAATAACGGGTTGAATGAGGTGGGCAAAGAACCTGCCTTGGGTGTTTGTGTGTGTGTGTGTGTGCTTGTGGGAAGCACTCACAATATTCCCCATCTCCTAATTTTGAAGAGGTATTTTTAGTGCGTATTTCAAAGAGCTTTACATAAACACATCTGCTGGAGTTTTTGCTGGGAAATGTCTTTACAACAGCCTTTTCTGTCCCCTCCCTCTTGGGGGACAAGGGAATGGTCTGACCATTTTCTTTTTCAATCAGATAAGCAAAGCCAGAGAGTGAGAGAGAAAATCACAGGCTCATTTTGCCGGTGCCAAAAGGCTTCTCAGCCCAAAGGATGGATTTTAGAAACACTTTGAGCTGCTCACATCACCCTCACTAGAGCCCAGGGCAGAAGCACACGTGATGTGGCTGTGGCAGAGAGTGCAGGGATGTGGGAGAGCGGGGATTCTCACCCACCACTGCCTTCTCTTGCACAGCCAAAACCTCCAGGTGAGGAAAGGAGAGGAAAGATGGGATATTCCATCACCTCCCCATGCACTTTTTGCATGTTACTCAGGAAAATTGGCAAGAACATCCCTGGTGCAAGCAGCTGCAGGCACAGGAGTTTCTCCAGCCTCCCCTCAGGATGCCATATCCTGATGTTCCCAGTTCCAGGCAAGGTGTCCATCCTTCATAATTTAATGCCAGTGAACCATTCACAGCTTTTAGGCTCATCAGAGATGTTTTAACCTTTTTTGTTTGGGGGGTTTGGTTGGCTGAAGTTGCTCCTGCCTTTTTCCTGAGGGGTGTAGAGATGATGGGAACATGAAGCCAGCTAGGGCTGAAGCAGGGATCGTAGTAAAGTTTCTGTATTGGCTATCCCAAATCCTCTGACCTTGGAAGTGCTGCCAGTGCTGGTCTGCCAAGTGCACTCAGTGCCCAGGGCCTCTGAAGTGCTTGTGCATCCAGCACCCAACCCAGCTGCGTGTACAAAGGAAAATAAAGGATAAAAAAATCCCCAAAAACTGCTTGGTTAGCACGGTCCAGCCCCAGTTTGCTTACACTGCTGCTTGCAGGGCAGCTGGGAAGGACACAGGGGCTGCACAAGGCCACTGACAGCTGGAACTGCTGGGGTCCATCCCGTGGAGGTGAGGGACAACGCAATTGAGCAGGGAGATGGTCTGGTGCCATGGTCCGGCAGCTGAAAGGTCACAGGGAGACAATTTTCCTGCTTTTGTCTCCTCTTGAGATGAGTTACTGGGGGAAAAAGGCTGATTGATGGAAGGTTTGTGGCAGGAGACAGCTGCAGGGCCAGGGCAGCTGGGCTGGGACAAGGGAGCCTGTGGGCAGGGGAGGGCAGTGCCGGGATGGCAGCACCCAGGGAATGTCAAGTGCACAGCAAACCCCCCTGGCTGCTGTCACTGCAGGCCAGGTGTCACTGGGCTCAGCTCCCCGAGCAGCCTGCGTCACCAAGTGCCACATTTCATGGCCTGATGAGATGGCATTTGGCCGTGGCATGCAGCATGGCAGCCCAGGATGGAGGGATGGGCATGGTTTGGGAGTTTGCTCCCTGAGGCAGCAAACGCTTTGTGCCTTTGTCCTGTCCTCTGTGGACAGTGCCAGGATCTGTCTGTGGGCAAGGGCAGTCATTAACTGGTCTCCATGGTATCCCCACACACTGGGGTGACATCCCTTCCCCAGGCAAGGGAGGCAGAGTGGGTTGGCCTCAGGGCATTGTCAGAAGCAAAGAGCCACCCATCCCTTTTCCTCCATGTGGCCATAGTGGTTTATGGTGGTGTCATCCGCCTTCAAATAAGGGATGTTTGGGTTCCTTCCCACCAGTGACCTTTCCTGCATCATTTGTGTTGGGGTAGGCAACAGATCATGACCCTGTGCTGCCAACACATTCTGTTAGAGAGGGAATACATGTGAGAGCCCAAATCTGACACCACAGTGTGGAGCTGGGCAAGCTGGGCTGTGAGAGGCTGTGCTGGCGGAGAGTCGAGGGCACTGTGTGCCGCTGCTTCTCTTCCAGCCACTGCAGCATTGGCAAAATTTGCCATGAGCCCAAAAAACCCCTCCTGGACCAGAGACTGCTGGGATGGGAAGGGACAGGATGAGCCAGCTGTGGTGGTGGTTGCACAGGGCATGTTCTGCACTGAGAGGGTGGCAGGCAGCCCACAGGTGCCCTACTGTGGGGGGTCTCCCATCAGGAGCAGCTGTGCTGCTTCTGGACAGGTCTGATGGATAGGCTGGGTTTCTGCACAGGAGAAAGAAAGGGAAAAGAAAAACGAGTGCAAGTGATCGAATTACCAAGTGGAAATGGAGAAGTTTGGAGGGCAGGTGGGATGGGTGAGCAGCTGCCTTGTCCTGGTCTGACTGCCCATGGCCAGGAGTGAGTTCATCCTTAGGGACAGACATGCAACCAACACGCTGGGGAGAGAGGCTGTGTGCCTCACTAGGAGTGCTGCAGCAGTGCTGCCCCCCAGCAGGGCATCCCTCCTGCCTCCTCCTCCTCCTCCTGCCTTCTCTGGCACACCCCCTGGGCTGAGTGAGTCCCGTGCTCCCCGCACATCCTGCTGAGCATCCCCGCTGCCCTCCCTGGGTCAGCTCCAGCAAAAACACCCACAGAGGCTTCTTCTTTTCTGCTGCAGGCACAAACAGCAGGGAAGGTGTGATAATCCCTCCTTTGAGGCCACAGAGATCATTCACACCAGACTGCATCACTTTTATATCAGTCATGAAAGACACGAAAGACAATAAGAAAAAAAAATGTTTTTTATATATATATATATTCAATCAATGTCTATGGGGCTCCACGCCAGGGGATTACCAGCCAGTTTAAAGCATTAGTGACTCTCAGCATCCATCAGAGGAGAACATTTGGTTGAATGGAAGCCAGCATTTGATGGAATTGGAGAATAATTATTTCCATCAATAATTACTTCCACGCCCAGAAAAAATGGCTCCTGGCACGTTGCAGGACAGGAGTCCTTGATTGCCTCGAGGCCAATATGTTTTAACCCCAGGACCTGGAAATCCCATTAGAGGCTGGGTGACAAGGATGTTGCCTGCTGTGCCCAGGTCCTGGCAGTGGTGTTCCAGCCTGCTGCCAGCCTGGGGAGGATCCCTCCTGCCTCTGCTGCTGGAGCGCCTCCAGCTCAGGCTTTGCACAGGTCATTAATTTGGGGACGTTTTTAATGGATCCTAATGATTGAGCCTCAGAAGGCTGTTCTTAAAAGGGGTTTGGGAAAGGCCACAAGCCAATTAGCTGGCACACAGAAAATGATTAACCATGTAGATTCCTGGATGGTTAAAAATAATGGAGATGTTGGGAAGCGACTGGGGGACTTATTGCAGACTTTTTAAAGCAAGAGGGACTATTAACCTCCTGCATGTTCTGGGCCAGAAACATTTCACCCAGCTTCCCCCCACTGATCCATGTCCCTTTTATTTGGCTGTGCATATCCTTAAATGTCAAGGCATTACAAAATGGGCTCCAAGGAGGAGCTGGCTATTAGAGAAAGTGGATGCTTGTTGAGAGAGAAAACACAGGTGGGAAGAGAGGGGTGACCCTTCTGCAGGTGCTCCTGTGCCAACTCCAACCCCAAGGAGTGTTATTCATGGCTGAGGCAGGCAGCAGGATTTTCCCTGGGGCATGCAAGGCTCTGGCCAAGTCTAACTGGAGCTTTTTTAACGTGCCATTGCTCTTTAACCACCCTCTTGCCCCCATTTAACCCCGAGATGTGCAGCACACACCTGGCTCTGGCCCTAGCTCCTATCTCCACAGCCCATGTGTGATGGCTGTGGTGGTCTCTGCAGCCAAAGCATCTTTCACTGTGGCTGCAGGGTTGGCAGGGGGACATCCCAGCCTCCCCCTGCTCTTGTGGTGGGATCCACATGGCCTGAGGGCTCCAGAATGTTGCTTTCCAAGGAGAGGAGGTAGGCCTGGTGACAGACACAGCCACGGGACTTTGCAGAGCTGACCCTAAAGTGGCACCCACAGCCCAGTCCTGGGATCGGCTTTAAAATGGTAATGGGAAGAAATGGGGACACTTTTAGTGCCAGCTGAGCCCAGCCTACCCTGGGTATCACCCCACAGCCTGGTTGGGCCTGGACATGCCCACATTTGCTTTTTCTATTCCATAATGCTCTGGATGACACTAAACCCCAGCATTTTCAGCACCCCTGCTGGGTATGGTTTATGGCTTTTCATTAATCTTTTCATTCTTTGAAATAAATATCTGCAGGGCCTAGAAACCTATTTACTTTCCTCCTGAGTGTCTGCACGCAGACTTGTTTGGGTTTATTTTCTCCATTCAGTGGCTTCTTTTCTCCATTCCAGCTTACATGAGCCCCAATGTTTCTTAGAAACCACTCCCTCCGGGCTCTCCCTGCCTTTGCTCTGCTCCTTGCCAGCTCCCAGGGCTCTTGCAGGCTCTGACCTAGCCCAGGTGGTTCCCCTTAACTCTGCTGGGCTGTCCCAGGTTCTCAAGGTTGAGCTGTCAGCAGGACCAGGTGTGTTCAGAAGCCTAGCACCTTATTTGTAGGAAGTTTGCTGCCAGTCAAGGATAAGGATGTGTGGCAAGGTGTTATCAAGGCATTGGCAGGTTTGGAAAACTACATTTGAAATGGGAAAGGGTTGGTTTTTTTTCTATCAGAGTGCAAAATCTGTGCTGTCTCTGCAGAGCTGGTGTTTTAAACCTCACAATGCAGATGAAGATGTCCTGACTGGCTCCTGGTTTTTGTTCCCATTGGATTGGATCTGGCCCTGTGCTGTCCAGCTGCTCCTTGGCTGCACGATGCTCGTGGCATCTCTGCCTGAACAATGAGCACAGCATGCTTGGGCTGGGCAGCTTGGCTTGGGAACGGGGCATTCCAGAGCCCTGTGGGAACACTTCCCACCGCAGAGCTGAGCTCTGAGAGCATCCTGCAGCTCTCCTTCACAGCTGCACAGCTCCTGCCTGCAAACGGGAAAGGACATTCCCCAGGACGTGGGGAATGACCCCAGCTGAAGGGACAGCTCCTGATGGCTCTTTGTCACCTCTTGCCCCGGCAGTGGGACGCTCAGCTGCCTGCCGTACCCTGCGGAGGACAGACGGCCCGAGAAGCTGAGCAGCTGCGTGGTCAGGGAGCCTGCCAGCACCAATGGCTGTGCCAAGGGGAGGGACAGACGAGACCATGCCCACCGCAGGTCCCGCAGGTAGGAGCCAGGGGCCACCCTGGGACACGGAGGTGGCAGGGGAGGTGTCTGTGGATGTTTACTCAGCCCTGGGGTCTGTGAGAGTTGGGGGTGGCTTCAATGGTTCAGTGTGTGTGCAGAAAATTTGTGCAATCGCATGAAATCCCTGTGTGAGTTTGCAGGGACAAACCTGCAGTTCGTTTCTACTCCAGGGCTTGCTCTTACAGCCTCCTTCAGAGTCTTCTAAGACCTGCCAGCACTTCTCTGCACTACCAGATCTGCTGGGAATCGCCCTCAGCAATTCCCCTCTCCCCATGCTAGATCAGCTCAGCAGCACTGCCTTCATTAGGACACAGCCTCGTTATCAGCTTGTTGTTAGTCCCTGACCACTTGAGAGGAGAAAAATGAATGAAACGTTGTAAATGAAGCAGCTGGGGTCTCTGAGCCCTGCCTGCTCAACCGTCTCTGGGATTAAAACCTCTCCGTTCAGTTAAAGATGCTGGAAAGAAAGAGCAAGAAAGCAAATTTCATATCTTCAGATTTCAGGCCAACCGGAACAATAATCTAAAGCACACTTTTAATTAGACTTTGATTATAATCACGGAGGAACAATTGAAGTCAGATCAGCACATGGGAGAAAGCTGCCACATCAAAGACAAAAGATTTATCTGGGGAGAGGGAGAAGGGCTCTGCAGAAAGCGCCCGTGGCCGCACGGTCAGATGTTGCTCCCTGCTCTCCCGTGGCTGTGGCAGTGCCCAGCCGTGTCCCTGCGTGTCTTTGGGCAGGTGTCTGAGCTTAGTGACAATGAGACATCCTGGGAAATGCATGATTTCTGCCTGCATGGAGGTAAAGGGCCACTGAGCCCGAGGTGGGCCACATCTCTCATGGAGCTGCTGCTGATCTGTGAAATCCTTGGGAGCAGCAGTGAGGAGGAGGATGTGGGTGCTCCATGGGGCCATGCTGTGCTTGCACACTGGGTTTACTGCACCAGAAGCACTCATTATTCACTGCTCACAACTGAAGCATTAGCCTGCAGTTTCATTTTGCAGAGCTTTTATTTTTTCCCAAAGTGTATTAAAAGCACTAAGCAATTGAGTTTTTATGATAGTGTAATTTCAGTGGTAATTCAAGCCCTGGATGATCAAGTGTTGAGGGGTGCTGGAGTCTGAGTGTCCCCCCCACCAAAGTGTCGTTTGCTCTGCATTAGGACTTTCATTAGCAATAATGTTTGTTCTTGTGCAGAAAACTGCTCAGTTTTTGGCCTGTTTCTGTAGTGAAGGTCTCACAGCATTCTCCGGCTATGGGGCTGCTTCCACCCATTCCTTGCTCCTGGCTATTCCCAGAGGCACGATGAGAAGTGGGGAAACTGAGGCACAAACCCAGCACCCTCAGTGATTTTTCAGAGGCCCTGGGGAGCTTACTATGCCCCCTCAAACTTTGGTCCTGGATCCATTTGGGGATTCAGAGGGATCTGTTTGGAGATCCACATGGCTGATTTGGGCTGATTTAGGGATGCCACCAGCTGCCTCTGTCTTTACAAGCATTTGCTTTAATGAGTAGCCACAGAGTATCTGTCATTTTTTTCAGCCCAATGCTCTGAATTAATTAACCACGGTATTTGCTTTTCATTGAAACATAACAAGATTCAGCATCATATGTTTAAAGAAGAAATTAATTTGCAGGAGGGTTTATTTTCAAGGTTTAACAACTGTATAAGAGATGCATATCTCCTTCAATTACCATAGTGTCTCAATAAATATATATATATTTCTAATCAATTGCTACTTAACACATGTCAAGTCTTTATTATAGTTAGTTGCATCTGGTTGCAATAATTACTGTATGCAAATTATATGCCAATTAATTATTTAAAGCATATTTACAAAGAGCAACAAAACCTATAAATCTGTTTTGGAGTCGTTAACCTCAGCAAACATGTTTTAAATAATCAGCATTGCTGTGGTGGAGCTGTCTTGTTATATCTCTATTAGACTGTTTAAACTGTGACTAAATAATTCGTTAGAGGGTAATGAGGCAACACCCACGCCCTTGGCCCACCATGAACACTGACCTTGCTGCCCCATGTCCCTGAGGTGGGGATGCCAGAGAGTCCCATGTGAGCCCATTCAGGGTTTATTTTTATTATTTTTAATGTTTGTTGGGTCTTGTCCCCCATCCTCAGCCCTTCGTATGACGGGGAGCGGCCGCTGCCGGCTCGGGGGAAGAAGAAGAAAAAGAAATCTGGCCGCAAGAAGCGAAGGAGGTGAGGGAGCCATGGCAGCATGAGGGGACAGACAGGGCAGCCCTTGGCCGGGTGTGAGGGAAGAGAATCATGAGGGAGCCATGGCAGTGTAAGGGGACAGGCAGGGCAGCCCTTGGCGGGGTGTGAGGGAGGAGGATCATGAGGGAGCCATGGCGGCGTGAGGGGACAGACAGGGCAACCCTTGGCCGGGTGTGAGGGAGGAGGATCATGAGGGAGCCATGGCGGCGTGAGGGGACAGGCAGGGCAGCCCTTGGGCGGGTGTGAGGGAAAAGGGTCAATGAAGGATGTGAGGGTGGCCACGGCGGTGTGTGGGACAAGAGCAGATGGCAGCTCTCAGCTGGGTGTGAGGGAACAGAGTCTGTGTAAGATGTCGGTGTGAGGGCCTCGGGGTTCCACAGCCCACGGAGGTGCCACCATCTTCTTGCCCTCCCCTCAGGGCAGCAGAGCTGGGTTGAGGCTCGTCCCTGGGCCCGTCCCTGGGCTCATCCTGCTCCTACCAGGAGCCCCCAGCCACTTTCCACCCTGGAGATGCCACTGGTGGTGGGGTGTGTTGGGGTGGCCAGCATGGCTGTGAGCAGCCCTGTGGTCCCTAATGCCCCTCTGCCTCCCTCAGGTCTCCCTCCTACAGCCCTTCACCTGTGAAGAAGAAGAAAAAGAAAAGCTCCAAGAAGCGAAAAAGAAACAGGTATTTTTTCCCTTGAAAATGTAATTCCCTGCTGGCAATGGTTGTTGGGGGTTTGGAGAAGGGGTGGAAGGCACTGCTGCCTCGGGCAGTGTTGCTCCCAGTGGGCAGAGAGGTACGAGGGTCTGTGAGCACTGGCCAGCCATGGGGAGGCATAGCCTGAGTCCCTCAGGGCTAGGAGGGACTGTCCACCCAGTGCAAACAGAGAAACATGAACTGTTGGGTGTGGGGACACAGAGGTGGACAAGCCAAATCACTGAGAGGTCCTCAGCCCTTCAAGGTCAGGAGCCTCAGCCTGCTGACCTTGCTGTCCTATTCACATGTGCCCATCCTCTGGAATGCCAATGGGATCAGTGCTCAGGGCTTGCACTGGTCCCCATCCCTTCCTCCCCAGCCTGCAGAGACTGTCAGGACCAGAAAAAAGTTCAGACCAACTCCCCACACCCACATCCCAGTCTCCTCTCCCAGCCCCAGTGACTGTTTCCACCTTCCCCTTCTGACGTCCATTTTTAATTCAAAGAGCATGATTAAATTTTAAAATTGCAAATATTTCACTGTTTTCTCTCAGCTGCTAAACCAATATTTGACGAGAACAGTGGATTCCATCTCCCTAAGAAGGTTCATGTATTTATAATATATTGAACCAAAGAGAGAACTACCAAAAGTGGATAATAGGGTGAAAAGTTGAGCTTGAATATTCAAAGAAGAGCAAGGGAGAAGGAGAGACAGGGATATAGGAACTCCTTTAAAGCACTTTCTTCCCAATGAGGAATTCTTATGCTCTTTTGTGGATGCCATCTCCTCATGGAAGTCCTGGGTCAGTCCTGGGTCAGGCTTTGAACCTTTGGCAGCCATTTATGCCTCTGCAAGCCAAGGATAAGCTGGAGCTGGTCCCATAAGACAGCATGATATGAACCAGTCAGGATTAGTGACCAGTGGAGGTTGTTTCTAGACACCTGGTAGCATTTCAGCTACAGACCCCAAGTGACTTTGCCAGAGGCAATCTCACAGCTCCTCCAGGCAGGAATTTAGGCCGTGTCTTCTGCAGGATGTTGTGCTCCAGGCTGAGAGGAGAGACAGTGGGGTGTGCAGTGCACTGGGGCCAGGCCTTGCTGCAGGGACGTGTCCCCCATGGCACCAGGATGTTCTGTATGAGAGAGGTCTCCTGTGTCATCCCAGGGGTGCTCCAGGAGGCAAGACAGGGCCACAATGCTGGTTTGGCTGGGACACTGCTCTGGAGTTACACAGAGAGGATTTTTCCCTTGATTGCTATTTGGTCTTTCATACAGAAAACCAGGGAATGGACCCACCTCTACATGCAGTGCAAAACTGGAGGTGGTAGCAGAGAAAAATGACCCACCAGAGATAGGGGATGTATCTGATGTCTCTAAAGACTTGTTATTTTGAGGACCATGTTCTCAATTACTTCTAGGGTGTGCTGGTCCCTTCTGCCACACCAGCATTTCTCAGCTGCTCCCTCACCAGCTGGCTGAAGGAGAGGCAGGACCATTCTGCCCAGGTGCTGCATGAGGTCTTCTCTCATACATTGTCTTGGACTCAAACTTCCAATTTTGGGAGACCCTGTATTCAATGTACATATTTGTGTCTTGCAGGTTATCGTCCAAGAAGAGAAGGCACAGGTAAGAGTTGAGCAAGTCTGGGTTGTCCCTTAGAAATAAGAGTTTAATGGTTGCTTCAAGGTTGATGTTCACTGACTGGGGACAGAATACATTTCTTCTGTGTTTCCTTGTGTTTCCCTTGGGTCCCTCCATTCCATGTGGGTCTGGGGTCAGTGATTCCCCAGGTGTAGACTGGAAGAGCTTCTTCTGATTCCAGTATGTTTGTATACATTATCAAGAAGTACTCATTTTCTCTATGGAAAAAGGCAAAGTCACCAAGTTGGCTGATCCCTTTGAGGGTTTTGGCCAAGCCCATGAAGCAGATTTGCCAGCAGGCACTTAGACCCCCTGTGCTGTGACAATCATGAATCCCTTTCATTTTTACTGCATGCTCTTGGGCATCTGAGCTGTAACATTGATGTGTGATTGTGCAGCTTTTTATCAGAACAGAAATCTCCGAATTAATTAGCCATTTCTTATTTAGTTCTTCAAGCCCCAAAAGTAAGAGAAAGGAAGAAAGAAAACACAAAAAACAGTAAGTAGTGGTTCATGGAGTTCTCTGCCCTGCCTGCACAGTGTGGGGCTAGGAAGTGCTTGATGTGGTGGGGCCCCTGGAGCTAACACCTGCAGCTCAGCTCTAAGCATTTCTCAGGATTTTGAAGCTAAAACCAGCAATTCTGGTTTTGCTGGAATGGAAAAGGGTTTGAAAAGGCTGGAGATCTTTCCTCTGCCTTTCTTTTGTGACACCTCTTTCTGTACTTTGTTTATCTTGCACGATGTGCAGTCTTGTCCACCCAGTCCAGAGAGAAGGCTCCAGCTTTTCTGGTGGGGGCAGCATGAGAGGCTGAACACTGACCTGCCAAAAGGGCAGGCTAGCACACCCTTACTGGGAAGGGCCTCAGCAACTCCTGGCTTGCTGCTCTAGGAGGTTGCATTAGGACCTACCCATTAGGTACAATGCAGCCAAGGATCTGAATGGAGTCAAGGGGAAGAAAAAGGATTGGAGGGGATGGAGTTTGCAAAAATTTGATGTTGAGGTTCAGCCCTGGAGTGTTAGCAGAGCACAATCCTTGTCCTGTGGGGCACATAATCGAGGGGCATGGTATAAAATGGGGTTCCTCAGGACTGGAAGGAAGGACTGTTCCTCATGACTGGAAGGACTGTAAGCTGCCTCTGTTTTTCCCTTTCTTCTCTGTCTTCTGGGAACTGCAGCTTGTGGTTTCTGACCTGCTTTCAGAGCAAGGTAGCAGTCCTGGGCTGAACCTTGGGCACTGACCCCCGGTCAGTTTGCTGGGCCTCGGGATACTGCCTGCACAGGCCATCTCCATTGCATGCAGAAAGCCAGTCTCCTTTTCACTAAGATTTCTGCACATTAAGTGGCACAGTTTCAGCTCAGTTTCCCCTCAAACTGGGCTGCCCTGCACCTAGAAACCTCGGTGGTAAAAGAGAGGCTTCCTAGGTTACCTGTAAAAGGAGGCATCTCCCCAGCCTAACTGTGCAGTTAAAGCTAGGAACCATGTCCTACTGGTGTGCCCTGACCTCAGGGAACCAGAGCTGCTGGAATTGCTCTTCGGGGATAAACCAGCCAAGGCATTTTAGCCTCATCTTTCTGCTGGCAAATCAGAGCTCAGCCACTCCCAGTTTCTGCAAATCTTTTGCTCCCAGGCGTGGATCAGATGGATCCCATGAGGATTCCTGTATAATCACAATGCTTTGACTCATCTTTGCTTCGAGCAACTGGTTATCTAAATCACACAGGATCAGTTTTCCCTTCTGCAGGAAGGGAAGACAAATTGGAGGGACTGGTGCAGGGGGTGAAGGGCAAACATGGGGATTTTCACACAAATCCACCATATGAGTGAAAGATGTTCAGTGTTGCTGATTTCAGCTGTATGGAAATAAGAAAGGAGGATCCCAAAATGCGAAGTTTAAGAAAAACAGAATCATTGGGTGTGAAAAGCATCAAAGAAAACATCCAAGCAGAGTTGAAGGAATTGCCCTGGAGGTTGCCCTTTTGTCTTAAAGGAGATGCTGTTCTCAAGCAATTATTTGCTGAGTTTTTATACCAGAAAGTTGCTAAATGCTGTCCAAGCAGGTTGTATTTGTGCTGTCAGAGCCTGTGTGGTGTGGCCATGAAGTCAGGCTGTTCCCACCAGCTCACCCACAGTTAGCTTTGCCTGCTGGCACAGCCATGCCAGCCTGAGCAGATGGAAACACTTCTAGATCTAAATTAACTGCTGTGGTGAGCAAAGGTGGGAGGGACAGGGCACAGAAGGTGGCAGCTAGCCTGCCATCCATGTCACCCTGCTCTCTGCACCCAGGACTTCTGCTGTTGGCATGGACAACTATAGCCTTTAGGTAACAGGGCCAGGTAATCCATGAGAAACGGCCTGGTGGTACAAAGGAACTGCAGCAGGGCACTGGCCCTCTGTCCCCTACACACAGTTTGCTGAGGACTGTCCTCAGGCCCTGTCAGAAAAGGCAGCATCTGTCAGAAGCCAGGGAAATGGTCCTGCTCTCAAGCAGGAGCCGTGCACAAGGCAGGCTGTGCTTAGGGATGCTGTACTTTGTGCAGCAATCACAAGGGCTGCCCACAGGACTGGCTAAATGCTCCCACCTGGAGAGGGTGGGGGGGCTGGCTGCTACTGAGTGTACTCTGTTACGTGGAGTTTGTCCTTCTGCACCTGCTTTTTAACAAGGACTAGGGAGAGGGCTGGAGGTTTGTGATGGGCTGCAGACAGAGATGGTGTTTCCTCCAAGGCTCAGCAACAGGAAGGTCTTGGGCAGTTGCCTGGCTGTTACAGGGTAGGCTGCAGGATGAAAGGCAAGCACATGGCTCTTTAAAGTCTTGAAAGGATTGGTGCTGGCTGCTGCACTCCCACATGCTTGTCCACAAATCTTCCCCCAGCATGCTACAGAGCCAACCAAATAGTTTGTGTGTAAAATGCTAGCAGAGATCTCAGGAAGATGTCTCTGCAGCGATGAAGGGACGGAGAATTTCTCATGCCTTGATATTCTGTGCCATGTTTCATACACCAATCTCTTCGGTTTAAAAGGCATGCCTCCCTTCTGATTTGAACATTATCGACCTCAGCCTTCAGCTGCTGGCTCTTGCATCCCCCCACTTGCTAACCTAATGCTGCTTTTCTCTGTGCTTCTTAAAGCTCTCGTGGGCGCGCCCGGAAATCCCATCGGCATCGCCGCTGCCACTCTCGCTCAGAGAGCTCCGACTCCCACTCCCCCAGCTGCCGGAGCAGGTAACGGCGCTGCTCCCGAGCTCAGAGTCCTCAGCACTGCCTGCTGGGCTCGAGGATGTGGCTGCCACAGCCTGTGTGACCCGCAGGCTCTCTGTGCACAGCCACTTCCCATTCTGGTAGCAGCAGTGTCACACACTGGGAGCTGAGCTGTTTGTGGTCTCAGCCATGGAAGGGTTTTGCCTCAAGAAGCAGTGGCTGCAGCTTTTTGATCTGACAGTCACTTCTAATCCCCACGGCTGATGATCAGCCCATGACAGCTGATTCCGGTCTAGTGTCCCTTCCCCAGCCCAAGGGTTCTGTACTGCTGATGTCCCAGGAAACCCTTAAACATGGTCTTAGCAATGGAAATATATTTGCCCGTGGCAATCTATAGTCATTGTCTTTGACCTGATTAAAATCTCTCCTCTGGATGACAGATGCGTCCTGGGGCCAGCTAAGTGGATGCTGGTGCTAGACCCAGCATTGCTGCAATAGCAAGTGATTTATACACATAATAATTTCATTTCTCATGTTCTCTGAAAGCACTTGAACAGCCCACCCCCACTCTCCTACTTCACTCCTCCTAAGTACTGGGAATTTTCTTATGAAAAGCTGAGGATCAGTGGGGGGAGGAATGCAGTCAGTAATTGGAGGGGTGCTCATGCAAGAGCAGAGTGCATTTTCTCTTGGAGGTGTGTCACCATAGGAACATTCTATGGTGCAGGAAGGTCATGGCTTGCCTTGAGCTACCATAAAATCATACATTGGAGCTGAAATTTGAGGTTAAGGTCCAAAGCCTGGATGCAAAATTATTATTTTTCTTTTAAAGTAGAAAAGCAAAACATCCCTTTTCTCTCCCTCATGACTCCACAGAGCAGTCATGTGAAAGGACATTCTCCATATGCAGAGTCCTAACACAGACCTGCCAAGGGTTGATGTGGAGCTGGGAATGGGCACTACTGCAATCCTAAGGAATAATATTTTGGCTGTTCCTGTCTCCTGGAGGCACAGAGCCAGGTCTCGGGAGGAAGGACGTAAAACACGGCGAAGACGCTCCTGGCACCATTCAAAGATCACGGCAAAGAGATGCTCCTCTGCAGAGGTTCAGGCCAGTCAAAAAGCCAGCCAAACCCTCCCACTCTACAGCTTCCTGTCTTCTAAGGAAGTAGTAAGTATTACACACTGTCCTTCTCTGCTTGAACTAGCCAGAGGAATCTGGGCAAGAACTCTGATATGAAATTTTTATAACTCAATTATAGTGATGTTTGACGAACTTGGTTAAACTGTATTATTAATTCATGGTGCTGTTTTCCAATGTATGTAAAGTCATTCCTTCCTTCAGCACTTTCACACCAAGGGTGGGGCTGGAGAGGGGGAAAACTTGAAAAGTCTTTAGCCTATGAATAATGAATTGAGGACATTTAACAAAAAAAAAAAAAAAAAAGTGGCCTCCAGAAACGATATTTTAAAGGGAAGAGTTTGTTATGCAGTCTTTGCTCAGCTGGATGTGAACTTATTTCACTGGTCTTTACATCCAAAAGTTTAGTCCTTCAGGCTGAAGAAGGGTATCAAACATATACAGAAGGAACATTTACATTTAATGAGCTGGTGATTATTGGCATGGGACGTTTTCTGACTATCAGGATCCTTCTAGGATCACTGTTCCTCTGGACTGACAAACCCAGGGGCCAAATTTGGAAGTTATGAGCAGCCCTCATTGATGCTAATGGGAACTGCATGTGCATCTGAGGGTAAAATCAGGCTCAGTGCCTTGGGATGTTTTTCCATATACACAGAAAGAGATGATATAATACATGAATTGAGGGAGCAAGAGATGGAGAGAAATAGTAGATAGAGATTGATATCAGTCTTCCTTTTCTCTGGCATGTTTCCACTTTGTTCCTGGCAGCAGTAAAGCAGAGGTGTGATGCCCTGACTGTGGTGTTGGTATCAGATAGGCACTCTGGAGAGAGAAATTGCTCCATAGGACTGGAGGTAGTGCAGGATCTGATAGTCACACGTGTGGATGTGTAGAGGTGTTTTGACTACAGAGTCCTCCAAGCCCCAAAGTTGTTTTCTCCTTTAGGCCCAGTCATCAGTTGGAAATAGCTCAGCCACATGCAGGAGCTACATCAGATAGGAGAGAGATGGTGCCAGCAAGAGGAGAGACTCTACCCACTCACCCACACAGACAGCGTGCCGATCAAAATACCCAGGGATTGTACGTGGGTACAGACAGGCACAAGCTGTCTCTCAACATTATAGATATGCATATTTGCTCTGCTTATGGAGCGTGTGGGGCCATGTGAGTCACTGCTTGTAAAGCCTTATAAGGCAGCGTGGAGAGCAGAACCTCACACCACGCGCTGGTGTGTGCACGCACACGCAGAGGAAGAAAAACAAGGTATGAAGCTCATTGTCATGAACTGGGGGTGTTGCTGAGTCCAGAGCTCCTCCCCCCAAAAAACCAGCCAGCCAAAGACTGCATCATGTCACCAGGGTGTTGTTTAGTTCAAGCGGCGTATTTTTCATAAATGTTTTTGAGCCTAAGCCTAGTTTTTAATTAGTGCTAGGTTTCCTCTCTCGGAAGCCAGGCTTCCTAAGTCCTGTGAGGCCAACTGCCAGCTGTTCTGTTTCCTGAGAAAGAATAAACTCTAATTTAAAATTTTAAAAGCTTTTAAATGAGCTAAACTCAAGCATCCTGCACTCGTTTTTCGATTTGCTTCACTCGAGGTAAATGAGTGAAGCAAATGGAAAAGCTGCAGGGAAGGAAAGACAAGAGCTTGATAGTTCCAGATGCAGGGTGGATGCAAAGTAAAAGTCATCAGGATACTCCTGTGTTCTTTCTAGTAAGGGTTAATAACTTAGGCAAATATTTTAATGACTAAAAGGCATAATGACTCATGAAAGCCACTACTGTCCTCCTGTCCCCAAAAGAAGTACATTCTCTTGGGACACTATTCAAGAGCATATTTAAGCACTTGTTCAAATTGAAGCCCCTGGTTAAGAGCTGCCCCTGAAATTTTGCTGAATAAGGTCATTAAATATCATGTACTCAAAACTGGCAAGGGAAAAATGAAATGGGAACCTTTAGTCTCATTTATTAATGACTATACCCAACCCTTTGAAGCTTTTCTTTTCATGAGTTAAATGGTTGCTCTATGAATAAGCTTCGTTCTGTCAGACTTTGAGAGCAGTCTGAAATGAAAATGTGCTCTTGCAGAATATGTTGATCACATATAAAAAACCAAAAAGATGGAGAATAAAAGATTTTGTGAAAAAATTCAGAATTAGGATTCAAAAATGCCATGTTTCAGTCCTCTGTGAGAGTTGGTATGTTACACTCCCTATCCTTCCATCTGGCATGGGCTTCCAAACCAAACCATCCTTAACCTGGGGAGATGCACTGTCATATCTCCAAAGAAAAGGGACTGTCCAAAGAGGATCAGGGAAAAATACACAGAGATACAGGGAAATAGGAGGTAATGCTATAGCACTTCCAAAACAAAGGTTTTGCTTTTCAAGATGTTTTTGATTCTACATTGTTTTGCTTCTGAAAATTTGAAGTGTTTTGTGGTAAATTCTGCTATCCTCCCACCCTATTTGTCTTCATTCCTTTGTAATGAAACAGCCACAATTTCTAACTAGGTCTGCCTGGAACTGTTGGGGGATAAAGCACACAAAACAATGCCCTGCCTATGCATCTACCTTGCTGCTTCTTTCCCTCTTTATGCAAAAGCTGATGCACCCACACATGCATGTACACATGCAGAAACACCTCAAAGTTCCCTGCTACTTTTCTTTATGGCAGTGAATTTCCAAGCTTCTCCTTCTCCTTTAATCCCGTGCAGCCACAAGAGGCACCTGGGGAGAGCAGGATTGTGGGCCTGTGCCTCAGCAGGCACAGAGAAGCTGTGGGTAATGTGCAGCATTTATTTCTGTACAGAATACCCCTGCCCAGCTGCAGGCACTTTATTCCACACCGACACAGATGGATGACTGTGCCACTGTGCTTTCCTTTAGCAGTGCAATATAAATACCTGCAGGGCACGGATCTAATTGCCTTTGTTGTTGCTGATGAAGATAACTGCACCGTGCATACACTTTCCTTGCCAGCTCCTTTGCTTTCACTGTAACTCATTTGTGATGCCACAAATTATCACAGGCTCGAGCCAGATTTCCAGTGAAGCTCAGTGGGGTACAGCTGGTCCAAATGATGCTGTTTGTCTTTGTGCTCGTTTCTGCAGGAAGGTAGAATGGGGAAATGATGTGCAGGGACTGGGACAGAGTGTGCTGGAAGGCTGAGGAAACCTTATGGCAGACCTGCATATTGGCTTGTTGCTGCTGTTTTCTGGGTTCTGGCTTACATAGGAAAAACTATTCTTTTGAGTGCTAGGCAGCATGGTTTTGATAGCAGACAGGGCCCTTCAAGAGCAGAAAGGCAAAACCTATAAATATGGAAGTTGTACTCTTTTTTTTTCTTTTCCTATTTTGCCCTCCCAGCCAGGGGGCTGAGGTTACCCTTGGTTATTGTGTGACCAATCCACAGCTCAGCGCTGGGAGCAGCAGCTGGGGGAAAGGATTGTTGCTTGTATCCATTGAAAGACTGGGCTGTGCACCAGGTACCAAAAAGAGGTGGTGGAAGACAAACCCTTGCTCCAAAGCAGTGCCAGCCTGGCTCAAGCTGAGGCGGGGATGCAATGCCAGCATCCCAGCAGGCTAAAAAGATCCTTGAAGAGAAACAAACCTTTGTTTGGCATTCTCTGGAGTTTACCCCAACAATGTATTGGTGAGTCAGGCTGCTCAGCAGCGTCACCATCCAGCCCCAATAACCCAAGCTCAGGGCTTGCAGGGACAGCTGTGTCATTGCCTCCCTGCTCTAGGACTCAGCTTAGCCCTTGTGGTACAGAAAGCCTCACCCTGAACTCCCCATCCAGCCAAAAAAAAGGGGGATCTTCCCACTCAGTGCTCCTTGAGTCAGGGACTCATAACTCTGCAAAAACGGGTTATCCTGAATTCCTACAGAAGTTCTGGGTTTTGTACTCAATCAGAAGTTGGCTTTTCAGCTGGGGTAGGCTCTCAGCAGAGGTGAGGCCGTTTCCCTGAGCTCTGGCAGGTGGAGGAGCCGCAGGGCAGGCGCAGAGCCCCAGCAGCCCCAGCAGGTGCTGGCCCTGTGCCGGCGGCTCTGGCAGATGTCGGCCAGGCTCGCCGGGGTCACCGACACAAGTGGTTTACTCCTTTCATTAGCACAGTGCCTAGAAAAAGAGAGAAAGGCAGACGTTATGCCCCTCTGAAAGAGAAATTAACTCTGCTTTGAAGTGAGTTGCGAAACAAGAGTAAAAAGACCCACGGAAGAAATCCTGAGCTCTGAGTGAGGCTGTGCCTCGCTGCTGTCCCCGCACGGCTGAGACAACTTTGAGCATTGCCATCTCTCACCCCGGGCTGTTTAAGGCACAGTAAATGGAGCTGTTCAGTTTAATTGGAAGACGAGCAGTGATTGTATTTTTGTAACCTATTAGACTGCGCTGCCTCTTGGTCTGGGATTGCACTTGGAATTACAGTCTGGAATATGAGTGAGTGCCTCATTTCTGCTCCCCCCTCATCTTGATTAAATAATGATTTGAAACAAAAAATCCAATAAATATATATCCTGGGTTCCCTTGAGAGCAGCAGCATGTTCCCTGCTGAAAGCTGAATGAAACAAAGTTCACTGAGATTATTTGATTACTTATTAGGGGTTGTGTGTGGGGGGAAATCCAAATGTTCACATAGAGAGAATTAGATTTGTGAAAGAGCAGGCTCTTTTAAGCCACCCTAGAAAAGTAAAAAGCCATTAGAATTCAGAATCACACAGAATGGTGTGATTCAATTGAGCTCCGTGCAATGTTTTTAGATGTGGTACTCTGTTTCCATCCTGGGTGGCTGGCATGACTTTCAAAAACAGTAAAATGGGACCATAAGCAAAGCCAAGATCATCCAGCGGGGAATATGGGGAATTGGTCTGAGCAGGCAGGCAAGCTGAGCATCCTGAGACTTGTCCTGACTCTTGCTGCAGGGTAGAACCTCCCCAAGAGCCTGCAGGAAGCCAAAGCCACTGGTTACAGCCTGGTGCCCCAGAGTGGTGGGGCTGAGAAGCTGCTGTGTCCCCCCTGGCACCTCCCTTGCCTCATGCAGACCCTCCAGCCCTCACCCAGACTGTCAGCTCCATATTTCACTGATATCCACACTGCCTCTTCCCGGAGCATTGCTGCCACAGATGTTGAACTACAGAGGAGCTTGTTGATCCTCCCGGTCATTTGACAGATTTTGTGATGTGCTGACAACAGTTGCTGCTTTGAAGGTAGATATCAGCCAAGGCAGAGCAGAAGCAAGGATGCCAGGTCCCAGAGTCAGTCTGAAAAGCTGGTTTAGAAATGCCAAGAAACTGCTGTATTTCTTGGCAGCAATAACGGCCCTTCAGTTTAAACTGGGAACAGAAGGAAGGTATTTCTGTGGGTGATGCTGGGGTCAGTGTCCCTTGGAGCAGCCCTGTGCCCACTCCAGGCTCATCCTACCCCTGCAGCCAGGGAGTACCTCACATGCTGGTTTTATGCCTGTAAGTGAAAGGTGATAAAAAAGATGTCTCTGGGTTAGGATTCAGCTTAAATGCAAACCAAAACCCATCTTTTAAGAAAAATACCCGGTAACGTATTTGAAAGTGCAATCCTGTATCTTCTGGAATGTGGCTGGGGAGAGTGCAGTGGTCCATAGCACAGAGGTCAGATCTCTTGGGGCTCTGGATGTGGCATCAGGATTTCAGCAAGAGCTGGTGAAAAACAGAGCTGGCTATTTGGCTCCCTTGAGCTCCTGTGACATTCCAGTTTCTGCTGGAGTAAGCAAGGACTAGTAGAGAATTGCTAGAGCTGAGAAGAAGCAAGGAGCAGTTCCAGATGCTGAAATGAGGACTTGCAATGTGTGTCTCCACTCATTCCTAGCTGGGAGCATTTGGGAGACGTTTCTGCTCTGTCCAGGGCTTCTGCATTGAAGGTGCAAGTTGGCTAATGAAGAAGGATCACTTCATTGCCTATGTTTGCTGCTGGGGCTTCTGATTCCTCTGAGCTGGGACTGAGCATCAATTAGAAGTTAGTGTGGGGTGGAGATAGGGAACTCCATTATGGATTTGCTGGGATGAACCAGTCCCTTATCCCAGAAGCAGTAGTGCTTCTCTCCCTGGCAACACAGAAAATACTTGGAGATCCTCCAGCTCCAGGTGTTTTCAGAGCAGCAGAGTGTTGTGGGCAACCATCCTTGTGCAGACTGTGCTGAGAGCTGCTGTGGGTGTTGGTAGCTCTGCTCTGGTTTCAGTCACTGCTGGTTCAGCACCTGTGTCCGAGTCAGCTGTCCCTGTCCCAGTTAGCACCTTGAACTGGGTCAGGAGCAGCTCTCCCTGGGGACACAGATTGAATGCCACAGGCAGGAGCGTGGATATGGAGGCACCATCTGATAGGATGAAGGAGATCCATGTGAAACATGACACAGGCTGAGTCTGCAGCCCCCCTGAGGATGAAAAAGTCATCCAGTCCAGAGCTAAACTTTCCAAAGGGACTGGCTTTGTGCCTGCTGTGTGACAGCTGATCCAGGTCTCCTCTGCTGCCTGAGATAGCACCAACATTTGCAATGGGTTTTTTGGCTCAGAAGGCCCCAGATTGGTGAGGGCATGGCCCAGGTCCTCAGTGTGGAGAGCATGGCATAGATGGGGGCATTGTGTGCCCCAGAGCGTGGCATGAGGGCACATGCACGTGTTTGAGGGAGCACAGCTTGCTGGGAACGTGTTTGGAGGACTGTCCTGAGTGGGGGGAGCCAAACCTGTGTGTCCACACTCTAAGAACCCTGCACCAAACCTCATGGGTGGGCTTGAGGAGAGTGGAGGCTCCGAGTGAAAGAGGAGGAGGCCGCATGAGAGTGCAGACACGTGCATTGGGCCCTAATTCTCACCCCTTGCAAGGGCAGATGTTAGCACTAACACAGCCTCACTCCCAGTGCTGCCACATTCCTGAGCTGGCTCAGGTAAATGCCAGTGCAGTTAAAACTGAACTATAGAATGCTGAAATGATGTAAACCCCTCAGTGGTGCTCAGGGTCCCAGAGAACAGCGCTGCCCAGGTCAGCCTATGTGAGTTTGGGGTCCTTGCTTGCCTTGTTGTGTTCAGCAACCTAGCCAGGGTTGGACCCCCTTGCAGAGGCTGGCAGGAGCAGGGCTGCTGTCCCCTTCCCCACAGGTCTCTGATACACAGTGGGGATACTTTTCCTCCTCCATTCTTTTGCTTCTTCCCTCACTCGAGTTCCCTTTGTCATTTCCATCCAACTCAGGGGGATTCGGTGCAAGCTGCAGCTTTCAGCACAAGCCATCAGCCTCCAGGAACGGGCTGGACAGGCTAATTTAAAGCAGAAGGAAGCAAAAATGAATAATAAGGGAGACAAGCGAGCAGACAAAAAGCAGTCGTGACATTTGCATAGAGGAGGCAGCAAACAGTTGGCAGTGTGGATTGAAGAGAGGGTTTATGTTTTTTTCATGTAATTTGAGACTCTAATGATGGACTTATGTTGCCCGCTCTTCCTTTTTTCTTACACCTTACCTACTAAAGGAGGAGTTCTTGATGGGTAAGTGGATGCTATCCGCAAGACACCAGGGAATTTATTAGAGGTCACTTGAGCGCATTAGCTAAATCTTCTTCAGGGGGTAAAAAGCACACAAAGAAGTATCTCTATACCTTTTATTTCCAAAGGGATTTTTCTTTTTTCCCTCACCCTCTTTTTTCTTTTTATTTTTTCTTTTTTTCTTTTTTTTTTTTAATTTCAAAGTGATAAGCTTGTTTATTTGCCAGTTTTTGCTTTGTACAGAAGCCCTTAATTTGATTTGATTTGGTTTTTTGTTGCTTATTTTAGTGACATTGGTTCAGCCACTTTATTAAGGAAGCTTTAAAAAATTCACTCATCTAAGTTTTTGTTTCATTTTTGTTTTCTTTGCAAGGATTATGTAGGTTTTTTATATGTATACACCCCCTTTATTTTCCTCCCCTCTTTAAGGTTAAATAAGGGCTTTGTCCTCTGTTGCATTTTTTTAATTTAGTTAGTTATTTTAATTCTTTGGTTGCCCACTTACTTTGTTGAACTCTTTTGTTTAACATGAACCGCATGCTGATACTCTTTGCATGATCTCTAAATCTTCCCGTTATTATAGCAGGGGGAAAATAAGTTTCTTCTTACTGTGGATTTCTTTTAGGGATATGTGCTTTTGTTTTCTTCTCCTTTCTTCTTTTTTTCTTTCTTTCTTACTTTGTTTCTTTTCTTTCCTTTCCTTTTGTTTCAGTGCATCATGATGGTAAAATTTCTGGGTTTATTTGAAAAAAAAAAAAAAAAAAGCAAAGTAAAACCAAAACCAACCCCCTCCCAAAACCATTCAAACAATGCCAAATGGCTTTTTTGCTTTCAGATCTCTCAGTCAGGGTCTTCTGCTGACCTCTTTACCAAAACAGACAGCCCGCCTGGCAACCTAGCCAGCCAGAATGGAGAGTATCATGAATATGACTCAGGAAACGATACTTCCTCCCCTCCCTCCACTCAAACGAGCTCATCCAGGTCAAAGGACAGCCAGGAGAAAAGAAGTCTAGTCCATGATGGCTTTGGCCATGCCTTCTCGTCCGGGAAGCCCAAACTGGCCAACAGCGATAACAGCTCTGATTCAGGAAATTCCTTCACCAGTTGCTTTTCCCAGACCAAGGGAACAGCTTTGGAAAATCTGTCTCCAGATGCCCAGGGACAAGACCGAAGGTCAGTGATTACCAGTAGCTGCTGCAGGCAGCCCAATCCCTGGTACGTTGTTCTCTGTGTCTCCTGCCCGCTCGCCAGTTGCCGTGGTGAGCTGGCAGGGAGCTTTCTGTGCTCTGGAGGCAGGCAGGTACCACCAGACCCACGGTCTTGCCAGGCTGGAGTCCAGAACCCAGCAAGGACCAGTACTGTAGCCTGAGGAGGAAGATAAAACCCAGCCATCACATCCCTGGACATTGCTTGTGTCAGTGCTTTGGCATTGCTGTGGCTCATGCAGGGTTTGGGCCTGGGTCAGGCCGTGGTCACAGCACATCCCTGCTCACCTGGGCATGGCCATGTCAAAAAAAAATCTCTGCCCCTTCTGGGCACAATCTGAAAGGAGCATCTGGGGGTTGCCATGCTAATTCTCCCTCTCTGCCTACTGTGGGAAGGGAAGCGGGGCTTGTTTCCACTAAGATCATTATGGGCTGTTCTTTCACCTGTCCAGCGAGCCAAATCCAGTGTGCCCCTTCCTCTTCCCAGCTCATCCAGCACAGCTCTAGGGTGACAAGATAGCATCTCCTGCCAGTGGGGAGCACTGGGAGGTGCAAGGACTTGGCTGGCTGCAGGATAACACAGCAGCAGCTCTGCACTGGGGCCACAGGGCATCCAACCACCACCCAGTGCCACAGGTCATCTTCAGGAGAGGGGAGTAGCTGCCAGCCTCCATCACCACCTCCTATTTCTGGGTTTTTGCCAGGGGATGTTGGGAATGAGGGCACTAAAGCATGGTGGCTGGTACCCAGGGCTGTGCTCAGGCAGTGGTTGTAGGGAGCTCTTCCAGCCCAGGCCCTTGGGTCCTAAAGGCTGAAAGTTAGAGCCAGGACACGGTTTGGAGCACTGAATGTGACAAGAGGGAGCCTGCATAATGGGTTTTAGTGAGAACAAGCCTCATTTTTCAGTCAGAGGGTAAAATTTTAGGTCTGTCTGTACTTTTCACATGGTGACTCCAGTGGGGTAACTCTGCCTTCACATGGGTGGAGCTGGGATTGCAGCTGGCCCTGGCTGCTGGGAGGCTGCCTGGCTGCTGGGCTCTGACCCCAGTTCATTCCAGAGCACTTCTGGAAGAGGAGGAATTCACACAGCGCTGTCCAAAGGCAACAGGACATGCCTGCTCAGTGCCCACTCATGCTGCTCCACAGCCAGGCTGGAGCACAGCCCTTGCCCTGCCATGCTCTGCCTTTCCCCTGCTCCAGCACTTTTTACTTCACTCCCTGCCCAGGACCAGCACTGCTCACTGGCCTGACCAGGCTCTGCCAGCCAGACACTGGCTGTGCTGGGCATGGGGCAGATGAGCTGCTGCTTGTGCCACCCGAGAGCTCTTCCACACCTCCTCTCCCTGGCAGAGCCCGGAGGGTGAGCTCTTGGATTCTGACCCACACACATGGGGTCTTCTGCAGCAGCAGCCTGGGGAGCTGAGAGGTGCTTTTCACCTCCAGTTAGGGAATGGAAGGATGGGAATATTTATTTGCTGGAGCATGGTGCTCCCCTCAACCAGAGACCAGTCCCGGTTCAGCCACAGCTTCAAAGAGTGTCCAAATATATGTTCACAGAGCGTGCCTACCCTCATGTCTCGGTTGCCCAGAGGAGAAGAAGCGAATCTTGCTGCCCTCACCAGCCCCCAGCTCCCCGGGCAGGCCTGGCTCCCGCAGCGAGTCCTGCAGCAGCACGGGCCGATCCTCCCCCGGCTCCAGCCGCTCCCGCTCCTCGCGCCACAAGGCCTCGCCCAGGTACTCCCGAAGCAGGTCCTGCTCCTCGGGAAGGAGGTAAGGCCAGCTGGAATGGCTGTCTCTGTGACCCGGGGCAGTGTCTAGTTCTTGCCAGACAGCAGGCTCCTTGCAGGGGGAGGGTAAGAGTCTGGGGGGTGCCTATGGATCCACAAGGCTTGGAGTGAACTGGTCATGCAGAGCTGGGCTCAGACCCTGGAGAATGGGACATCTCTTCCCCCTCCTGATTTGGAGTAGTCTGGACAGCCTCACCCTCCAGCATCTTTAACTCTTTTACATTTCTCTCCTATCTCCAGGTCTTCCTCACGTTCCCCCAGCTATTCCTCCAAATCCTGCAAAAAAAGTCCTGGGAGTAGAAGTTCAAGGCCTCGCCGGAGCCCCAGTTACTCCCGCTACAGCCGTAGCAGGTACAGCTGTCTACTCGTGTGGCACCTGCTGTCCACTCATGTGCTACTTGCTGTCCACTCATGTGGTACCTGATGCCTCACACTTTCCCCTGCCTCCATCACTGTCATGCTGCTGTGAGTGGTGGGCAGAGCTCAAGGCTCCAGCTGGGTCTGTCCACACAGCCAGCAGCTCCTGCAGCAGGGCTGCAGCCCCTGTCAGAGAGGGATCTGATTGCAGCAGGGAAAGACACTCTACTTTTTAGAGTCACAGCTCTGACAAAGAATTGTCAGGCCCAGGAAAGTGTCCCTGCTGTGAGGGCAGATCCCAGGTACCCTCAGGCTGGCACTCACAGCCTTGCAGAGAGAAATGCAGTCCAGGCACCTCTACTCCCTCCATACACCATAGGAAACAGTCTCACAGTTCAACTCTAGAGATGTCTTTGGCAGGTTCTCCTGGTAACACCTGTGCTGCTGTGAGCATTTTGCAACCTCAAAATCACACGCTCCTGAAGTCGATTCTTGCAGGCGTTGACAATCCCTGTGCTGGTGAGGAGAACACTTCTGCATGCAGGGATCAGGCAGGCCCTTGACCTGTAGCGTGTTGCTTTGCAGATGGCACTGAGCAGGGCGTACGAAATCAGCCAGGCTGCACAGAAGGGCCTGTGCTGACGTGTATGGGAATTTAACAAAAGAGAAAACCATAGCAACACCGGCACTCCTTCTGGCGAGGCTTGCGGAGCCCTGCAGGGCTACCAGGCCCTCAGCTCACGTGGGGCCTGCTGGCAGGGCTGTTCCTGCCAGCTCCAGCAGCACGGCCAGCAAGAGCTAAATACAGACTGCACCCACACACACAGGTCCCTGGAAGCCATCTTAGCTTGGCAGTGCAAAGCCACTGGAAGACACAGCTGGAACCCCTGGACGCAATTCGTGGCGCCAGTCTCTTTGTCCAGCTGTGTGAGCGCTCAGGGGCGACGCCACCAGAGCTCTTAAGTCGTCCCTTTTGGAGCTGAGCGTCCTCTGCTCATCTGTGCCTTCGTAGGTCATTGCCTGTCCATCCCTGACCCACCCCAAGCCCCGCAGTGACAGTCCCCTGCTGTGCCCTCCGCAGGGACCGCGAGCGGGAGCACAAGTACAGCTCCAGCGAGAAGGAGCCGCAGCGGGAGCGGCAGCGGCGGCGCCGCTCCTATTCCCCCCTGAGGAAACGCCGGAGAGACTCTCCCAGCCACCTCGAAGCTCGGCGCATCACAAGGCAAGGGGGGGCTGTCCCATCCTTTGGAGACAGGCGCAGCTGGCGCTTCCCGGGGGGATGAGGGCTGTCCTTGGGTCCCAGCCCTTGCCAGAGGAGGTTTCTCCAGGAGACTGGTTTCCCTGAGCCTGATTAGCAGGCCCTTCCACCCCTCCTCTAGAGCTTGGGGATTTCCAGCTGGAGGCAGAGGGAGGATGGAGAGGGCCTCAATTTACAATAGCTGAAGGAAAAAAGAAGATTAAATCAGAGCAGGAACTCAGGTGCCAAGAGCATTCCCTCACAGGCTTTTTATTTCACCCTGCCCTGTGGTAGATGTCCCACAATGGAGAGAGTCAACTATTGACTCTGACCTTCATGCAGAGGGCTCTTTGGGACATCAAGTAGAGCCCAGCAGACTGAGTGGCTGGGATTTCCCCAGGGCTGTGGGGGCGGGTGGTTTGAATCCCAAGGCCAGTCAGCTACCTGATCTCTTTTTCCTTTTAAACAAACACAGTCACATTTTTGGGAGGATTGTCCAGAGGGAACAGTGCTTTTTGGAGATTTTGGCAGTAAGTCTGTCCTTGTGCTGCTGGTAACCCACATCTCTCTGTCCCCACAGTGCCCGCAAACGCCCCATCCCCTACTACCGCCCCAGCCCGTCCTCCTCCAGCAGCGCCGGCAGCTATTCCTCCTGGTACAGCAGCTTCAGCCGCTCCCCGAGCCGCAGCCGCAGCTACTCCAGCTACCGGACGAGCCGGAGCCGAAGCTGGAGCAGCAGCCGGAGCTCGGGCCCCAGGAGCAGCCGCAGCAGGAGCAGGAGCTATGACTCAGGAGCCAGCTCCGACAGCCTGCGTCGTTAGGGAGTGCCACTGCTGGCTGTCACCGGGTGCCGCCGTCACCGCCACATTCCTGGCATTCTCCGCTTCCTTCCCACCTACCTGGCCATCGATAGCAATCATCCCCGATACTGACGTGGTGGCTTTGCCGGGTCCCCCTTCCCCGGCTGGGAGTAAGAGCCCTGGAGCGCCTGGTGCAGCCCCTCCGCCCCAGCGCGGGGTGGGTGGATCAGTCCCAGCTCCCCAGGCCAGGCTGGAAGAAGGGTCGGTGCTTTATAGAGGCTCTGTCACGACAGACCTGCTCCATCCTCCCCGATGCTCCCATCTCCCCATTGCTACTGCTCTCCAAAGCACTACCAGCGGGTCCAAAGGAAAGAACTCTGCTCCTTGCTCTTCTGACAAACCAGGAACCAACAAATTAACTTCTGTCGGAGAGACAGACCCAGTTGGGGAGGAGTTTGCTGGAAAGCTTCGGTGATGGGGGAATAGCTGTCCCTACCAAGGCAAATACCAGGTCCTTTGGGTCTCTCCTCCAGAGCTGCTGCCCACTCTGCAGAGAAAATATTTATTTTTTGCCAGTCAGCCAGTCCCTGCTATAAATAGAAGGCTAGAAATCCCTCCCAATGTACTTCCTGGGGGAAAAAAAAGGTTGTTTGCTCTTTCTCCTACCCTTTCCTACCAGGCAGCAGCACCTTTTGCAGGGTTGTTTTATCTCCCCAGCACTGAATTGTTTGCAAACCACCTGCTGAGGTCTGAAGCAGACCTGGGGCTGGTGGGGTACAGTGCAGAGGGGAGGTGGTGCCATGCTGTGCTCCAAGGGCCAGGCCACGCATGGGAGACAGGGGCTGTGGGCTTCCCCTCCTGGAGGAAGCCTCAGACAGGTTGGGATTAGGTTCCTTTTCAGGGAGCATTGGCCTCAGAGTGCGTGGCTGGTGAGACCAGAGGGAGGTGCAGAGATAGCAGTTGTGGGGTGCAATCAGAATACACAGGGGACCCCAATTCCCCTTCCTCAAAACACGCAGCAATTTCAGGCAGGATTCCAGGCAATCATTCCTCCTTGAGCCCCTCTGGCTGCCCTGGGGCAGGATCAGCAGCGCAGTTGCATGGCCAGTGCCAGGCTGCAGCAGGATGCATTGGTGCCCCAGTTTGTTCCTGGGAGGCTGGAGCAGTGCAGGGGGACAGGAAGGGCCCCCCACTAATTGCCTGTTTTTCCAGGGAGCCCCAGGCTGCCCTGGGCCCTGGGGTTTTGTCTCCCTGCCAGCCCAGCTGCCTGCGCAATTACTGTGTTTTGCCGGGTAACAAAGGCTTCTCCCAGCACAGGCTGAGCTGGTGCCGAGGAGTTTATTTCTCTTACAACACCTGGGTGCTTAGAGACGCTAATTTGGGCTTAAGACTTCCCTCCCTCCCTTTTTCCATCCCCTCCCCTTCCATCCTGCACGATTATTAACGAGTTTGGGCTTAATGAGTCAAGGAGGTGTGTGTTGTTTAAGTGCTACAGAAAGGGCTGAGGGCAGCCACCATCTGCAGGAGGAGAGGGGGTAGAAGGGAATGCAACCCACCACCCACACCCATCTACAGAATTACCTACAGGCCCCTGGCAGCTGGAAAAGGGACAAAGCAGCAAGGGGAGGAAGGCTGAGTGCCACGAGCTGCTGTGGTGGAACTGGGTGATTGCCTCAGCAAGCCTATAAATCTGTTATCTGTTGGAAAGTACAGCAGCTCAGGCAGGGATTCCATCTGGGTGGTACAGGAGGAAGTTTTATGTCAGGGACCTCTTTCCCAGGATCTTTCCTGGTGCTGGTCCCCCTTGTGCTGTGCCTTCAATGGGCAAAGCTCCCCAGACCCTCATCCCTCCCCGTGCTTGCTGCAGGCAATGTGAGGATGAGGGGGCTGAGGCAGAGAGCTGGACACTGGTGTGGTTGGTGGCTTAGTGGGGATGTGTCCATCTTCTGGAAAAACCCTTTCTAGGATACAGAGAGAAGCTCTCCTGGAAGGGCTGAGCAAATGCTCCAGGGCTGTGGTTGAGGGATCAAGGACGGGGTTCCACTGCCTTCCCTCCTGTGCTGGCCCCAGCAGCGGCCCCTTGGCCACCTTCTGCAGCGAACTCCCTCTCAAAAGGGCTGAAAACCTCATGCTTCTTCCCCAAAGAGTCTCTCCCAGTTTGATGCTGAAATGCCCCATCCTTCTGCTCCCTGGGAAGATCCAAAGGCAGTGATGGGACCCCGGAGCTCCCCAGCTCTACCAGTGTTTCAGGAGCAGCCTCCTGCCCCTCGGCACCCCGGGACGCACACACGGAGCTGCAGCAAGGAAGCAGCGAGCCCAGAGATCCAAAACTAGGAAAGGAAAGGAAAGAAGAGGGGCTTTGTGCAACTGGTGTAAATACCAAACTCACACTGACTGGAGTCCTCGTGGCTGGGGACAGATGATGGAAGCAGCACACCAGGGTTAGCAGCATCCACCCCCTGTGGGTCAGAAGATGACCCCAAGGGTTGTGTGGGGCAGCTCCTGCACTTGTCCAGCTGATCTCTACATCAAGGACTGCCTCTGCCTGTACAGTCCGTGGCAGCTAAACGCTCCTGGGGTTTCCCAAGCAGACTTGCATTGGAGTAAACCTCTCTAAATTATTTATTTATTTATTTAATAATATTATTATTATTCTATTTTTAATTGTATGTCAGAATGGACCAGTATTTATTTATTCTAATTTTTTTTTTTCTAACGTTAAGTTATTTTTGGATCTGTTTGTTTGTTCAAATGTATCCATGCCGCCGGTCTCGTGTGAAGGTTTACAGCTCTGGCCCCTCGCAGTGAGGTGGCCGGAGGAGTGACAGTCACTCCTGCTGCCACCGTGTCCCTCTGCGCTCTCCGGCGCAGGGCACGGCACGGACGAAGGGACGCAGGGCAGAGCTGCGCTTTTCCATGTTGGAATCTCGGCTTTCTCATTCGGTTTGTGCAGGAATGTGATGGGTGTGACCACAGAAACGGCTCTAGGACGTGTCGGAGGCGACGGCGAGGGTCTGCTGGCCGGCCGAGCGCGGGGTGTCGGCAGTGCCACCGGCGAAGTGTCGCCTGCGCGCCGCCGGCCGGGTGCCAGCTGGCCCCGCGCTGTTTGCCTTGGCTCCGCCGCCAGCGCTCAACCCGAAACCCGGCTGCTCCGCGCAGCCACCGCCGCTTTCCCTGGGAGGATGCCGTCGCCAGGACTCCCCTGCCGTGTTTATCCCTGCGCCCTGACCCACCCATGGGAAAACAAAAGAGATGAGACTGTGAGAAAGCGATCCCTGTGGAAGGTCCTTGCAAAATCCAGCCCCTGGTGACGGATCTGATCAAGGCTGTGTGTGTATGTGTGTGTGTGCACATGTGCATATACATGTGGGTTTCCCTCGGTGTTATTTATTTTTTAACTTATTTACTATTTTTAGTACAAGCTTTAGTACACCCTTCCTGTTAGTGGACAGATGGGGTTTCTATGGGTTTGTGTGAAGCCGTGAGTTTTTCTGTCTCTGTGCCTTTTGCCAGTGCTTTTTAAAAATTTTTAATGTTGTTTTTCTCATTCATTGCTTTTATGGATTTTTGCTCTGCGTCCAACATCTCAGATTGCTGCAGGTGCTCTCTGCAAAGAGCAGGTTCACCTGGAGGAAAGGCAGCTTGGTCATTTTGGTGTTGGTGAATCACTGCTGTGGTCAGACACACAAGGGGTGTTCAGGGCTGGCCACAACATCGGGATAATATCTTGGCTGTTTTTTGGAAGCCCTGTCTCACACTCAAAGGCTCTTTCCCACCCATGATTTTGAATCATCCCACAAGCACCCCTGCTGCCTTTCCCTGGCAGAGCACATGTCACAGTGCTCACTCCCAAACCAGTTGACCCTGGAGCCATCACCTCTCCCCATTCACTGGACCTGCCTTGGCTCTGGGTTTGCCCCCCAAAGGGAGGCTTGTCCCACCTCTCCCAACCCCATGCTCCAGAAAATCCAACACCATTTCTGCAGGTTTGCTGGAAGCAAAGATAAGGGATGTTTCAAAGCACTGTTCTGTTCTTTCTTCATTGGTTGCAGCACTCAGCTGAGCTTTGCTTTATGTTAACTGCAATTTTCTCAATGTTTTTGTTGTTTTGGGGACTGAATTTGTACCAAACTTGTCTGCAACAGCCAATCACTGTTATTTTGCTATGCATTGTACATATATTGAACAGGCTGAGAGGACTTGGCCTCTATTTAATATTTATTTCTTCTATTTATTGAGCATTACTTTAAAAAAAGCTATTTGGGTCATGCTGTTGGGTCCATGAAGGTAGGAGCCTTTGAAGTGTTGCCCGATATGATGGAGAGAGGAAGGCAAATCTGGCTCATTTGGACCTCACCACCAGTATTTAGAGAGGAACCTCACTGTGATGGAGATGGGCAAGGCAGGGGAAAACTCTCCATCTCCTTGAACCAGCTTCTGTTGACAAATCACATCCCCCTGGAAAGTAGTGGGGCATTCAGAGGGGATGGGCCAGCTCTGGTGGAGGAATAACCCTGCTTTTCTTCCTCTGCCACGTGGCATAGGGCTGCCATCACCAAAAATCCCTGGAGTTCTCTGATCTCCCACTGCTGGTCCCCTCTTCCCTCTGGGGGTTGGGGACACTTGTCACCCTTTGCATCAGTGATGAGGAAGGGGATAGGATGGAAGTGACTGGCCATGGTCTCCTCCAGGAAGCAAGGATGTCCACCCTGCCCCATCCTGAGACCCTTGTGCTGTGTCCTGCTTTGCCCCCTTCCCCAAGCCTTGTGCCAGTAGCTTTTCCCTGATGTGAGCTCAGCAGCTAGCAGGGCTGGGGAGGCCTCCCCTGCTGTGTCCAACAGGAGCAGAGCTCGCTGCAGGCATCCTCCCCCAGCTTTGAGAAGAGCATGAGATGTGCTAAAAATCCCACCCTGCCCCAGCAGCAGGGTGGTGTTTGTGCTCCAGGGAGGTGTTTGTGCTCCCGGGGCAGAGCTGCCTGTGCTGCTGGAGTGTGGACACAGCTCCAGCATCAGCAGGTGAGTGCCAGCTCTGGGCTGTTCCCACAGAGCTGGCCCAGAGCTCCTGGGTGCTCAGCCTCAGGCTCTTGGGGTATTTGAGAAAGGGGCAGGTTCAGGTGCCTAAGGGAAGACTTTGCCCTTTAGTGTCCAGTGGGCTTTTATTACCTCTTCAGCAGAGAATAAATAATTCTCATCATTGCTGCTACCTGGCAGTTTGCACATGACTGGGAGGGTCTCCAAAGCAACAGTGTCATGGTCAAGCACCCCAGCTTTTGGGCTGTTTCCTAGAGAACAACACCCTCACCAGTCCAGGGCAGCTCTCCACCTTTGAAACCCGGGAATGAGCAGAAGATGTACAACAAAAGCCAAGATGTGAGAAAAGCCACGAGGGAAATGGTGTCTCTGTTCTCTGCCTGTTGGTTGATTCCACCCCCAACAACACAGGCACATCTGTTTGAGTTCATTGTAAAGCTCCCCTTGCTCTCCATCCACATGTGTTCTGTATCCTTTAGTCTTCCTGGGTGTTTGAGTTGTTAGCCTGGTTAGAAAAAGGTTCCAATAAAGGTTTGGACAGTATTTCCTTTGCATCATGTTCCTTTTGGACACAAGTGCGTGCGGTGGGATATTTCGGGTTGTTTCAGCTGCTCTGCAGGGAAGGGCATGTGCCTCCACTCCCAGCTGCCGAGGACTGGCTCCTCAGGGCACTGACTGAAGCAAAAAAATTTTGTGGGCTACTATTTCTGGCAGCTCTCCTTTCCCTGCTGGGCCAGGCTCGGGCTGCCCTTTGCCAGGCCCTTTGGATCCCCCCGCCCTGTTCAGGCACTGGGAGTCCAAGCCAGAAATGCGTCCAGCTCTCCCTGGAGGTCACACTGGGCTCACCAGTGCTCTCCTCGGGGTTGTGCCCTTCCCTTCCTGCACAGCCCTTGCTCCAAGCCCTGCACAGAGTTCCCATGCCACGGGGCCCTGCCATGGTCACCTTCTCGGCAGGAGCCAGGGCAGAGGGGACTCCCCAGCCCCCTGGAAGCCACCCAGGGGAGCAGCAGCACTGGGCCATGTCCCCATGCTCCTCAGCAGGGCTCAGATGGGCGCCCAGGAAAGGTCTGGATGTGGCACAGGTGGATCCTGGGGACACGGGGCAGCATCCCCAGGTCACTCAGAGGAAAAGGGGGGCTGCAAGGGCACTTCACGTTTCCCAGAGCTGATGTCGTGGAGGCAGCCGGGAGGATTGGAATGACAACAGGAGCTAAATTGGGATGGCCCAGAGAGGGTGAGAGCAGGCGGGAGGAGGGGACGTGTGACTAATGGGGATGAACAGGGCGACAGAAAGAATTCCTGGCCGGGGAGGGAGGATGGCCTGGAGCTATGTGGGAAACGTGGGATGGGGGATGTTGTGAGGCTCCTGGAAACACGGCAGGGCAGGATCGTGGGACTGCCTGAAACCTCCTCGGGGCTTGTCCCTCTCACCCCGTGCGCTGGTGTTTGCCGAAGGGGGTGGCAGAGCTGGGTGCTGGGGTGATCCTGCTCCCCAGCCCAGCTGAGATGTGCCCAGCTGAGATGTGCCCAGCTGAGCTCAGGCTGTGTGTGGCAGTGACCCCCAGGACTGTCACTGTACTGTCACCCACGGGCACCAGGAGCCCCCAGCCAGGCAGAGGCAGCCGGGCAGAACAAGGGAATGGAGGGGGATGCTCAGTCCCTCCACCAGCAGCTGCCTCCCCACACCAGGAGTACTCAGCTGGCACCTGGGACCTCCTCGGGCACCTCCAGGCATCCCTTCAGACCCAGGGAGACCCCTATGATGATGCCCAGGTGTCTCTGTGCACGGGGGGCAGGCCTGCCCTAGCCAAGGAGAGGCAGCTCCCTGCCCCCAGCTGTTCTGCCGTGATTAATGCCACGGAGTGACCAGCGCCTGCATCCCTGCACGGCCTGTGCTGCACTAAAGCCTTCCTGCTGCAATTACTTCCATAGAGTCCATTAGAAAAATTGCAGATGCTGGAGAGAAGGAGCATGATGCAGAGCCAGGATGCGGCATGAGGAAGTGGCTCCGTACCAGCGTCACCCTCACTGATCACATCCCATCCTCCGGCAGAGCCCGCTGCCCACCGGAGCCGTGCCCGGACCGCCTCCGTGGGTGCCCCGTCCCTGCCAGCCGTACCCCCGCCTGTGGCCGGGCTCGGGGCCGTGTCTCCGGCTGGATGCTCGCTGGGAGCTCCCCCTCCAGTGCTGCTGCTGCTGCCGCGCCCCTTCCCACAGCTCGCAGCCCGCTCCCGCCGCTGCCCTGTAATTACGGGCCCGGCCGCGGCTGTGATTAACGCCTCGCCCTGCCCGCACCGCGATTGCGGCAGGGCCGGGGCATGCGGTGGGGCCAGGAGGAGGACGAGGAGGAGGAGGAGGCAGGTGCTGAGCAGCACCGCGAGCGCCCTGTCCTGCCTGCTGCCGGGTCCCTCTCCTTCCTGCAGCAGGGGGGGGATGTTTCTCCGGTCCCGCTGGTGAGGATGGCCAGAGAAGCGGTGCTGGAGAGGCTCATCCTGTGCCCCCCACGCCCCCCACAGCCCCCCGTGGGCTCCCTGCGCGGGGTGCCAGCAGTGACCCCTCTCCCGGCACAGCGGCACTCGGTGCCGTGGGGACACGTGGCTTTACAGTGAGGGGAGCAGCTTGCTCAGCCCCACCGCGGTATTTTTAACAGGTGACAGCGGGGTGAAAGCAGCCAGCCCTGAGTGAGCTTGGGGGCTATTTTGGGCGGGCAGAGCAGCAGGAGGGGGCGGCAGGGGCTGGGGCAGCCGGGATCCTCGGGCCAGCAGGAGAGGTCAGCTGCCACTGCCCAAATTCTCCACGGCTGTTTCATCCTCTCCAAAATACTCGGCTGACAGGGCAGGACTTGCAAAACACACACCCCCCTCCTCCGAAATCCATATAAATAGTACTCGCCCAACGGCTGGAAGGTTAGAGAAGTTTCTGGGCTCCAGGCTCAGGCATTTATTGCAGCTCTCACCCAGGAGCAGCAGGGAAAGTTGTACATAAGTGCTGGAGAGTGAGAAGTGAGAGAGAAGCTTTTTAATCTCAGGATATTTGGGTTTATTATTTTTTTTTCTCTCTCCTGACAAGAAGTTTTATTTTCCTCTCCCCAGTCCTGGGATCGCAGCCAGACAGGAAGCGTTTTCTCGCGGCCAGAGAGCTCCCTCCGTCCTTCCTGCGCTCCTCCAGCTCCCGGTGATTCAGCCTGAATTGATTTTCTCATCGTCCTTCACCTGGTGCCGGGAAGGAGGGACCGTCCCCGCGCACCCGCGTCCCACCCGGGGTGGATGCGTCTCCTCCGGGACAGGCTCCCGGGGGAAGTTTGCAGCCAGGAGCAGCCACACAGAGGCTGAGGCTCCGTTGGAGAGCCCCGGGGACACGCTCAGACCCCTCCGGAGGAAGCCATGGCCGATAGCCAGATGCCCTTCTCCTGCCACTATCCCGGCAGGCGCAGCCTCCGCGACCCTTTCCGGGAGCCCGGCCTGACCTCGCGCCTGCTGGACGATGACTTCGGCTTGTCGCCCTTCCCCGGGGATCTGACGGCGGACTGGCCCGACTGGGCTCGGCCCCGGCTCACCACCACCTGGCCGGGCCCCCTGCGCGCCGGCCTCGGCCGCACCCCCCCCATGGCCCCCGCCTACGGCGCCCACTTCGGGGGGTACCCCGAGAGCCGCAGCCCCGCGCCCTTCCCCCGAGAGCCCTGGAAGGTGTGTGTCAACGTGCACAGCTTCAAACCCGAGGAGCTGACGGTCAAAACCAAGGATGGCTACGTGGAGGTGTCAGGTGAGAGCCAAGGCACCGGGGAGGTGGCACTGCCAGCTCAAGGAATTGCTGCAGAATGCCAAAATCGGCTTTATTTTAAGGCGGTGGCAGAACCCCCTGCTTGGGAGCAGGGGAGGGCAGCAGCAGGGCTTTGGGGCATCTCCAGAGGCAGTTCGGGTGTCACAGGGGGATCTGGCTCACAAGCCATGGCGGTTTGTTGCCAAAATGAGAAAGGACACGTGTCCTTTGGGGTAAATCTCCCTGCTTTCTGCCCTGGCTGGCAGCACCCTGAGCGAGCAGCCAAGAGGGGCCCCAGCTCTGCGTGGTTAATTATAGCCAGGGTGAGGTCGGCACGGAGGGAGATTCCCTTTAAAGGGGCCGAGGGAGAGGCTGGGAAGAAAGGAGCAGCTGCTCACAGCCCCCAGCCCAGCCCAGCTGAGTCGGCCAGAAACACATCCCTGAAAAATCAATTCATGTCGGGAACAGTGGGTGTGGGGTCCAGCACCTTTGGGGTGCCCACGACTGCCCTCA
The DNA here is from genome assembly GCA_013397555.1 of Urocynchramus pylzowi. Taxonomy (NCBI): domain Eukaryota; kingdom Metazoa; phylum Chordata; class Aves; order Passeriformes; family Fringillidae; genus Urocynchramus; species Urocynchramus pylzowi. The sequence continues at coordinate 192,304 of VZRH01004945.1, forward strand.
GTGTGTCATCAGCCTGACACTGACATTCCCCATTGTCCCTGGGTCCTGCGGGCTGGGATCACCAGGAGGGGCTGGGAGCTGCCAGCTAAGCCAGCTCTGAGTGTTTGTTTGGAGCTCACTGCAGCACAGGGGGAAAGCACAGGTCAGGGGGGGTCCAGGTAGCCTCTGGCTGATGCTACAGGTACAGGGACCCCCAGCCTGACAGAGGGGTGGAAAGGAGCTCATCCTGGGGAGTGAGGCCAAGGGAGATGCTGCCACCTACAATGGTTTTATTATTTGTTTATTTTCTTAAGCCCCAGCTCTTGGTAGCCTGTGAGACCCCAGTCTTCCACTGGAAATGTGGCTGTGCTGTGTCTAGCATCTCTTTCTCCACATGGAGAGGCTTCCTGAGCCCTCCCCCGAGGAAGAGTTTGCACTGGGGCAGGGAAACAGCTGCTCGGAAAACTTTCCTGTTGGGTTTAGTTGTTGTTGTTTGTTGGGGAAAAAATAATCTCCTGGTGCTGATGCGGGGTGTTGGTCTTCCCTGCAGGCAAACACGAGGAGCAGCAGGTGGAAGGAGGGATCGTCTCCAAGAACTTCACCAAGAAAATCCAGTAGGTACCGGTCGGCCCGGCCGAGCTCTGCCAGTCCCCGCGCCCCAGCTCACACACCGGGGACTGTTTCCATCCCAAAACCTGCCCTTCTGCAGCACGTGCCTGCCTGGGCCGGGCCACACAGTGATTTCCCAAGGGAAGGGAAGGAGGACGAGGCCTTTTTTGAGCCCCGCAGCCTCCTGCACGCCCGGGGCTGCGGCCGGGGCCGGGGCCGGGAGGGCTGCGGGGAGGAGCGGGGCACGGCGGGCGGGCTCCACCGCCAGCCCCGGAGCGCATCCCCGCACATCCCTCGCATCCCCATGATGTCAGCGAGATCGCTATCGCGTTGACTCACCCGTGGCTCGCTTTGGCAACAACAACCGCAAAGGCGAGCCCCGACCGATGTGGGGGGCAGATCCCACCCGCGGGGCTCGCACGGTTAACAGGGAAAAGCATCGAAGCCCAGGGCATGGGAAGGGTTTCCTCGGCTGGCAGCAGCTCAGCTTTGATTTTCCACCCTGAAGGAGCCCTGTGCGTCCCGAACTCCCACGGGGAGGCTGGGGCGAGCACCGCTGGCTCCTGCTCGGCGCTCGGGCTCCTTTTACGGGCAAGGCTGCGGCTGCCGGGGCTGCGCCGCGGCCGGGATTTACTCCCGCTCCGCGCGGCACAAGCGGCGCTGACATCCCGTCAAACACATCTGCCGGGGAGATTAAACAGAGCTCCCACGGGGGCCAGGCCGGCCAGGAGCCCGCTCTAAATATCCCCCGCGCATTCCCAGGCGCTCCAGTAATAATAGAGGCTTTGCCGGGGCTTTGCCGGGAATGCTGCCTCGGCACCGCTGGGTCCAAGGCTCGGGATCCACCGGGGGTGCAGCATCCTAACCCATCGCGTCTTTCCTGCCCCCCTGCAGGCTGCCCTACGAGGTGGATCCCATCACGGTGTTCGCCTCCTTGTCCCCGGAGGGGCTGCTGATCATCGAGGCGCCCCAGATCCCCCCCTACCAGCAGTACGGCGAGGGCAGCAGCGGCAGCGAGATCCCCGTCGAGAGCCAGGAGGCCACCTGCACCTGAGCAGCCACCCGCGGCCCTCCCGCGCCCCGGCACCCCCGTCCCGTGTCCCCTTCCCCCGCTCCCCGGTCCCCTGCGGCGCGGCGTCCTGACAGCCTCGGGCAAGGGTGACGGGTGCCGCTCGCTCGCAGGGATGGCAGCACCCGCCACCCCAGCTGAGAGCCGGGGCACACACCGGGTGCCAGGCCACCGCCCCTGAGGGCTCCTAGCGGTCTGAGGTGCCGGTAGAGATTTTGTGCCCACGGGGCCAAGCAGAAAGGATGCTCCTCCTTATGGTTATTGTTCCGAGTCGCTCGGATGGGATATTTATAACAATAGCAAAAAAAGGGCCTGTTTTTTTTCTTTTAAATTGACATGGAAACCCGTAGCTCTGTGTCTTTCCTCCTCCATGAGTTGTTTTATTTTTTTTTTTTAAAACTACATCTCTGCGAAGGACACGCGTCCGGCGGCGGAGCTTGATGGCGTGGCCTCCATCCTGAGAAATGGTCTGCCTGCTTTGAACGTTGGTTTGGGGTTTTGGTGTTGGTTTTTTTCCTTATTTCCAAAGAGAATTTGTGCTTTTACTTGTCAGACCTGAGGAATAAAACCCAGTTGATGTTCTTAGCCTCCGCTTGTCTCGGCTGAGCCGGTGGGGTGGGCGTAGGGCTGCGGGAGGGGGGTGGGGACGAGGGGAATGTCACCGTGTGCCACCTCCCAGCTTGGCACAGGGCATCCCCATGAAGGCAAGGACAAGAGAGACCTGTGGGATGCCTGTCCTGATGGGGGAATTCCAAGTCCCAGCTAACACTGTGCTGGGGAGGCATCGGGCCTGGCAAGGACCACGGGCTCAACCCGGCCTTAGCCCCTCAGGGGGTTGAAAATGTTCTTTCTGCCTGGGGATGCTAAACCAGGCTGTGAGCTGGGAAAGCTGGCTTTGTCCCATCCCCACTTCCATCTCACCATGCCAGCTCCCCACCTGCAGCTCCACGGGGAAGCACATCCCAGTGGAATGGCAAATGGTTTCTGCTGGGTTATGGGCACAGCCTTAAAAGCATTCCTGGTGGCAAAGCCCCACTTGCTAACCCTCTGCAGAGCCTGGGCTTAGCAAAGCCGAGCTGTCGAGGTGAGGCAGGAAATTTTCCATCGATCTGTGCAGCACCTGGGCCAGGCACCCAGTTTTCCATGTTACCAGGACCTCAGAGTTAAAAATACAGCCTCACGTGTTCTGCTCTGGCTCATTTGGGATGTGGTTACCAACAACACCCACCACGTGCTGTAAGCCCTGGCCCAGCACCGCCTGCCACGAAGGCACCCACGTTCCAGGTCGTGGAGGGGAACCTGGGCACTCTCACCCAGTTGTGCAGATTATATTTAACTTCCAGCAGTTGTTGCAGAGCTGGGACCCCCCGATGGTGCAGAGCACAGCCAGCCCCAAGCTCAGCCTCTCTGGCTCTGCCAGGCACGGCTGTGAGCACAGCAATTTTTATGAATAAAATATAATCCCCGAAATGTGATACCGACAGCGGCATGGAACGCCAAAAAGTCATGAGTCACAGCTCCAGCCCCGTGTCCTTGTGCCACTTGGAGCTGTCAGGCCCTGTGGGTGACACCTCTCCAGCACAAATTGTCCTTCCTCTTCCTCACCCCTTCACAGAGTTATTTATTTTTATCAGGCTTTCAAAAAAATATCCCCAGGCCCAACTTCAATTTTTTCCCCTTTCATAGAAGGACCTCAGGGGTACCTGGGGACACGCTCAGGCCCAGCACCCTGGCTGGATGTCCCTGCACCCATATCCTGGCCCTGCACCCCTGTCTGGCACAGGATGGTTCCCTGAGCAGGGCTGCAGGTGCAGGGACCAGCTGTGACTCCACAGGGAGCTGCCAGGGGATAATGAGCCACTGCTGAGCCCCTCTCCCATCCCGGGGTATTTAGGGAGGGCCCCAGGCTGATGCAGCACCAGTGCTGGGACAAAGGGAGCTCCAGGCTCAGCTTTGGGGCTGCTGCCCTCACACAGCAGCTCCTTCTCTTGTTCCTGCTGATCCTGCAGTTCAGGGTGAGTTTTGTTTTTCTTTAATAGCTTTTTTGCTTTATTTGGTTCTGCTTTCTGATGAATTCCTTAATAGAGTCTTATAAAAGCTGGTGTCAGCTGCATTAGCAATAATTTCCTAATGGCTGGGGTTGGCATTGGCAATTAGCACTAAGGACCTCTTCCATGGGCAGCGTGCTTGGGCCTGTGCAGACAGCAGCTTCCCAAGCTCCTGGATGGTCTGGAGTATCACATCCTAATGAAATAATTGTAACTGCAGATCCGGAGGCTCTTTTCAAGTATGATCTGATTATCCCTGCAAAGGAGGTTTTAAACAAGTAATCCCTACTGGTGTTTCTGCAAATGCAAAAATTGGTGTGGAAACACTGGGGCACTTCTGCACCAGCCTCTCCCCCTCCGTGTGTGAGGAGAGGGGGTGGGATCTGAGCGTTTCTGGGGCTCCAGGGGGAGCAGAGCTGGGGCTGCTGGGGACTGGGAGCAGTTTGCTCACCCTCCCTCGTGTGTGAGATGTTGGTTTGGAGCCTCCAGCCCCATAGCACAGAGCAGTGGAGGCCACTCTGCAGTGACATCACAGCCGTGGCTTTGGAGCAGGTACAGCCTGTCAGGTGTGTCAGAGCACAGCATGGCTCATGGCTTTGTACCAGCTCCAAGGGACAGGCCTGGTGCAGGCTCTGACTGAGGGGGAGGGGAGGAGTGGGCATCCTGTGGGTCTGACCCTGAGGGAGCCCAGGAGGGGCTGAGATCCTTCCTGCCTGTGCATTTTGGGCAGGATTGTGACCAGCCATTCACTCTGCACAGCAGCAGCTCTCTGCCAGCCCTGTCCCAATCATTCCAGGAGGACAGTGCTCCCTTTTTTCTCCTGGAGCAGCCTTAGACTTGCCAATATCCACATCATCCAAGACCAAATGATTTTCACTGCTGAAGGAGACAAAGGAACCATCCTAACGTGGCCTTCACATGCTGCTCTTGAAGCAGCACTGATGCTGCCAACACAGCATCCTGGATGGGGAGGAGACAGGAGCAGGTGCTTGGAATTTTTTTTTTTTTTCTTTCTAAGAAGCCAGTTCTGATCAAATCCACAACCACATCTGAAAGAGCTGGTGGGATAAAGTAGTTGAATGCTGGGGAAATTGTAACTGGTACTGATGGGGCAGGAGAAAGGAGAGTGTCTGTTCCAGGAGAGGAATTCTGGGGTTGGGGCTGAGGTGCAAATCCAGCAGCTCCTGATGCATCTCAGGACCATGAGCTTGCAAGGTTCCCTCTGAGGAGTCCCAGCAAAGCTCTCCTGGGCAGCTGGAGGGAAATGTGGATGGTCTATACAGCTTTTTTGTTTTGGGAAAAAATTTTGGTGATCCCTCCTGCAGCACAAGCGGGTGATTCCCAGTGCTGCCAACACAGAGCTGGAATGGGCTGGTGGGGAGGGCTCAGCACTGTGAGATAAGGGGCTACATCATGGGAAACTGGCCTTGGAGGACCTGCTGCTCCAACTGGCTGCTGTGAGGGGCTGAAGGACGTGAGGAGATAAGGATAAGGTCACCCAAGGCGTGGGAGAGCTCTCCAGGCAGCTCGGAGGCAGGAGGCTCACTAAACCTCCTGCCTGTGTCCTGCTGTCTGTCCCAAGCTGCCAAGGAAGCTGTGGACACCACCTGCCCCCTGCAAGGCAGGGACATGGGGCAGTGGGCCAGGAGTTCTGAGTCCTGCTTACACCCCACCAGGGCTGGCATGGGGAGCACGTGGCTCCCAGCAGGGCACCAGCTCCCAGCCTGTCCCAGAGGATTTTATTCTCCTAAAATGGAAGCAAAAGCTGAATTGATTTATTTTGGTTGGCAGCATGTGGAGCTGGATAAATAATCCACAAGAAGCTCCAGAGCTGTCCAGATCCACCAGGCACCTCCAGAGACCCTGTCTCTTCTCCTAGAAGAACGGGGTTCATCTAATTTTCCAACTGCCCAGCCCCTGTGGCAGGAGCAGGTGGTGGCTGGGCAGAGCTGTGGCCAGTGGCCAGCACAGCAGCTCCCAGAGCTGCCCATCCCTGCTCTGGGGAGCATCACCCTCACTAACCCATGTCCCCATGGACTGGGACACCCTTGCTGGCTCACCCTGCAGGGATGCCCTTGATGTCTCTCATTGCTCCCTGTTGGATCATGCTGTGGGGTCCTGGGGTACCCACAGAGACCCCTTTGTTGTTTCATGGGGTTCTTTGTGCTTTCCAGCCCCTCTGGGAGCCTCTGCACGTGCAGGAGCCCAGTCTGACTTCCTCCAGCATCCTCCTCCTCAGTCCCTGGGGCTGCAGAGCTCCCCTGGCCCCCCCAGGACACGTGCAGCTCTCCAGGCTCTCTCTTGGCAGCTGTTGCTGTTCCTGCAGTGGCTCCATCTGGGTTTGCACGGGGGATTTGCTGTAACAATTCCAGGAGTCTTTCCTTCCCAGAGCCCTCTGGAGCATCCCTGGCTCCCCAAGGGTTTCTCACTATTTCTCACACAAATCTCAGCTGCTTCAGTCCAAGCCAGTCCCTTTTCCCCAAGAAAATATCCTGTAACCACCCAGGTGTTTCTCTGCAGTAGCTGAAGCCATTTGGGGGTCTTCATGTTTCTCTTTGGGAGTTTCTCCTCCTTTGGAGGTTTTGCTTTCATGAAGTTTTTTGTCTCTACTTGCAAAGCAAATCTCATCTGCTTTATTTTGGATATCTCCAAAGGGAACACTTGGCCACGTGATGGCCGTGGGGACAGAGAAGCAAAAACTTACTTATTTTTTTCTAATGGAAGAACCCAATGTCACAGAAATAATGTCACCCACCTGACCAGATGGCCTTTCTCTCCCTTCCAAATTAAAGGCTGGGAATCCACAAAACAGCCCAGCCACCCCAGGGAGCAGATCAAGAAGTTCCTGCAGCTTCACCCATCCCAGCAGAGGGAAGGGGAGGAGAGATCTCTGTGAGTAGAGCAATGCTGATTATGGCATCGTGTTCTGGATGCTTCTGCCTGTGTCCACCCCAGGAGGGGGCTCTGAGGCCCTGTGACCCCCCCCAGCAGCACAGACCCTCCTGGGTGGGCAGTGTGGGTGACCCTGGTGTTGAGCATCCCTGACCTATCAATCCATGGAATTGCAGCTGCCTCTGGGCAGCAGCACCTTCCAGGCCCAAATTCCCTGCTCCAGAGCTGCAGCCAGATGAAGCAGAGTTTTCTCCTGTTTGTTTTCTTTTGTCAGTCTTTAAACCCAGTTGCAAATGCTGCTGATAATTAAGGAGACCCTTGCCATTTGGGTGAAGTGCTGAAGTGCAGCCTCCTGCTCCCAGCCAGATGCTCCCCAGCAAACTCATCCTGGAGGAGAGGAAAATTTCAGCTTCATTTTGATTCTTTCATACTCCAGCAAAAACCTCCCTATCCGAGGCAGCCTTGGAAACCTTTCCTTATTAAAAGACCTCCTTGAAATGCATTGTAGCAGCCAAGGAGGGTGGTTATGAAGCACAAAAAGCCTGCAGAAGAGCTCATTAAAACAATAAATTACAACTAATTAGAATAAATCAAGCTAAATCATCTCCAGTGGGAAGGTAAAATGAGGTGTGAGTGAGTGGTTTTAATAAGGATGGTGCTAATCCCCAGCTCCCCTTTAAAATGATGGTGAGTCCTGCTGCAGCAATGATCCCACTGCTGGGAGCAGGGTGGAAAACACACATGGACAAAGAGGAAAGTGGAGCTGATGGCATTTTGAATTGTGTCCCAGCCTGAGCTGCCTGTCCCTAATTGCAGTGGGTTTGGGGCTAGCACAGCACCCACAGTGGCTCACAGAGGTCGAGGCGTTGGGTTTGCTCACTTTGGGTTGTATTTCTGTTTAATTTGTGATGTGCAGAGTGGCTGTGGGGTTTTGCTCCTCTCATATCACTTCATCACCACAGCCACAGCAAAACCACTTCTCTGCATAATTAGCAGTGAGATCATCGCAGCCGCCTTGGCTCCAAATCATTTCTCCTCTGGTCTCCAAGAGCTGCTCAAAACAAGGGAGAGGAGGGAGGTGTGGGATGAGTGCCCTGCCAGGGTCAGGCTGGATGGGGCCCTGAGCAGCCTGCTGGAAGGTGCTCCTGCCCATGGAATCAGAAGGTCTTCAAGGTCCTTTCCCTTCCAAACCATTCTGAGCAGAAGGTCTTTGAGCTGCCAAAGCAAGAGGTTGATGCTGAAGAGAGTGAATCACTGCTGAGAGCACCTGGAAGGGGGCTCAGCTCTGGGGAACACAGAGCCCAGAGCCAGCAGGGCACTGGGGCAGCAGTGAAGCTGCAGGGACAGCACTGCTCGAGCCTTCCCTGGCTGCCACCTCCCTCCAAGGGATCAGCACTGCTGCCAGTGCTGGAGAAATATATTGGTTTCATTAAGCTTAAATGATTAGCTCCAGCCCTTGATAATGATACTTAATGGATCTAATATTTTTGGGGGTGATTATGCTGCTGTATACAGCGTGTACATCATTAATAGCCTTCTTTAAACCTCCTTGCTTTCACTGTCACTAATGATGTTCAAGCTCTTCTTATGCCTAAGCCCAATTAGCTGCCAAGAAAGAGGCTTTGTCCCGTGGAGGATGCCTGGCTGTGCTGGGAGGCAGATGCTGATGGTTTGGGCAGGAGGATGTTTGGATTTGGTGGCAGGAGCCACGGGCTGGACCCTGCAGGGGGGTCAGGGCAGCCCTGGTGGGTGCAGGCAGTGGTTGAAAGCCTTGGGTTTGCTCTGTTCTGTTCAAAACCCCTTTCCCAATCCCATCCAGATCTCTGCAGGGGGGTTAACACCAGTCAGGGCCTCCCCACGTCCTGGGTTTTGTCACCTCTTGGTTTCTGTAGGTGAGGATGGTGATGTCAAACACTCCTCACCCTTTTCCTCAGGGGATGATGACAGATGCATCAAGGGCTCTGTTTTTCTCAGGGAAGATACCCCTAAATCCAGGACACATTATTCCCCTGTGGTCCCCATGCTGGATGCAGCCAGGTGGAAGAAGGGATATCACCACTGTCTCCACACTCTCCCTGAACCTTTCCATCACCCCTGGGAGGAGGAACCAGGCTTGGCTGCTTCTCTGCTCCTTCTCACCCGAGCCTCCTTCCCATCCTCCTGCGAGTTGATTAATCCATTAAGATTAACCTCTCTTTAACTCCTTGATTAGCTGCATTTTAAAACTCCATTTGTTTTCCTTTTTACATCAAGCTGGAGCCAAAAAAAGAGGGCAATTTGCAGCAATACTGATTTAATGCAATTTCTGAAAATCAGGGTGAACGTCAGGAAGGCGTGCTCAGCATTCCAACTCCTCCCAGCAAGCTGCAAGGGGCTCCATCCTGCTGGAGCCACATTTGGGAAGAACACCACAGAACCAGCATCCCCCTGAGTCCCCAGAGCTGGTTTCTGATGGCATTCAGGCAAACCTGAAAGATGCATCCTGGTTTCAAGGTGTTGTTGGGGAAACTGAGGCTCTTGTGATGTGATGTGATGTGATGTGGGCTTTTTGGTCTCACAGGGACAACCCCATTTCTCCATTGGAAATGCCCCTGATTTCCCTGAACTATGCATGGCAGAAATTGCTCAAGACAGGGCTTCTTGCTCTAAGGTGAGACAGGATCATGGTTTAGATCCATCCAGGTTTGATTTGCCAGGTTTAGACCTGGTCCTGTGTTCACCAAACCCAAGTTCAGTCCTGCCCTAGGTGAGCTACCAGACCCCTCCAAAATCTGGGGGGTTTTGGTGACAAAAACTTTGCTTGTCTGTGGCAGGGGTTTGGCTCAGTGTCAACTCCAGCTTTTCTTATGGGACCCTTCTTTGCCATGTGGGAAAAATTACTAATACCTTCAAAAATAAGCAAACCCTCTGGCTTTAGACCAAAATCTCTGCCATTCTCAAATGCCTGTCTGTCCCTTCCCAGTGGGAGGGAGTGACTCCTCCATCCCCTGGATGAACTGGCTGCTCCAGAGGTACTCTGCTGTGTTGATGGGATTATTAAGCCCTAAGGTGACTGACACCAAACACCCCTGGCCTGTGTTAACCTCTGTTAACCCATTCTTGGGGCACTTCCTCTGGCTGTGAATCCGTGTTTGAGTTTGGATGCTTTCAGAGGTGGCTGGTAGGGCTGAGGCTCAGGGAGCTCAGCAAATCAAGGCTTGAGAGCTGGGTCCTGGAGTGTCTTTCTCACCTGACTGAGGGCTGGGAGTCTCCCCTGGGAGTGGGGTGCTGAAGAAAATGCCTTCTCTCTCCTGTAGAGCTGGATTTTTGGGGCTATCTGCACAGAGCAGCTCTCCCTGCAGTTGTTTGGGGTGTCTGGGAAAGGCTGAGAGCAGCAGGGACATCACTGGAACCTTTCTCCTCCTCCAGACTCCCCACTTGCAGGATATTTATCAGGACCTTTGAGATGTCTCTAAAGTTTTGGAGCAGTTCAGAGTGTTTCTAAGCTATTTTGGGGTGCATGAGTGGGAAATACACATGATGAACACGTGTGCAACCGCCTGCAGCTCCAAGTGTTCAGGCAAGATCTGCAAGGGAAACTTCTTCCCAGTGCTGAAGCAAAACAAGACAAAACCAAGCAGAAATTGGTACAAAACCAAGCAGAGAGCTTTGCCTTGTAGGACTGCAGCTCCCAAAGCTGGCCCCCCCTGCATGGGTAGTGTTGGAACAGGGAAATTCTCTCAGGAGCTGTCTGGGAGCTGTCAAAATATATCATAGCTGCTGTTGAGGTTTAAAAAGCTTCACGCTGATGCACAATTTAGGGGAAGCATCTTGCATTTCCATAGATGTACAACAAGATTTTCTGAAATTGCAATGATATGAGGAAACATCTTTTAAAGTGGAACCCAGATGGCGGGAGGAAATTGTGCTGTTTGAATTCTCTTCAGATAAATCGAAGCTAAAGGGATGTTAAACATTTTATAGGTTTTTTCCTCCCCCCACTTCCACCACCTGCTACTGAAATGACATAAGAGGAGCCATCAAACAGAGAGATCCTTACAGCACATGGCTTGGGAAATGGCTTCATCTGAAGGCATTTAACACCCAGAGATCCCAGACCCAGCAGGGTCAGGGCAGGGCTCCTCCACAGCCGCTCCCTGGGAAGGTGCCTTTTGGGACAGGAATTTCTGGAGGGGCTGCCCAAAGCCATTTCTAACAAAGGAGCCAGAAACAAACCTCGGGAGCCAGGGCTCAGCCTCGGGGGTTGCAGTGGGAGTGCAATGCCGTGTCTGGAGCTGTGTTTCTCCTTGGAAAGCCACCTCCTGCAGGATGCAGAGACCCTGAAATGCACGAATGGAGCGTTTGGCTGTAAATCCCCCTAATTCCAGCCATGCCCAGAGCTGCTCTGCCTTAGGAACAGGCTCTCCGTGCCTCTTCGAGGTGAGGTTTTGGAGCCTCCCCAGCAGCAGGCATTTCCCTCGCAGGTGCTTTTTGTTTTCCTCTCCTTGGCATTCACAGGCGAGCAGCATTTTCACTCCTGAGCTAAATATGTCACTTTGTCTCTAGCGGCTGCCAGGCTTTAAAGCGCTGGCACCTCGCGGAAGCACCCGGAGGACAAATGCCAAGGATTACACACCGGCCTTACTCAAGGAGGAGGAGCTGGGCTTTGCGGCTCCTTGTTTTTGTTTTGAAAGTAAAACGAGCCTGTTTACCTGGCTGTTTACTTAGGCTGGGTGACTCACGGCCCGGGAAACGTGTGCGGGCTGGTTTGTCCCCTCGGACGGGTCCCACTTCCCGGGGATGGGCTCAGGGGACACCGTGAGCTGTGGCAGCAAATATTCCAGCCTTGGTTGTGCTCCTGTGCTGGGATGACAGCGGAGCAGTGCTGCCATTCCAGGGAAGCCTTTTCCCTGTCCATCCCTGCTTGTGCTGGAGGGCACCATCGCCCTCGGTGATGGGCAGCACCTGCACCCCCAGCTCCTGGGTCAGGAGCTGCTGCTTCCAGCCCATCTCCGGGCAAGCTATTTTTACATCTTCCTTTTACAATCCTTTCCAGGGTTGTCCCAGCAGATGGGTCCATCGGCAGGCAGGGTGGTGAGGTGGCTTTGTGTTTAACACCAAATGGAGGTCACTGCCAGGGCATGTGGTTGTGTTTTTTTAGAGCGGTTCCCAGCTGGGATCTGGCTTAGATTTTGGGAGAAGAGACCCTGGGCAAGATCCCAGCAGCTTTTTTAAAGGGCTGAGCCTGCACGGAGCACCTGCTCATCACCAGCGTGGGCTTCCCGACTCCCAGCAGAGCTGCAGAAACCACGGGGGCTGGGACTGGGTATTTTTAAACAACCTTGGCCGGGCAGGCTGTGCCGGAGCGCTGCCTCTTGCTGTTATCTCTCCCTGCAATTCCGGAGCGATTTGGAGGCAGCCGCAGCTGGGGGCGTGCAGCCACGGCGCTGCCTCCTCTATCACAGCGTGGGATGCTCTGCAAATACCCCAATCTTCGCTCCAAATTGCTCCCAACGCCAGGTTGTTTTGCAGAGGGGGGGCTGGTGTGTTGTCTATTATACCCACAAACCCAGATGATGATAGTAATACCATGTGGTGGAGCGCTGTTAATGCAATGAGGCTGTCTCTTGTCTCCAAGAATGCTGCGTGTGGCAGCCTGTTCAAAAGAGAGCCACAACAAGGCTGGCAGCAGCCAGCCCAGCACAGGGATGTTCTGTACTGCTCAGCTCTGCTGCCTGGCTGCTGCAGCCCCGATGCAGCAATGTCCTGGCATGCTGTGGCTTGTAGAGACACCGAGAGCGTGGCCCCAGGGCTCAGGAGTGTGTTGTTTTGGCAGAGATGCTTCCCTGAGCCAGGCTGGGCCTGCCTCGCTGTGTGAGCTCGCTCCCTCCTCAATCCCTGTGCTGCTCTGAGGGTGGCCTTGCCCAATGGATCCCAAGTTTGGGATCAGTGGATGGTAAATGCATGCCATGGGGTGAGCATATGCTGCACTGCCCCCACACCTGGGCACAGCTGAGCTCCCAGAGCAGGCAGCATCAGCTTGTAGCTGAAGGCACTGGGTGCTTACCTTTCTCCTCCCTTGTTCCCTTAAAAAACTTATTTCAAACATGAAAGCAGTGTGAAGACAGGCACTTACACATCTGGAAATGTGTCATGAATGAAATAAGGATATGGGAGGGTTTCTGTAGGAATTCATCTCTGCTGTATCTGCTTCACAGCGAGCCAAAAACTTCTTAAGAACATATAAATCTCACTTTTTTCCCCCCTTGAGCACATACCCAGTGCCTGTTTCCCCCAGCTGCAGACCCTGTGCATGAGCAGAGAAAATGTTCTCTGCATCCACACTGAGAGCAATGCTGAACCTCCCACAAGCCTCAATGACTCCAACATTTTCTGTTTATAATGGAACGGGGAACAGAGAGCTCTGTGGAAGTGAAATGTCTTTCTCAAATCATCAGGTTATTTTTATGTGCATCAATACTTTCTCATGTGTGTGTAAATACCTCCCCCACACATGTAGCTTTATCTCAAGGAGTGAAATAAAAATAGCTGGGGATTGAAAGGGAAGCGGGTGAGGGGGCGGTTGCTCTTTTGGGAAGAATCTCTTCAAGGTTCGGAAACAGCAAAGTCATGGTGACAACACGAAGTGACAAAACCCCAGCCTCCCTGGGCCTGGCAGGAATGGTGTTAATGGAAGAGCTCTCCATGACTTTCCCTCTATGTTTCCATTTCTCCTCACAAGCAGGAGGCTCAGGCTCGGCGCTGCTCTGGGGGAAGTTTTGAGCAGCTCCAAGGAGCTCCAAGGCTCTGTGCCTGCCAGGAGCTGCTGCTCAGTGGCTCAGATAAATGCCCCCCACCCCAGCAGATGCTGGGATGGCACAGAGGGATCCCTGTCTCTCTGGACTCCTAGCAGTGCCCACTCTGCCCAGCTGCTTTCCCTTGCCAATTCCTGGCCCTGCTTCTTCCCTGCTTCCCTCCTCTGCAAGCTTGGGCTGGGCCAGTCTCAAGGGGAGGTGGTGCTTGAGCCCAGAGGAGTACAGGGATGTGCTGCAGCTTGTACAGATGATCTCTAGGCTCTTATTTCATTCTCCCCAACCTCCCTGACAGGAAAGTAGCAAAGGGATTTCTGAGAGCTCAAGCTCTGCAAAGTGGGGAGGAAATTTCCCTAGGGAATGCAAGTAAGGAGGGTTATATCATGTGACAGAGCTGGTGCCCTGTGTGACCTGGCTTAGTATCATTTATGGTCATTGCTTTTCTTATTTTTTAGTGATAACAAAAGGAGGATTAGGAAATGCCCTGTTGTAGGAAGCTTCATGGCTGGGTGGTGGCACGTGGGGGACATGGTGACTGTCAGCACCAAATGCTTCTGGAGGGACAGGATGCATCCAGCACCCATCACAGCATCAGAGCTCAAACTGCACCAGCTGAACTTTGGCTGGAGCAGAAATAAAACCATCAGGTCTAATAATACCCGGGTGCAGCCAGCTCCAGAGAGCCTCTGCCAGCTGCTGCAGTGTCACGAGTCACCGAGGCACAGCATTGTGCAAAGTCACCGTTCCTGTCCCAGCCATCCGGGTCCCACAGGTCCCCTCTCCCAGCCAGTCCCTCGGGGGCCTCACAGGGGTTGGAGGAACCCAGCTCAGCTCAGGCAACTCCTCCTCCTCCTCGTCCACTTTGGGAAAGAGCTGGGAGGATTTCCAACTGCCTCCGCTTGGCAGCCAATCCCCGCCATTCCGGTAATGCACTAGAAGTCAGCCCGGAGAAAGTTCAAGGCTTGTATCCCTATAAACTTCATTTCTGGTCCCCCTCACTCTGCACAGCATCTCCTGGCTGCTGACAATGCCCAGTCTGGTAACTTCCAGTGATGCCAGTGCTGGATGCAGGTGGGAAATGATGTCTTGGGAAGGGACAACTCAAATATCTTTTTTTTCCTGTAAATTTCCCTGCTTCTATGATGTCCCCACAGTGACCTGCCATGGTTGGCACAGGGACTTTGGCATCCCCCACATATCTGTGCTCCTGGAGCCTGGAGCTCCTTGCACAAGCCTCTGCACCTGGCAGGTAACACCTGGCAAAGGCACGTGGTGTCCAAAGCCAGCTCCAGGGGATTGGCAATGTCCCATGAACTTCTTGCTGAGCAAGTTCCTGGCATTCACAGGGGCAGGACAGCACTGTGAGGGACAGGGTGGCCTTTGGTAGCAGAACATTGTCCTGCTCTGTGTTTCAGGCACGGATTTGCTCCATGCACTGAATGCCAGAGCTGCCCTGGTGGCTGGGACCAGGGCACATCAGACCTTGGCCAAGCCCCCGGGAGCAGTTTCACTGGTGGGCTCTCCCCATCAGTAATCTGAGCCACTCCTGCTGTTGCAAAGCTGTTGGCAGCACAAACTGAAGCCATTTGGGTGTTCTTCCCTGCAAACCCCATTTTGTCAGCAGCCCCTCTCTCCTCCTCACCCACACTGCAGAAGACACTTCTCACTTAAGTGGCGTGTGCCCACCACTCCTCTGAGTCACTCTGTTAGCAGGGAGCTCATAATTCTTCAGGTTTTTTCAAGTACAAATGTCTTTGGAAAAGGGCATTAAATAAAACACTTGACTGAGGTCCCGGTGGTGACTAATTCCCGTGGTACGCCCCACTCAGCGTTAACCCTGCTGAGCTCCTGCAGCCTGGGGGCTGCAAAGAGACCCTCACAGGCAGAGGGGCAAAAGAAAAGCTGGATGTTGCAAGAGAACAGCTCGAAAGGGGCAGTGGCACAGTGGGGATGGACCCCAGAGTGCTCCCTCCAGGTGCCACATTCCCTGGAGAGCATGTCTGTGTGAGCTGTGCCTTGGTCCAAAGCAGGGGTACAGCCCAAAGCTTGGGGGGGTAGCAAAACCTAATGCTCGGGCCCAAAACTGGCTGGAAAGCTTTGAGGAGGGGGGGAAATCAGACAATGGTTTGGGTTGGAAGGGAATATAAAGACTACTGAGTTCAACCCCCCCTTCCATGGGCAGGGACACCTTGGGCAGGAGTAGACAAAGTTGCTCCAAGCCCCATCCAGACCAACCTTGGGACACTTCCAGGGATGGGGCATTCACAGCAAACTGAAATAAACCCCTCTCCATGGAAGAGCTGGGTTTAGTGGTGGACCTGGCAGTGCTGGATTAATTGTTGGACTCGATGCTCTTTGAGGTCTTTTCCAGCCCGAGTTGTTCTGGGATTCCGTGATCTCCTTGTGGCCAGCGCTGGGTGGCTCTGGACAGCTGCGTTGGCCACCTCCAAAAAACAACCCCAGCTTTGTTTGCTGCTTGGGTCCCTGCTGAAAACACGACCCTCGTGGGGACTCTAGCAAGGTGAAGCAGCTTTTCCCCCAGCTTTGCTCTCCCCCTGTGTGCCTGGAGAGCCCGGGGAGCTGCGGAGCAGGAGCAGCCTGTGAGCGCGGCAACTGAAGGGCTGCGGGACGGGGCAGAACTAATTAGAGCCTCCACAAAATGACATCTCTTTCCACAGATGGGAAGCTGCTTCCCCTTTGTCTGCCTCCTTCAGTTAATTAGTTATCTAGGAGGTTGCATTTGCATTCCCCTCTTTGTGAAGTACCCTTTTGTTAACTACTTTTCATATACTTTTATGAAGTCGGCCGCTGAAACAGGCTCATTTATCTCAGCAGCGACAGGCTGAGAGCCTTGCCCAGAGCTCTGTGCCAGATGCTGGGATTGGAAAATAATGTTTGGCTTGTCTGGTGTTTGGAAAGGAGACAGAAGGTGCAGGCCTGCGAGAAGAAAGTCCCAGGCTGCTAAAGCCAAGGGCTGGATCTTGACAACTTCTATAAAAATGTTCAATCTGTTGCTTTTGGGCAGCTTGCAGGAGCCAGGGAGGATGGTGTTGCTGCCAGCCGTGGGCTTGGACATCTCTATTGTTATCTGATGGGAGCAGGGTGTGAGCATCCAAATTTCTCAAGGTTTATCTGCTGCATCCTTCCTCCAGCACTGCTGGGTGTGAGTGTGTCCCCCCAGGAGCCCTCCTTTCCCACAGGGAGCCCAGGGACACCCCAAAGCTGCTGCTCCACACGTTTATCCTCTGTAAGCAAAACCGTGAGCAGCAGCATCACAAATCGATCCCTGTTGTTATTGTTAGGAAATGTTTGCAAAAATCAATGTTTCCTCTGTAGCATAAACAATCTGTGAAGCCCTGCACCAGTGTGGGGAGGCATGGCTGGGTGGGTTTGGCTGCTCCGAGGCATTTTCCAGGGATCCCAAGGGATGTCATGTTGCAAAAAAGGGAATTCTGCCATGAATTCAGCCACCCCTCCAATCCAGGAGAGGGTTTTTTTTTTTTTGGCAAGAAGCAGCCACACCTTTAAACTGAAACTTTAAAAATGCAGAGTACAGCTCGACTATCAGGGAGGAAATAAAGCCCAAAATACATAAATCTCTTTATTTTCTGCACCAGTGGATTTGTATTGGCCTGTTAGTTGACAGTCCTGGAGGTATCCACTGGGATGCAACTATTACACATCCAAACTGTCACAAATGGAACCATCACTCCGAGAGACAAAGGGTAATTTATTGAGAAAAGGTGTCATTGAGGTAGAAAGTTGGAAGGAAGAGAGACAGTCACTGTGGAACTGCCAAAAGAGAATACCAGATCTGCTGATAGGCAGGGAACAGCTTTGAATTTCCAAGGCTGCCCTTCAGGGATAAGAAAATAAAAGCTAAGGACAAAAAAAAAAAAAAA
>VZRH01004945.1:209671-265946 GCA_013397555.1 Urocynchramus pylzowi
CCCTGAGAGAAAAAAAAAAAAAAAAAAAAAAAAAAAAAAAAAAAAAAAAAAAAAAAAAAAAAAAAATCTTAAATACAGTGACAGCAGAAACCTGAAAGATCACAGTGAAAAATAGGACTTTCTCCTCTAACAATAACAGTGAAAAAGATAGGAATGTAATTTGTAAAGGCTGTTAAATTGCCGCCAAAATTGTAAGCTGGATGGAGAAATGACACAGAAGGAAAAAAGAAACAAATGCAGACCTGTTGTTATTGGAGTATTGCTTGAAAATGGGACTAGAGATGAACAGGGTGGAGGAGAAATGGAGCTGAGGAAGGGAAGAGCTGGGAGATCCCACCCAGCTCTGTGATCTTCTGTGGGCTGCAGGAGGAAAACAGAGGAAGTGTCTCCAAAACCATAAACCTATCAGTCCATCTTCGGGGATATTTTTTGTTTGTTTCTGAATAACACATCCCCCTGTGTCTTGGAGGGAGCTCATGTCTGTGGACATGGCACTAGGGAGCCAGGCACAGGCATGAGCTCCTCTCTGAGCTCCAGAGGGAAATCCTTGCCAGGAAGGAGTTTGCAAGGTGGGCTCCCCAGGGAAAAATTTTGGGAGAAATTAATTGCAAAGAGCCTGGAGACAGACACAGTGATCTGTGCAAGAGCCTTGCCCCAAGACTTGCAGGTGCCCTTGGGGTGCAGGTGCCACTGGGATGGGGGACAAACTGCAGGAAGGGAGAGCAGGAGGGACAGGGAGTGTCCAGCCTCAGGAGGACACATCCCCTCCATCCCCTCTAGGCCCTTCCAGGCTCCTGAACATCCTAAGCCAAATGACACTTTGTTTGTTTCAAAGCCACTAAAAACAGACCTGCCAGGGAAGCAGAGTGAGTCTTGGGCACAGTTCCAGAGGGTGACAGCGCTGATGCCTGCAGGGCAGGGCTGTGGGATGGCTCCTGTGTGCCCACCTGCTCCTCTGCAGCTCCTGCATGGACTCACAGCTCCAGAGGGTGCAGGGGTGATTGTGTCAGCTGGGCTCCCCCTCTCCAGGAGCCAGAGCCCCAGCAGGAACCCTGCTGCAGACAAAGGTTGCCCGAGCTGAAATCCCATTTCCAGATGAGAGGTCATCATTTGTATCAGGGAATTCATTGAAACTTGCTCTTTCTCCAAGGTTTCAGTTGAAATCATTCCTGTATGCCCATGTCCAAAACCAGCAGGTGCTCAGAGGGTCATTGTTACCAAGCTGTGATATTTCTTGTGGCTGTCTCAAACACTGGGTGTCAGAATATTCCCTTTCAGCTGGAAACATCTATGATTAAACTGCTTCCAATGAGAAAAGTAGCAGAAATTGCATTTCCAACTCCTCAGTTTAGCAGGTCAGTGGGTGAGCACCTCTGGCCTTGACCACCACATGCCTGAGAAGTTTTTCCTGAAGAAAAAAAAAAAAGCAGAGCAATGCTTTTGAGGTTTGAGGGTAAAAATTAGCCTGTAGAAAATATAAAGCCAGGGAAGAAAATGAGGTGGGGGGAACCTGCCCAGCTGCAAATGCCCCCTGCTTTCTCCTGCTGCCTCTGGAGCCCCACAGCCCCATTGTGGCTCCCTGCTTCTCCTGTCTGGCCACATCCTTCTAAATCAAAAGTTATAATAGCAAAGAAGAGTTGGACAGATTAAAATGCAGGGAAATGATAGCAAGGGTGTTTTTTCAGAGCTGAGAGGAAAGACAGGGAGGGGGGAGGGAGGAGATGTTTTCAGATACCTTGTCCCTTTAGAGAACTCACAGGATTCAGATGGTTGGAGTGATCTTGACAGGCTAAAAACCCAATCTGCTGGAAATCATATACCTCAAATAATGTGCTATTGCTGCTGATCGGCCCTGTATTTTAGGGCTGAATAGGTACAGTATTAAATTCATCTCGAGTTTTCATTTGCACCAGTTACAGCCTGTTTGACAAGGTTTGAGTGGGATTTAAAAGGCTTTTACTGAAAACAGTCGTGGGAGGAGTGAGGTTTGATGGGTTTTCTCAAGCACTGAGCAGCACCAGGGGGCTGGGGAGGTTGGAGTTGCTCTGTCCTGTACCCCAAGCTGCCACATGGGAGAGTAGCCAAGGATTATATTTAATTAATTGAAATACTGATTAATATTGCCCTTACTATTATAATGACATTCAGGTCTTCTCCTTCCCAGTGCTTTATCTGCTGGGCACTCTATCAGTGTTGTGGAGTGATGAAGTTGTCTTGATCTAAAGGCAAAAAATTTATGGCCATGTCCCTTGGCCACAGCTCTAGTGTGCCTCAACTTGAGGCAGGGGGACACTCCAGCTTGACCCTCAGCTGAAGGAAAGGTGAGAAAATCCTTCTCCACAGGTGACCTTCATGCTTGGAGAAACCAGCAGGTGTCCCCTTGTGTGGGTTTTGCAGGAGGAACCCCCTTGCAGCTCTGCCCTGTGGGGCACAGGGAGATGTCAGAGCTGATTCCAGCACAGTTGCTGAGTTGGGTTTAGTAGTTTATTCCTCATATTGGGAGTTCTGCCTGATGACCCACAAATTCTGCATTCTTTGTGTTCACTATCAGTGGGGATCCATTTTCTCCAAGCTTTGTTAACCTCTCCCTAAACCTGAGATCACTGAAACGGGTCAAGCCCTAAACTTAACAAGGCAATTCCACTAGCTGGTAATTTGGTTATTTTTTTCTAATGCATGAGCTTGGTTATTAGCTCCTATCTGTTGATTAGGCTTGAAAATATATAATTATCAAACATCAAAAGCATCCTTTCCCAAGAAAATTTTTACATATTCCTTATTTTGCCACAGCCCCATGACCCTTGGCAAGTCTGTGGCCACTTGTGCTCGTGCATGGCCCCCTTGGTCCCAGGAGGGGATGAGGAAACTTCATCCCAGTCCCTGGAATTTGGGTGGTGGGAGGCCCTTGGCATGAGGGCTGCAGGCAGAGGAGGTGGTGCTGCAGCTAGAAATTGATATAAATATGTTTTATTTGACATATAAATACAAAGGAGGTGTTCTGGGTGGTCCCCAGGAGGCTGGTTAGGTGTAAGGTCTCCTGGCCCCTCAGGATTTGTTTCTATTTTCAAGGGGCTGCTGAGGGGAATGAGACCTCGTGTAGTGTTAATTAGCTGCAGATCCTTCTGCTGGGCTACCCTTTAGAAAAATTAAAAACTCTTTCTTCAGAGTTTGGGCAGCTGTGTGTGTTTTCAGAACTAAGGAACAACTGGCTTTAATAACTTAGGGAATTAAAAACACCAAGGCTCCTGTTCTGGAACAATGCCAGTACCAGATGCATTTAAAAATTGTAGACTCCAGGGACCTGTGATAGCAAATGCAGGTGGGAACAGCAAACTCGAGGCACCTGTGGTCCCAGATCCACCTGGGAACAGCAGAATAACAGTGCCAGCAGCCACTCAAGTGCTGAATCCTTGGGATTTTGTGCCCATTTAGGGTTTGCTTGGCTCTGCTCAGGAGGAAGGTAAGGTCTTGGCTTGGAGCAGCAAACTTCCAAGGGAGCAAGTTCTGGGAAAATGATCATTAGGAGGGAAAAATAATTCATCCAGAGGTGCTTCAACCACTTGAGAAGCCTTACCAGGAGCTTGGAGAGATTCTCCACAAAGATCCAAGTTTTCCTGGTTCCCTTTTAAAGCAGGAGAGACTTTTCTTTGAAGTAAGTTCTTGTTTCCAGGGAAAAGAAATCATTATTTCTGTTTAAATAAATGCTTGGAACATTCTTCCATGCTTTCCTGTGGATAATCACAGGAAATGTATCACAGGCTACAGTATTTGATGGTGGTACAGAGTGTTTGTAAGTAAAGCAGGACTGTTTTGATGGGTATGTTGTGGCTTTTTGAAACTGATCTTTGAAGTTCTTAATGAGAGTACTTAAAATGGAGCAGGGACAGTAGCAGGCTGAGTGAAAAGGAAAATGTGAGATGAGGATGCACTTAAGGGAGAATATTCAGGGAAAGGTAGCAAGTCTTGAAAATGGAAGGAAAAGAATTGTAGTGAGGGTTTGAGGGTAAAGAATGGATTGAGAAGCAGGAATGATAAATGCTGGCAGGTGAGGGATGGGAAAACAGCTCAAAGGATGAGCAGAAGAATGGTATAAAAAGTGGAGACTTTGCAATACAGCTTAGATAAGTAGGGATGGCTTCAGAGATGGTGCATTAACTGTTTTACATTTCACTTCACCCCTGTGTTTGGGTGTCAGGGGTGAGCCAGGACTCTCTCTGATAAAACCCACACAAACAACAAACTGATTATCTCCTGGTCTCCTCAGTCCTGCAGTAGTCACTGACTTTTACTAAAAGGTAATTGAGTTGGGAAAAAAAAGAAATCTGACTTGTCCTCTGCTTCCTTCCATCCCCTCAATCTGGGGAAGGCCCAGGGATTTCATGCTGCTCACACATCAGGTCTCACTATTTAGGCTGTCAGTGTTCTCTGCAGAAATATTTGTTTGTAGGGGTTTTTTTTAGAAATTATAGAATAGAAATGTGTTTTTATAGTCCAAGTCTAAAAATACTTTGCTTTACCTGTATTTTTTGCTTTATGTTGTTAATTCACTCCATTCCTACCCACACTGAGCAGTCCCCATTATAGTTTGAATATCTGAGAAGATTATAGGTACTGGATATGTCTAATTATAGGTGTCTGAGAGCATAACATTCCTGGTAGAAAAATCATGATCTCTGATTAATGCATTTGCACTCATCTCTGTCTTCTGAGTTAGTGTTTTCTTCAGCCACAAGTGCAGCTGATGATTTGCAATGATGAATGACAAGAAAATTTGTAAACAACAAGATGATGATAAAATGTGAATTCAACAGGGCTTGAGTATGTTAATATCTGCTGGCAAATGCTGCTTTCTAAACTGGTATTATTTAAAAAATAGATTTTAAGAGCTAAAACCACTTGAGGGACTGTGGATGGTTTCACAAAATAATATGGCCATAGGGCATTATATGGAATAATTGCATGTTTAAGACACTTTTTAATATACTTGATGGCAACAAATATGTTCTGACAAGCTGTATGTTCATGGATGCTTTTTGTATCTTTGTTAAGTAAATTTGGTGTCAGGAAACATAGAGCTGATATTTGAATATTCTCTCTGGAAGATGTTGTTGTGTAGTCTCTTGGGAATGTGGTGGCTCTTGCAGGGAAAACACTGAGCTGGGCCAGCACAGTGGAAGAATTGCATTCCACTGCAACACACTGGAACAAAATAAACCCTGTCCAACCCACTGGCAGTACTAGTGAAGGACAGGGGAAGCTCAGGGGGTGTGGAAGTTGTGTTTGTAAAACCAACCAAACAACAAAACATTCCAAAAACCCACAATAAAATCCTCCAGCCCCACAACAAGGAGACCTCTTTTAGCCACCCTGTGCAGCAGCATCCAGGCAGAATGGAGTGGACATTTTTCACAGTGATGTAGATTTTGTGACCCTCATGGCTTTAGATTGCCCATGTGGTGGTGGCTCTTCTCCATCTGTTCCCTGCCACTCTGTTCTCCAAGAGAATCCTGGGGAGTTGGACAGACCATGGTTTTTAACCAGAATACCCCAGGCATCTTCCAAGGGGATTTTGGGTTCTTGTATTTTCCAGTCCTTGTTGGGGAGGGGACTCCCTGCAGGGCTGCCTGGTTCTGTGCTGGGTTAAAATCAGCTCATGTCAGTCCATGTGAGACAGAGCCCTTCAACCCCTGTTCCAGATCACTGGAAGTTACTTGGCTCAGTCTGAGGTTTGCTCCCCTCTACCTCAGAGGTCGGGTGTGCATTGCAGACACCACTGATTCATTGAAAGTCACGGAATGTAGCTCTCCAGACTGTATTTTTGATTTCCTAAGTGTTCAGAACAATGTGTTAAAGGTCTCTATCTTATTCTGTAATGTAGCGGTGCACGGTGTTGTCAGTCACCTTTTATCATGGCTAGATAGATTCTTCCCCTTAATTGCCATGACAAATTCATTTGCAAAACCTCTGAGGTGGATTGTTGACTTTTTGCATTGGAAGGAAGGTGGCCTTTCTGACCAAGCACTAAAAACAATCCGAGTCCACAAAATCTTGAGTGTTATTAATGTCAAAGCCAGCTCTGTACTTGTCATAATATTGTGTTCTGTAATTCTGTGCTTTGGGTAAATGGGTCACTAGATAAGATTGACAACAGCCTCAGCAATGAAAGGTTTTAAGCTGGAAACTGGATGAGAAAGCAGAGCAATTTCTTTCAAGAGAAATTACACTGATGTTATTTGTTATTGCTGCAGTTAGAGATCTGTCAGTGTTTCCAATTTAAAACCTTGCTTCCTAGAAGACTAAAAACATGTATTTCAAGGCAGAGCTTTTAATGCAAAGACCTTTTTTTCCCCCGCCATCTCTGTTATGTGAAAGTTAGTAATAATTTCTTATTGCTCTGGGAGCAGCAGGAAAACATTGGTGGTGGATGGTCTTCCTGTGTTCTCCAAAATGGAGAAACTGGTCTGGCCAGACTACACTGGTGTGGTGACATTCCTAATCCTTTCTGAATTGAGAACCAGTACGTGGTCACTGATCAGCACAGCTGTCATCCCTGTATCTGGTAAGTGCCTAAGTCATTTAAAAAACAAACAAAAAACACCCCAGCTTCAGATATACCCTGAAACTTCCTATTTAACAAACATGAAATTTCAACAAAATGCTTCTGAGAAAGGATAACCCAGTATTTCTTTCCATAAGCTACTCAACTGTCCTTGGAAGTGAAAAGGCACAAAATACTTTCTAGAGTATTTTTCTGTGTTAGCTATATGAGGTAGATACAGTTATGGTGAGATGTTCAGATTCAAGTACCTCTTTGGGGTATTTTGGTAGCTTCCTGACAGGTGAAACTGGGCCCTTCCACATCTTCCCACTGCTTGCTAGAGGCAGTCTCAAAGTCTTCATTGGTAATACTTGAGTATCTTTTCAGCAACTAAAAAAATGCATATTGGCAGGATGGCAGTGACAATTTTGAGATGTGCTTTGTTTGCAGGGGTTAATTTATATTTGATTGAAGGCTGTTTGGTTTGGGTTTGTTTTTTCCTGCTGTACTATTTTGCCAGGCTCCTCATGTGACAACCTGTCAGCTCAAGAATTCCAGTGTTAGTATGGGCTGGTCTTTTGGACACAATGAAGGGAACAAGACAAAACAGGGAGTGTACAGAAGAGATTGTAGCAGTGAGACTCATGCTTTCAGCTTCCCCAGCCATCCAAATTTATCTTGTTTGTCCTTGTGCATTTCTGATGAAGAATTGGGAATGAAGAAAGAAAACTTGAGCATAATTGTGTGGGTTGTTTTGTTTATTCTTTGAAGCTCTGACTGCTGCATGTGACCTCCACATGGACCACTGTGAAAACTAAAAGCATCTGCAAAACAGGTTTGTTTTTAGCCCACAATTGTGTCATGGCTTGCACAATCTTGCAGAGCATGAACAAAATAAATTTCCTGAGTGTAAGAAAAGTCAGTATTTGGAAAACTGCCCTCTGTCAATTGTCTGCAGTTTCTCACCTTCCTGTTGCCTAAACCTGTTAGTGATGGTGAGTTTGGAGTATGTAAAAAAAAAAAAAAGCAGCTGCAAGCACACTGGCACCATGTGTGGTTACAAATTTCAGAGTTGGGGATGCCACAGTGAAGGAAAGACTCTCACTGATTTTACAGCAGTGAAAGGGTGCATTTGTTGGTGCCTCAGAGGGACCTGGAATGTCAGGAAGACTTTGTCACGGTGTGTGATGCCTCCCTCTGAAAGCTCTGCCGTGCAGAGGGGACACAGGTATGCCTGACTTAGGTTTCCATGGAGATTTCTTGTCCCTCATTACCATAGGTGGATTTTGTAAATAGTTTTTCTTTGCCTAACCTTCTCTAGTTTCCTTTTCTGTTGTGTTTGGTTTTGTTTTGAGAGGGGGCAAAAGGATGTTGTGTTTTTTTCTTATTGTTTGGTGTTTGTTTCTTCGGGTTTGGGGTTTTTTTTTTTCCTTTCAGTGTTAACAAGTTGTGAGCTGTTTGGGTTTTTTTTCCTTTCTGGAGTGAAGGGAGAGGGAAGCAGCTGTTCTGCTCAGTGTTTGTGGGCAGAATGAGCTGTGGGTGCTGCACCAATGGCTTTTCCTACAAGCTCCATCCATAGCTTGTGTGCCAGCTGGTAACCGCAGGCAGGGCAGGATTCACGCCCCATCTCCATTTGAGGTGATGGCTCTGCTTCACTTCTCACGATGAGAACTGATGTGCACTTCCAGCTCTCAGCAAGCCAGTGCAACCCTGGCTGTACATGTTTGATGGGGAATGTGGTTTCCAGCAAACAGAATGAGTTGCTCAAGTGTTATTTTTAACTGTCTCCTGTCGCCTTTAACTGTATTAGCAAGGGTAACACCACATTACTTTTCCTTTTTTAAAATAGCAAAAGATGTGTTTCTTGTTGCAGAAGATGAACTAGGAGGGTTTGATTTGGGTTTTTTTGTTGTTTTGTTTTTTTTTTTTTTTTTTTTAATAAGCAGCCCAATGGCCTGGGCTTCCTCTCCTCCATGACTTCCTTCTCCCCCATCCAAGGAGGCATTGACCCACCAGACATTTGCAATGTAACCATGAAGTGCCATTGTATTTCTGCTTTTATGTGCTGTTATTGAATGTTAGTATAAGCTGAATGCATGAGGTGTGAGGGTGTGTTAGGAAGTGGTGACCAAGCAGATGTGGATAATGGGGCTGCACAATAAAAGAAATGGTTGTGTGTTTAGCTGAGAGGACTAGTGGTCTGCAGCAGTTTGGTTTGTGAGAGTTGGTAAAAGGAGGAGTGGAATGAAAGATAAACAGAAGCTGTGAAGGGAGGTGGTCATAGAACTGGAAGAGAGCAAATGATGCAAGAAGAAAAGTTCAAATTTAGATATATGCCATCAAACTTGGATACATGTTTAAGTTTCAATGGCAGAGAGCTTTCTGACTCTTTCAGCAAATATTACATTAGGCTGTTAGACTGTACACTGGCTAATGTTGGTTTTAGTAATAAGGTAATTTGATAACCTGAACCAAAAATGTATTTCTTCTAACTTGGGCTTAATTTTCAAAAAGCCTTAATAAAAAGTGGGAAAGTGTCAGTGACACCATATCTGAGGAACCAAAATTCTTATTTGCACATGTGCATGGACAAAATGGGGAAATATGACATCATACTGCAGTAATTCTAACAAGAGAATAACAACACTGACAGCCAAGTATCTGAGATTACTTAGCAGGCATAGTGAAAGTGGTGGTGCAGAATTTATGAATTTTATCTTTTATTCTGAACTGTTATATACTCTGCCACTGTATTTCTGAATTTTATCTTTTATTTTGAACTGTGATATACTCTGCCACTGTAGCCAGCATGGATTAGAAATTCTTGACTGTTTTAGAAGAGCAGCAGCACTCCTTCAGTGCTGAAGTAGTTGGTTCTATTACTGTTAACCATAACATTTAAGCACTCATGTACTGAGAGTTTTGTTGAAATGTTTTTCTTCATGGCCCTGTGAGACTGACAGTCATTGACTTTCTTGTACTTGCACACAAAATGACTTAGAAAAGTGAATTATCTTTAGGTAATTGCATATGGAAAGGGCAAAACTGGTATTATAGCAAAAATCTTTGTGATTCTGAGCTCTTGGCTTTTCCTGCAAGTGTTTTCCTTTGTCTTTTAGAGTGTGAAACAAAAAAGGTGATAAAAATCAGACTCAAGATGGGGCTCATGCTTATGGAACTATGGTTTTAAGAATGGGTCTTTTTTATTTGGTTAAGTGTTAGTTTTACTGTCTAACATGAATATAAAATGCAAGGTGGTACTCCTGACCTGAGCCTAACGAGGTGAAAATGTTATGTTCTATTAAAAAAAAGGGTTTATGATCACCAAATTAGTTTGACATATCTGTGAAACAGCAGCTACCCAGGAAGGACCACACAATATCCGTGCTATTAAAGCTCAAAACAGTCTAATCAATTCCAAAAGTTCAATTTCTGTTCCTAAAGGCTGCTTCCATAATGAATTAAGGGAGGCATATCAAATGTAATAATGCATTGTTATGAAGGTTTCAGTAAACTTGCCAAATGTCAGGCTGCTGGTCCAGTCATGGTGCATTAACTGCTGTGATTAAAGCTGAGCTGTCCTCAGAGCTCACCTGGCTTTGGGAATTGAGCTGCAGTATCCTGCCCTGGGCAGCAGGGAAGTGCACTACAAAGGTTACACTGAGCAGTGAATATTCAAAATACGAGATTTCTAACAGGTTTAGTGCCTCTTTCTCTGAAATGGAGCATACAAATGCTCTGTAGTTCGGATAATGAAGGCAATAAACTATTTCCTGTGTTTGGAGAATCTGCTGGTCCCCCAGCTGCCATGTGGCAGCTAAAAATTACTTTTGGTAACTGTAAACACTGCATGGAATGGCTATTTTTGGGTGAGAATGGGAAAAAAAACCCCTTTCATATTTGACTAGAAGTTCTATGTAAGAAATAAATGGTAGTTCCTGTTTCTGGGTAGGCTCAGTTTAGAGCTTGCACTGGACAGTAAGGTTAACACTTGGTAATTTATGGATGAGCTTCTGGTTCCTTTGTGTCACTCAGCACAAAGGAATGTTAATGCTGATCTTACTAGACACTGGTGGATTTCTCTAGTGTCGTGTTCACTGGAATTATGTCTGGAATGAATGTGTGCATAGCTGAAATGTTAAGAAAATGTTTCAGGAGGGAAAGCTGAGCTCTTTTGCATACACAGAACTTAGGAACTGCTGTGTGATCACTAGCAGGAAATGCTAATTGTTTAATTAGGGGCAGGGAAACATGATCAATGTGGAGACTTTTATATTCCAAGAAAAATAATCAGAACTGATAGAAAAATGCAGGACTAGATTTGTAGATAGAGGCTGGGTTGTGATAGTTTCTAGGAAGAATCATAGATCAGTTTTGCCCCAGATGATGCCAAAAGCAGCTTGCAGGCTGAATGTAGAGGTCACATCAGCCATCCCTGGTTAACTGTGGCCAACAGAGCAGAGCAAAGCTACCTGAGAGAGCAGGGTAGAAAATGATGAAGAATGATGGATCCAGCTGGAAAGGAGAGGTAAGATTCAGTGAGCAGACAGCAGCTGAAGCAAGTTGAAGTTTAGCTGGGGCACCTTGCTAATTCCCCCAAACACTGCATGGCAGACGAGGAATCATTCCCCTCATAAAGTAAATGAGTTTCAGGGCAACTTGCTCCACATGCAAGAACTTTGAAACCTGTTCTTGGATTGGAATATTGTCTTGTGTGGGCAAAGTGAATGAAGGCATTCAGGGGTGACAGGGAAAGCATAATAATTAAATCTTGAGTTTGACTTGCAGAGGAAAAACCGTTTGTGTACAATCAAGGGGGTGGTGTTTTGCTTTCCTTGAGACTGCAGAATGATGTGCAACAGCAAGTGGTGGAAGGCAGCACTTTCCCTGGATAGATGGTTTCTCATTATTCATGAAATGTTTATAGAAAATGTCTTGCATGCACAGCAGCAGTAGGGGGAGGATTGTGAGCAGGGAGAGAAGGACACAATGGAATGTCACTCCCTTCCTTGTAGTATAATGTGACCTTTCCATTAAATTAACATTATGCTGTTTGCACAGAAGGAGAGCTAAGATAGAAAGTATTTTTAGGGAGCAATAGTCAAGTTAATTAGGCAGCTGTAGCTTACTCTGTACTTTAAGAGCTCAAAAGCAGAGTTTGGGTAGTGGGGGTTTAATATTGCTTTGCATTCCACCCGTTTTGAAGGAGTTGCTTTGTGTTGACTGTGAAATCTGGGCTGTGACGTTGTTCCAAGTACTGTAGCCTGGACCTGTTTTTTCTGGTGTATTAAGAGGAAGGTTTTAACTTTAATTCCTCAATGACTTGCTGCTAAAAGATTTAGGCATCCTCTCTACTAATCTAATGGGCAGAAAGGACAGATTCCACAATCCTTCTTGGCGTGGAGGACCGAGATATTTCATGTGCCTGTCTATCAACCTCAGAGCAGTAATCGTGGAGTAAGGCAGTTTTCCAAGAGAAACACTGCTAGATTTTGGTCTGTGAGCATTTCACTTCATTCACACCTAGTCAATTTAATTTAAGGGTTAAAAGATGCTTCATAAAGCTAATATGATATATTTAAATTCATAATGGCTTATTCATACACTGCATCCAGTACAAATCTTCCCTTTCGAAGAACGACTCTGACTTTTCCCTAAGTTTCTTCACTCAGAAAAGGCACATTCTAGCTGTGTTACATCAGGCTGCAGATAACAATCCATGTGTTTGAAATAAGGAGATTGCAAGGCTGTTAGGGTTATTTGTAATATTTTCTACAATTAAAGTCAGGTTGCAGTAGGTTCCAGAACCCTCTGAAGCCAATGCTGGTCACTGTGTGCTCTCTGCTGTGTCTTTGGCCTTGAGCTAAGGCCTGTGGTACTGCTGAGAGGGTGAAATCATATCATTCTTCATCTGTTAGAGCAGCCCTTGGACTGCAGTCCTTCAGTCTGAAGTGTATTTACTTCAATAGTTTTGGCCTCGCTGGTTCATTTCTCCCCTGCAGGTACAACAGTGATCAGAGAGCCTCATTTGTCTGCCATGCTGAGGATCCTCATCTCTCCAGGTGGCATCATTTAGTCCCAGTGTTTGGCAACATTTCCTTCCCAGTGCTTCAGGAATCCAGTGGTTTTGACTTCTGCTCTCAGTTGATAGTGCTTGTACCCCTTGAACCTGATAGTTCCCAGTTCAGATAGTGGAAGACTTACAGCTTTATTAGGTAAGAATTGATCCTCAGGGCTCATTGTTTACCCTGCTTTTTAAGCAGGGGAGCTATTTCATTTAAGAATAAATGAAGTTATCTCACAACTAGGGCCTAAAACTAAAGAACAAACTTTTACCTTTGTGCTGGGGGAGTTAATGGCAGGAAGTAAAACCTGTCCTGTCTGACACTGTCAGAATAAGACTATTACATGCAATTGTTGGTTGAATTGTGGATGAATTCAACTTGTGTATTTGTGGGCCAGCAGTCTTCCTCTCCTGTCACCTCCTGCCTGGATACAGGGGAACAGGAGCCAGGAAAGGAACTGAAGTTGGTCACTGAGAGCTCTTAGGATCAGTACCTTCTTGCAGGTGTCACGACCTCAGCAGGTTCACTGGCTGGTCAAGAATGGTGTGACTGCCTTTGGTTCATGATGGCTGAGCATGATAACCTGAAGCCACAGCTCAGTGTCAGTTTGCCAATGACAAAGATTTTTGCCCAAAGATGCTGAAATAGAGGGTTTGTGATCCATCTGCAGTATAATGACAGCATAACAGTAGGGCTGAATTTAACGAGGGTTTATATTCCCTTCCCAAATGACTTCCAAAGCCACTATTTGCTGCTCTATTTGGTGTTGATCAGTTCAGCCAGAGTGAGAAATATTTATGGCTTTCATGCAGTGCACTTATCACATTAGCAAGATAATTAAAGCTCTATAGCAACTGTCTTGTAATTAAACCCCAAACATATTCTAGTCCGATTCCATTGTGATGGAACTGATGTCCTTTTCCAGTGGGCAGAGTTGAAATAAAGGATCTGTTCTTCTACTCAGGAAGCCTCTCACATACATAGGACCAACACAGTATAAGCTTAGAGCATATGGCTAAAACATTTTGTCCTTTATGCTGCTTTATTTTGTTGATACTTTGCCTTTGGTAGGGTTATGTATTTATGTGCTGAAGAAATTGAGAGCTTTTGTGCTGTAACAGGAGATATTTAACTTTGCTGTCAACACCTGCAGCAGGTGATAGGTTATCTACAGATATCTACCATGCACTGCTTCCATTTTTTTTTTTTTTTACTAGGTTACTCTGAAATGTTAGAAATTAATTCCTGGAGTCAGTGTCAGATAAAGTGACAGTGGATCAAAGCTGTGAGACAAATTGCTCATCACAGTTCAGAGAGCTGACTCCTCTGTGCAGGCAGCTGTACATCACTAGAGGCTCCTCGTCCCCCCCAAGCTCTGCTCCACAACTGCTGCCAGTGCTGGGGAAGATCATAGGTGGATTTCTGTAAAATAAGCTCATTCTAAACACCCATCAGAGGCATTGCTGTATCTTGGAATTGTTATTTGTTTGGTTGGGTTTGTTTCTTGTCACCCTGTTTAGAGCCTGTGTCACTATGCAACAGCCTGTACTACATAAACAATGATGTTAATCCATGAAAAATGAGAAATTAAACCCTGGCAGAATCCTAGTGATCCCTGTCCAGGTTCATCAGATGAAAGCTCTAGTTTTTTTGGTTTTTTTCTGACTTTTTCTAAAAGCTCAGAAGCACAAAATTCATTTAGCTTTGCTGTCTGACAGTCAGAAATCACTCTTGCTGATAGTGAGCTTGCTTCATCTCTTAGTGAAAGCAGATAAAAACATTTTTAAAAACCCCCCAAACCAATCCCCTGAAAACCTTTTCCAAACAGCCACTTTGCTGTTTCCATTAGCTCATCAGTAATGTTCGAATCTTTTCCTTTTGAGAAGCTGCTCTCAGTGAAATACTGTGTATGTAATTTTTTCCCTTCAGGTATTTCCACTTTGAGCTGTTCTCATAAATTAATGCTCGTTTTGATTATCTGTGTGAGATCTGGGTTGGTGTGTGGTGAGTCAGAGCATGTTTGCTGTGTGAGCTGGAGGCTCTCAGCACCCCTGGCTTGTCAGAGAAAGTGGAGAGAAATCAAGTCTCTGTCCTTTGCTCTGAGGTCAGCTGGGAGACACCGCTGCTCGAAAACAGTGATTTAACAGCACTGTGACATCCAGCCTTAAAACTAATGGGACACAAACTAGGAAATCAAAACAAAGGCAATGCTCACAGAGAATGGGCCACAGATGCAAGGCAGGCTGTGTGTGCAGCTGGCAGGGCCATCACAAACTGCTGCTCAAAATAGCTGTCCTTCAGAAAGGCAAGCTTGACTGGGGCTTATTCCCTTATTTACGTGTCAGACCTTTAGCAGTTTGGACTGAGTGTCACTTGTGAGGAGTGTAGGATAGTACCTAAATACTAATATTTTTTAAAGTCACAAGTAGGGCTTTGTTTGCAGTTGACCAAACAAATCTAGGCCAGAATGTTAACAAATATAAACCGATGTCCAGCCCGGATGTGTGTGCCTGAATGCTGAAGTTTTACTGTAAATTACAAACACATAATAAAGAGAGGTCATTTTGAGTTCTGTATGTTACATGTAAATTGTGTTCTGTGTGTTACATTTAAAGCACATTCTGTATGCATAGCTGTAAAGGGTGATTTGGAGTTGTATCAGGATTAAAGGATGCTCTGTAATCTCACATAAAACGTAGCCACTAAGATCTTTTTCTTGACGTGTTCATCTGTCTCATGTTTACTGTGGATGGAGTTGGTGCCAGCCAGTCTTTGGATACACACTCATTCTGCTGTTGCAATATGGATCATATTCATCCCTGTCAAAATACATATTCAATCAGGATTTTTATTCCAGCACAGAACTTGACCCTTTGACAAAAATACGCTTGAGTGAAACTAAACAGTGGCTCAGAATTTGCTTATCTTTTTGTTTGCAAACTCTCTTTTTTTCAGTTTACTTAGAGAATGTGAATATTTCTCTACAAAGTGTTACTGGAAAAAATATTGGAAGAAATATTTAAGTATTTTAATATTCTTAGTCTTCAACTTACATCACAAAATGAACATTTGTTTTAAGGAGGCAACAGGAGTGGATGGCTGGAAAAGTAACAGTGGAACCATCAGACCCATGTTGTGATGTGCACGTGGTGAAAAGATGACTTTTTTAGGGCTGGCAGATGCACTCACTTTACAGGTCATTAAATTTCTCATTATACAAACTCAATCATCTGTGTTTTTGAAATAGGTTTAGAATCTCAAAAAGATTAGACAGTGTGGAAAATAAATATAGGAGTTGAAGTTTTGATAGACAAAACATAATTTGATAAATTCCATAATGATCCTACGGAAGTTTATTCCTGTTGTCTAACTCCTCCATATGGAGGGTTGCAGTCTGACCTTAGGTATATCACTGCATGCAGAGTAACACCAAACAAATTTGGTATTTGCCAATCTGCTGAGAGATTCTGATTCATCTGCCCGTGCTCTTCAAGGAGAGAATCTGTAATTTGTGCATTAGGATATTGTCTATCTGGATGTGATGAGAAAACTGCCTCCTTTTAAAAGGATGTGTGTTCAGCTTACAAGGCTGGTTTTGCACCCCCAGTTCCTTCCAGAGGTGAATTTAACCATAATTAGTTGTTCGTTCTACCAAGAGCTTTTCTGCCCCTAAGCCAACTAAAAGAACTTTGGATCAAGGGAGTTCTGAGATCTGGGTTTAAAATTATGTCTGTCACAAAGCACAGCCAGCTCTTTTTTCTATGTGAATCTGTCATACTTGGCCAGCTGTTGTTTGAGACAGTTATTCCAGGAAGTCTGTCATTGTATCTTTTTAATATGTTTTTCTTTGTTGTTGGGGGTTAAAATGATTTTTAGTTCTTATGAAAAATGTTCATTTCTGTTTGCAGAATGAGTTTTTCTATTTATGGACAAAATCAGTAGCGTGTTTCATGGTTGCTCCCAGGACCTCTCAGGGAATGCTTTTCTGTGGGAATGGGCTCAGTGATGACAATGGCTTTGGCCAGAAATCCATTTACTCGCTAAGTGGGATACAGCAGCTTACAGGAAAAAGGACTCCAAAGCTCCTTTCTTTCACCTCAGGCTACATAGCAAGTCTCACTGCATTGTCTGCATTGTGTTGGCACTTGGATAATTTTTTTTTCCCATTATATGTCTGACAGTGAAATAGGAAGTAGTTCATCTTTCTGAGGGTTTTTTTTTCTGGGCCAAGGATGGTACTTGTAGCAGAAGTCAGCTCTGTATCACTGAAAACTTAATAACATTTTAGGCATGTCTGCACTTTGGTAAGACCTAGACAAAAACTGTAAGATGTATACTCCTAGAGGAAAAAAATGTCTTGTAATATAAAATTTTCAATTATTTTAAAATTCTGGCTAGTGTGACAGTGGTTTTGGACAACAAAGATGCTCCATTTGCAGGTTTGATCCCTGTGTGAAAGACCTATAAAAGTTGGTGCTCAGTTACAGGCCAGCTTGTTGGTGCTGTAAAATTTAGTTTCTGCTAGAATTTCATCTCGCAGCTATACTGTGAAGAGGATAAAGCAGATGATCACTGTCAGACACCTCGTGAGGAGCTGGTGGACAGATCAGCTGAGCCAGCCATCCCAACATGTGTGCTGTGAATGTAGATGCAGGATTCTGGAGATGGAAAATGACCACTCTGCTTCTCTCCAAGAAAAAAATCCAAGCAAAGGTCACATCAGAGTGAAATTTCATTTACTCAGCCCATAAAATGAACACATTTTCCTGCTCACATATAGGTGCCAAGACTTTTAAAGAAACTGTTTGAAACGCTGAAGATCTTAAGGTCCCCAAGGAGTTGTGATAAGAAAGAGAAAAAGGCAGAGGGCGAGGTGTCGACAGCACATCTGAAATCTGCTTTAACCCCAGTGCCCAGCAGCCACATGAAGAACAGTTGTGGAATGTTAAACTAAAGCGTGGTTGAGGAGAGAGGAGGAGGTTCAGCAATTTGCCTCCTCACACGTTCCTCAGTGACAGTGACAAATGCTGGAACACTCAGGCTGTGTGAGAGAATCCAGGGTTTCCAGGCTGAGATGGAGGTTTTGGGTTCACTGCCCTGCTTGGAATAGCTGGGACAAGGCACTTGTCCTGTTCTACCCTCATTCTTCAGCGAGACAAAGAGGAAAATGCCACACTGTGATGATTAATGTATTAAAGGTGCTGAATTGCTAAACTACTGTGGAATGGGAACCATGTATTATTAATTAATTATTAAAGACAGGCTGGGAGACTTCACTGCTGCTGGATGCCAGTGCAGCCCTTGCAGCCCCTCCATCTCTGCCTTGCCAGAGGACTCTGTCCCATCCAGCCCTGCTTAGCTACACACACATGACCTCTGGGTGTGAGTATTCCTGCTCAGACCTGGGAACCAAGCCAAGGGAGAGGTAAGATCTTGCTCTGGTTTATTAACACACTGACAAGAATAAGTGCTTGCCTTGAACTCAAACAGTAAAGAATTCTCACATTGGTGTTTGCTAAATAAAAGCCAGCATGGGAGAAGTAATGGAGATTCAGGAGGAAATTAGAGGTCTTGGGGTTTCCTCTTTCTGATTCCTGAGTAATGATGGGATATTTTGGGACTGGACAAGATAGTGAAGCATTAACAGTCTTCACAGCTGAGAACAGAGAGAAGTGGCCAAAAACAAACATTAACTTCTGCTCCTTCACACTCTTCTTTCCTTTTTTTTTTTTTTTTTTTTTTAATTTGATAAGAGAAGTGCTCTCATTGTCCTTACCACAGCTGTGTTTTAGTTTTGTGTTACTTTTCAACTTTGGTGTTCTTAGTCCTCTACCAGGTGGCAGCCATCATGCTCTTTATTCCATGCTTCTTATTGATTTGGTCAAAAGTAATTAAAGAGATAATTTGTTCTCAATTACATTTCCTTGAATTTCCTGAGGCTGGAAACTCTGCTCTCCAGCTGTGTCTTCCCCCAATTCTTTCTCAAATTAACTTTGCTCTCACTCTGAAATAAAACAGAATAACATGTTCTTTTTTTGTTTGCTGCTTTTGGATTGAATAGAGAGTCTGTGCTGTAGCAGATATCGATCTGATAATTTTATTAGGTACTCCTGCCTTGGTTCATGAACTCTCATGTTTTTAGCATAACATTGCAATAAGAAATCCTGTGTTAGACTAGCAGAAGTAAGAAACCAATTTTTTTTTTAAGATGTTTATGGATGTTTCTGCTTTGTGAGTGTCCTTTGTGCCTGAAGGGTTCTTTTCAGCACTTTTGTAATCTATTTTGAACTCTAATAGCAAGAGGGAAGTGAGCAGTATTACGGTGCAGATGAGGTTTTCTTCTTTTCTGTTTAACAGTGATTGCATTAATTTTTAGTAGAATGGATTTTTGGCAATTGAAAATGGCTTTGGGACATTTGGTATTCTGGGAGATTTGGCAAGAACATTTGTAATTTTGACTTAAGTAGGGGGAAAATATCTAGAAAACATTAGCTAACGCTGAGCAACACTGTCATTGCCAGTAAGCAACCAAAAATGTGTATAAAGGGCTTTGGGAGGGTTGCAAATATCTAATTACAGGCACAATGTCCAAAGACCACAAAAAGGACAGAAACAGAAGACAAAGATAGAGATGTCATAGCTAAGAGGAAATTTTTTTCCCCTTCCTTATTTGTATTGATTTCCAAGGACACATCTTAAAATTTTTAAATCATCTGAATGAAAAGAGTTTACAAAGACTATAAAGGTGGCAGATCAAATTATGTAGTTGCTTAAAGGGTTCAAAGTTACTGTA
Source organism: Urocynchramus pylzowi (assembly GCA_013397555.1). Lineage (NCBI taxonomy): Eukaryota > Metazoa > Chordata > Aves > Passeriformes > Fringillidae > Urocynchramus > Urocynchramus pylzowi. Next base: position 229,068 of record VZRH01004945.1, read on the forward strand.
GGGTAAGTGCACTGATAGCAATAATATTGCAATCGTGATTAATTTGATCCAGTTATTTTACAAAACTTACCAACCTTGCCAGAACTAGTAAATAATCCTTGGAGACAAGAAAATAAAAAGATTTCTCACAGGAGTATGAGAAATGGAAGCACATGGATGGAATAAACAATACCAAGCTATTCAAGATGGTTTTGTTATGAAAACAGAGCTTTTTTCTGTATAGGTGCTTTCCATGATATCCATAATATCAGAATGCTTTTTCTGATATCCATAATATCAGAATCCTTTGTGGATGTTTATGGAAGAGAAATGTTTTATTTCCCATTCCAGGCACAGGAAATGGAGGCACCATGAGCTGTGGAATTCATCACAGTCAAGAAAAGGCCTCTGCTAGCTGGGATAAGGTGCTAAATGTTTTATTTAGGGTGTCAGAGGAAATTCCTGACAGAGATGAAATTGAATCTATTTATTCCGAGTTTCCTCCTCATGCTCTCACTAGCAGGCAACCTTTGTCTGACTTGTGAGCTGTCTCCTTCCATTTGGCTGATGTGTCTCCACTGACAGTAACATGTTCATTGGAGTGCAGAGGGACACCCAACAGGACTGGAACTGCTTTACTCATTAAAACTGCTGTGGAAAAAGAGTGGGATGAGGTCCCTTTCCATGGGTGCTGGCACCATTCTGACTGGAGCAGCAGCATGGAAGCTGCTGCAGCAGCTCTTACCAAGTGCTCCCCTTGGCAACTGAGATCCTCAGCTGAAAGTGCTCTGCATTATTGATATGGCACAGCACAGCCTTAACAAATCAGGTGTCTTGTCTTTGTGCAGATTTAGTTGTGGCTTTTTTTCTTTTTTCCTAAGCACTAAAATAGTGTTGCTCTGAAAGAAATCTAAATTTTCTGCAGTCTATTCCTTGTCACGTCCTTTGTCTTGGAGCCTCTTGTGTTTAATTGAAAATTCTCTTTTGGTCCTGATGTCTGTTCTGTGTTCCCACTTTCTAGTGAGAGGGCAGGATGGGTCAGTATTGAGCAGCAGCAACAAAAGAGGAAATAGGGGGGAAAAAAAATTCCTGAGTGCTTGGCTAGAACACTGTCTTTAAAATTCAACATTTAGAATCCTGCCTGCAGAACTGCAGCAGCCATCTCTGTATGTGGTGCTTTACAAAAGCTGCCTAAACATTTTCATAGAATCAAAAAACACATTTTTTGAGGTCAGTCTTGCATTTGGGTGACTAAATGTTGGCTGGTGATGAGGCTGTGCTGATTTATTTTCAACAAAACACATTCAGTTTGCAAATGTTATCATAATACTCCTGGTTGATTGATATATTATCAGGAAGAAGAGTGCAATAGGTGTGTCAATCTGCTAGTTTTGACACTACATATAAACTTAATGAGTTACCCAGAATGAAAAAACATCATTAATTCAGAGGAGATAGGCTCTTTCACCAGCTTAAACAAACAAACAAAAAAATTGGAAAAATCTCAAAACTTACAAAATGACATCTGCAAAGATGACAGGTGTGTAACACGGGAATAATGTTGACAGAAGCATGGATTTGTCAGAATTGAGCAGTTTTTAACCTCCAGAATTATCTAGAAGAGAAAGTGGAAGAATTTGGGAGTTAGGATGAAATCAAGAGCCTACAGAAAAGGGGTTTAACTGAAAAAACCTATTGTTTTTGATCCAAAAAATACTTCAGGAGCCAGCAATTTTCTTTCTAGAGGTGAGGAGATCACGGGAGGAGTTGTCTAAGGCAGGGAGCAGCAATGCCAGGGGTTTCCGTGTGCTCTGGTCTCCTCCAGGTCCTTAAAAATCAAATCCTGGACGATCAGAGGGCATCGAGCTCCACCTGCTGCAGCAGCACTGCAGCCTGGCTGCCTTCCTCTCGCCTGCAGCTGCCCCACTCCAGTTCTCAAAAATCACCAAAATCATTCCCACAGAGAACTTTCGGGTCATTTCCTTATGTAATCTCACTTTATGATGCTGTCTCATGTATTACTTTGTGGATTTTTTTTTTTTTTTTAATTTATTGTTTCTTACATTTGTAGCTGTATGAGCCTTTTTGGGTTTTTTACACCAGGAAATGATCACTGCAACAGGCTTGGAGCAAATTAGATAAGCTATAATGAAAGTCTTCTTAAGTTGAAAACACTAAAAAAAAAAACAAACCAGCAACACCCAAGCTGCCAAGACTGTTCAGATTGTCACAATAATGTATTGTTGAGTTTAACAAACGAGACACTCCAGCAATGATTTCTGGTTTTATAACTGCGCGGCAAATTAAAAAGAGAGAGTTCTACTGTTCTATAATTACGTCCCGTTTTAAGCTCGGATTGCACCTTTCCAATTCATGCCGCTGTAATGACAGATAATATTGAGGAAAAGAAGCTTTTCCCTTCTGTTTCCCGAGAGGAAGGCGGTGGAATCACACCCTCAGGGCCTGAGGGGAGGGCATGGAGTGAGGATCCCCTCCCTGAGGGAGGCTGGGGCGGTCACAGCTCTTTCCCTTTCCCCGGGGCCTGGCAGAGCTCGCTGGCCAGAGGCAGGAGAAAAGGAAATGTTGCGCCTGAGAGAAGAAATTTTCGATCTCTGTGGTGTTAAAGACTTTAAATGACTGCGGTTAAACATCTCCAGCCCGTGCCCGTGGTCACCGCGCCGGTGCTTTCCCGCCATTGAAACGTGAGGGCTCCGTTCCCGCCCGTCCTCCTGCCCCTCAGTGGGGAGCGAGCCTGACAGACTCTTAATTTGTTTTAATTGTGTCATCAGGGGAGAGCTAATGGTACCTGGCTGCTGGCAACACTTAGCTGCTCCTGGAAAACAAAACCAAGTAAGTGTCATGAACAGAGCAGACTGGAAATTCCCTGTCCCTGGAGTATCCCAAGTCAGGTTTCTAAATACAATCTGTGTAATTAAAAAACAAAACAAAACCCAACACAAAAACCCCAAAAAACCCCACAACAAAATAACCAGTCCTGTCAGTGTCACTCTGTTCCACGCTGTTCCTGTAGCAGAAGTGATGAGGAAGCTGGCACAAGTTCATGGATTTTTGGGGTGTTGTATTTTGTGCTGTGGGATGGTGCTGAGGAGGTGCTGTTCCGGATTACAGACATGCCAGGGAAGACAGCCTTAAGGAAATGGTAACTGAAAAGGAGAAAAAAAGATCAAAGGGTGTTCAAATACTTAGAATTTATTGGATTTTTGACTGAACTCTCAAAAGCCATGTCCTCTGATACAAGTTGAATATTGCCCAAAATATGAAAACTACAGTTTTTAAAACCAATTTGCTTCTGAAGCAACTTCTCTGAAGGTGTTCCACCTGCAAAGTCTGTTCCGTCCATCTGGCACCTTTCTACCTTCAAAAGTACTGTGAAATTTAGAAGGGCTTATCAGAGGAAATAATTATTTGTCTTTTAGCATTATTTATGAGTAGATCAGTTGTGTTCTTGAGTGTACAGGAATGAGGTTACAAACATTTATGGTTTTATGCTGGAAATAATTTTTTTAAAGTGCTTTGTCTTGTAACTCATTTCTAAAATCCAGTCTACTTTTGAAAGCCTATTTCCACAGATTAAGACCTTTAATATTCTAAACCTGCTTTTTATTACAAATTGTTACAATAAATAACTTTGATCCCTGGGAAAAAAAATGTCAAATTGTGATTATTAAATTTATGTAATGACAATTGCTTAATTTTTTATTTTCCTTACACAGTTCAGTGTAAGAGACTCTCCATGCTGAATGTGTCCAGTAATCTGTGGTTGGCATTTCCAGCAGGTGAAGGCTGGGTGCCCAAGTCACTGCTCCTTACATTTTGAACCTTTATTCTGCTGAAATCTTAGATAGGAACACGATTTTTTAAAGAGTTTTACGCCTTCTTAAATCAAGATTCCAAAAAGCAAAATGTTCTCCTCAATTTTTTTTTTTAAGTACCTGAATGTTCTCAGGCTTTACTCTGTTGTGCAAAAGCTGCACAGCAGAGCAAGTGCTCCAGCCACAGCTCTGAGTCTGCTGGGCCCCCTTCTTTTGTGCATTTGCTCAACCTCAAGTACATGGACACAAACTCTGGGGGCCTGGAGCTTTGGATTGCTTGGAATCAGTGAATGAACCCTTTGATCTAAAACTAGTGCAGGAAGGAATTACTGTTTTCATGGTCTTTTTAGCCTGAACTCCAGACACAGCTGAGTGATCTGAAGTCTTTTATTCATCTACCTATATAATTTTTTTTAATAGGCAGGAATGTGTCTTTTTTTTCCACTTGAAGAAACTGATCGTTGAGGGAGTTCCAAAATTGTGCTTGTGTCTGACTTGAGGGCTTTTTCTGGGTCTGTGCCTTCCTTGGGGGTGAAAGCACAGATCCAGAATAGAGGTTTATGACAGAGTGTACCTTCAGGGAAAAGCAGCTACAAGTAAGTAATTTTCTATTCCCGGGTTTGCAAATTGGATATTCTTTTTATATCAGACACAGTAGTCTGTATAATAGTCTCCCAAGAGAAAAGTTACATTTCTTAAGCGTTTAAGCATAACAATTTATAAAGCATACATGCATTTTGCACAGGTACTTCCTATGTGAATCTGTTTGTGCACCAAAGACACTTCCTGGCTTACAAAGTTTTTCTACACCAGACTGGTGGAGACAATTTTGCTCTAGTTTGCATCTCAGTAGAAAAATCTATTTGCACAACTTGGTTTTGAAAATTATTTGTAAGTTTTGTACTTTGTTAATCCATGAGCACTCAGAGTAGCAATTCTTTAAGTCTAGGCCATTGAACAAGCTCTTCTCCCTGCCTGGTATTTTAATGAAGGTCGTGGTTGCTCAACTTCCTGCAAGGTCTCTGTCAAACCTGAGCTCAGACTTGTTTCCATGCTGGTGAGATGACACGATGCTGTCACAGCTGATGACCAGCTCAGAAAATATTTGGTGATTGAAACCAAACCCTGAGCCTGCACATACCTTCTCTGTGCTGAGCTGTCCTTAATTAATGCTGTAATGTTTATTTTCAATTTGGTGACTTTCAGTCTGATCCATAGGAAGCAGGGAAGATGCTCTCCTCCTTCAGAGAATTGGGAATGGATCTGAGTCAAGGGAAGGAACCCAAGCACACAGAAACTTTAGTCAGCAGGGCTGTACAAGGTTGTACATTCTTTTCCTAGAAACCAGCTTCTATTGCCACTAGACACAAGAAACTTCTGGTCCAGCAGGACATTTCTTATGGTCTCATTTCAAAAAATAAACATTAGAAACCAAACAAACAAAACAAACACCCACATGCAGGGGGTCTCGAGAGAGAGAGAGGCTTTGGCAAAGTAAGCTCCCATTTAGGCACTCCTACTCTTAACATGTAAAAATGTGTTGTCACCCAAGTGTCACCATTGCCACTACAGGTGGTGCTTAAGCTGACAGCACTGAGGCTTCGTTCTGCTTTTCTGTGGCACTCACAAGTTCTGCTTGCACTCCAAACTTGCCTACAGAGACCACTCACTCTGTTTTCTCAGAATTACCTTAAACAGAGACCACTCACTCTGTTTTCTCAGAATTACCTTAAACAGAGACCACTCACTCTGTTTTCTCAGAATTACCTTAAACAGAGACCACTCACTCTGTTTTCTCAGAATTACCTTAAACAGTTGCTAAACTGCATAATAAGCCTAGCAGTAGGTGACTCCAGGTTTTTCTAATTTTTTCTGGAAACTTCTGACTTTGTTGATGGGAGTGTTAATCTAAGGAAAGAGATTCATTTGCAATTGAACAGCAAAGAGTACAAAAAGATGATTTACATCTGGCAGGGTTTAGTTACAGCCTGCTGCAAATAAAACTGACAAATTACCCCTGCCAGCCCCAGCAGGGTACAAATTACACGAGTGTTTACAAGCTTCTGAGACTTTAAGTCTTTGAAGAGCATTCACTAGGGGAAAAAATGTGAATTAAAGCAAGCAGCAATAAGACAGACATCTATATAAAGACTTAATAATTAGGTTAAATCTAAGCAAATGTGGCAGTCAAGACAACGTGGGATATTGGATCAGCATAAGTTGAAGAAAAATTAAGCTCTTACATTGTTTGAGATTAACTACATAAAAGTCAAAGAAGTTAAACCAGTTTCTTTGCATGTACTGCTGTAGAGAAACCAGAGCTTTACATTTCACAATAAAATGAAATTTAAGTGGTTTAAATGTTCCCAAATTTTTATGTGAGAGCAATTTCTAAATTTTCTACTATTTACTTGTGGTAACATTAGATTTCACATACTTACCTTTTTATCCTTCTCTGCCTCCAATTATTTTTATTATTCACTTAGTCAACTGAATCAGTTTTAGTGGATTTTCCCCTGGTAAACTTAACTCAAAATAATAATGAACTGTAAACAAAATAATAAATCCTATGTATTTTGAAGGCTGCATAAGCCATTTTAGTAAAGCATGACTTGGTTTTGCCATAAATGCACTGTTAGTTATGCTTGCCTTCAGTCATTATTCTCTGCTAAGTTTCAGAGGGATTGTCTCCTTGAGGACAAGCTAAAGTTCTTTTGATGATAACCTGCCAAAGATCATTTTACTTCTTGATCTATGAGTTGCAGGTGCTTGGAGCTTGCTTTTGGTTGCTTTGCATTCTTTATTTTCAAATGAGTAGGAGGAGAAATAGCTGCAAGTGTTCTGTAGAATGCAAATTCCCCTCATTTAATTGGTATTAAAAGACTTGCTCAGCTTAAATTGTAACACATTGATTTGTAGGCATTTAGATGAAGCAAGATGGACCTTTCAAGTTACAGGTTTTTTACACATAGGTAATATTTGTTCTTACTATTTTAATTGAATTATTTCTCTTTTTTTAATCTTATTACCACTCTCTGAAACTTTTATGAATGCTAATCTGATAAATCTTATAATGCCTAGTACTCAAGTATGTGCAGGCATTGTCCTGTTCATCTCTGCAGCATTGACAGGTATTAGGTGGATAAATATTATTACTCTCAGGGCTAAATTATGAAAGTCAAATTGGGGATGTAAGATTAATTGTCACTTTTACAGCTGCAACTGGAACTTTGGGTGTCCTGGGGAAGTAAATACCCAACTCACCTTACTAATTCTTCTAGACTTCAGTGCTGCCTCTGCTTCTCTGATTTTATTTCTAATTTCAGAATTGACCTACTAAATTAGAATCTCCAGGGAAAGAGTTTTTGTGAGCTGCAGCCCATTGCTCTGGGGGAGTGCAGATGTGCTCTCAACAGCTGGACTGTTTAGCCTGATTTTACTGAGGACATTTGTTTCCTGGGCCACATTACAATAAATGCAGACTCACCTTCCACTGAATTTTTAATGGCAATGCAATCTGCAAAATTATGTTAAATGTATATTTTTTAATGATGTGAATAGATTTGATCTTAATGTGTTTTGATGTCATATTTTAGGACATATTTAAAGGACTGTGGTCCTTTATGTACATTATCAGCAGAATTGTCTGCTCAGTCCTGACCAGACCTGTCCTCCAAGCCACAGAAGACAGTGGTTTTTGTGAAACTGTTCTTGGCTATGAAATTTGGGTTGCAGAATCTTTTTTATTCCTGATGCAGAAGATGGAAAAAGCCCAATTTAATTTTAACATCCCAAGCAGAGTTTGAAGGGCTGGTAAGTAAGAAACCCCCCACCTGTTAAACATCCCTTGGCCATCTTCTTCTAGTCCCACAAATTGAACTCTCAGCTGCATTCAAAACTAAGTTCACATGCCTGGGCGGAAACATTTTCACAATGAAAATGTGTTAGCCATTCACCTTAAGGGTTTGGTACCTTTGCTAAATCTAGAGAAAAAGAAACAATAAGAATGGCAAAGAAATCAAACTCCACAGACGTTTTAACCAAATGTTGAAATAGGAAGTTGCAGGAGAAGATAATTTCAAATAAGAATGACTATGCTGCTGGTTTGGATCAAAGGCCGTGTCAGCAATGCTTCTTGTAATAATTTCAGACATTAAAAAAGGAGAATGGAAAGTGCAAGAAATAAAGAAGAAAACTGGAGTTTTCTTCTCCAGGGCAGCAACTTTTAATCTCAATTAAAGCAGTCAGGCTAGCAGAGCAGCATGCTAATACTTACTACAGAGAGTCAGTGAATACAAATGACCTTTGTGGATTTGGGTTTTGCTGCTTTTCCTCCTGATTGAAAAGGACACCCAGCAGTTGTCTTAATTGGATGTTAATTGATACATATTCACAGGAAGTCGAGTCTGTGATCTTGCAGCTTGTTTGTATGAAAGAGTATAATGGAACAAAGTGTGGGGAAGTTTTTTTAATGATCACAGTGACATAGCAGAGTAGTAGGAATTTTAAAATTATCTCAGAAATGTTTGAGGAGTCATTACCGGAGCAGACTTAGCTGCATTCATACAGCTTTAATATTCGGCCTTACACATTAAAAACATAATTAAACTAAAGATAAACCTTATAATTATGACCTCATACCTCCTGTCAGTAATATTCTCTTACGTTTTCTTGAGTCCTTATGAAGATATAAAAGAGGATGTTGAGACAGGATGCAAACTACTCATCGTTCAAAACTATCAGTCACTGTTCCCAGGTATGAAGTGTTCCCTGATGATGAGCACAGTCATTCCAGGAGACCCCTGCTCCCTCTTGGATATCCTTCCAACCCCACACAGTGTTGAAACATGGGAAGGAATTTGCTTAGTTTTTCCCAGTGTTGGATTCAGTGGGTGGAATACAGTGTGGCAGGAAAGACATCACCTTTGTCCTTGAACATTCAGTTATCTGTGGCTTTCAGCTAAGAATTATGTTTTCATTTCTATTGCTATTTTTAGTGGAACTGAGTAAACTCAAACAGCACAGCCCTTTCAAAATGCCATTGAGCTCTGAGGGAGATCCTGTCTTATTGCTTTGTTCCAGTGACACCTGTAAATGGATCCAGAAATAACATTAAGTAATCCCTGCTTGCATGAGGATGTACTGTATGAGAACCAAGAAAGTAGAAGTCTTTCTAATTAACAAATTGCAGAAGCATTGAGAACAGCTACACAGCAAGAGAGACTACAAAACTATTGGAAACTTGTAGTGGTTAATCCATAAATAAAAGCAGGTTGCCATAAACAACTTCTGAGACCAACTCAGCCCACCAAGGCCATGCAAGTGTATTGGACATACTTCTGTTCACAAAAAATAGTATTTAAAATGAAGCATATTGCTTCAAATGAGACTGGCTGAAAGCATCTTTTTTTGTGTGTGTAAAAAGGAGCTATGAAAAATGAAAGAAACTGGAAACTTTGCAAGGCCAGTCATCTAAGCACAGGTGCCATGTAAAAATGACAAGTTGTGGCCATCCTCAGTGTCTAGGAATTGACCCCTTTGAGCTGCAAGCCCAAGGGGGAAGTGTCTGTGCTATTCCATGAGCCAGCCAAGCCCTGCAAAGGGCACACGGAACCTCTGCATGGAATTAGCCAGAGTCTGAGGGAAATGCCTCCTGTGCTTCTGTTTCCCTGGGCTGTGCTGGTTAGATAAAGTGAAATGTCAAACTGCTGGCAGTTCAACAGTGTTCAACCAGCTGCTTTTTCTGCTTTAAATTAGGAACTGGATTGCTCTTTAAAATGGTTTAAGTTTCCTGAAGGCAGATCTCTAAAAGTCACTCTACATGCAGAAATCCCAGCCTCTCCTAATCCATCCTTTCTGCCTGGAACAACAGACTGACTATAACCTGAAGAGCAGTTTCTCCTATTCTTTTCCTGATAGTGGCTGTGGATCTCCCTTTAGTACAAAACCATTTCAATGTGATTGAAATGGCAGCCTGTACTGACAGACTTTCATGTGTTATTTTTGGAGTTCTAGTTACGACCTTGTGTGTCCTTACCTGTGAATGTGTCCCAGTGCTACTCTAATATATGCAGACAGAAGATGTTTAATGTTTAGGAGTGTGATAAGCTGGCATCCCTTAGTGCATATATTTACTGGAAGGTACTGGAGTCTATAGGAACAGGCAGGAGAGGCAATGTAGAGTTGAGAAGCAAAGAGAGAGCGAGGCAGTGCTGAGAAGGTGAAGTGTTTATCTGCCAATTTTAGTTTCCAGTGTATTTAATACTTTATAATGTCAGTTGCTTGGAAACCAGTGTTTTGTGCCCTTTTGCTGCTTGGCAGAAATCACTCTAATTGGCATGTTTCTAGCACTGTCACTGCTGGCAGTTTGCAGCATTTTTTTTTTTTTCTCCAGAAGCAAATTTTTTCTTTTACATGAATGATGGCTCACATTAATTAGACAGCAGTCATGGGGAAAGACAGCCATTTAAGTGTATGGATGTATGAACCATTATCTCTATCATCAATCACTGGGAAGACTTCTATTCCTATCAGCATTTCTGCCTTACCAGAGGCTGTTCCTTTGAGTCTCAATCCCTTTCCTTTTAGGCAAAAATACTTGTTTATGTTTGAGATTTCTTGAGTGGAAATAGTTCATCCTTATTAGATTTCACTACTTATCTAAACATAACAGTGTAATTCCACATTTCTGGTACCCCAATGACACATTGTCACTGGATGCTAGAACAATGCTGACATGTAAAATAAGGTTTCCATTATTTAGCAGTAAAATGTCATTGCTCTGTAAATACCTTAATGTAGTAAAGCAAGACATTAAGTCATGAGAATTGTTTTCTGCTTTCACATGAAAATCTTGAAGCAGCATTATTTCCTGGTGGAGGATCAGGGTCCTCACTGAAATTCTGTTTAACAAGCAGTGAGTTTTTATTGGTGAACATATGAATTCATATGAACATAAAGTCATCATTGTATATTATTATAGCTAGAAAATGGAAACCCCAGAAATTGCCACGTGATTTTTTTTTTTATTTATTTTGAAGTTTTGGTAATAACTTATCCACAGCTTTTTGGAGAAAAATTTAAAGCAAAGCTCTGAAATCTCACAGGTCTATTTTCCTGCCCTTCATCAGTACAAAATTGACTTTTTGGTGCTGCTCTGGAAGTACTTTGCCCACTCACCTTTGTTTATGTGCTCCTCCTGAGATGGGCTTTTTGTAACTCCTAGAAGCCAAATGTGTTTGGGCTTCTCAGTGTTAGAGAACCTCCTCATTTTCCAGTGAGAGGTTCTGTCTCATTTCACAATGGAAGCAGCATCTGTGTTTTAACATCTTTGTAGTTAATTGAAAACCACTCTGAGACACTTTAAATATGCAGTACTACGTGAATGCCTCTACCTGTGACATCTCCTGTCACAGTGTGGGTGGTGTTTTGACTATTGAAGATCTTTATTTCCTGCCACACAACCTTCTGTGACTGTACCACGAATTTGCTCGTGTCTTATTTGAACTTGTTTCTTGACTTATTTCCCGGTCAGATTTCCATGGATAATGTGCATCTTTCCCATTATGCAAATCTTGGTTTTGTTTTTTAAACAGACACTTGAGTACAGAATATTGTATTTGTCTGCAGGAGAATAAAATGGGAATCAACATCTGAAACAATGTGGGTATTCCAGATTGTTTGTCTGTCTTCAACTGTTCCAGACAGATGTTGATGTGGTGCTACTTGAGTTCCTTGGCAGAATCATCAGTGGTTCAGCCTGGTAAATGATCACAGATGTCTGAGTTTCTGGGGGTTGGTACCTGCATTTAATAGATTTTTAATGTTGTTGTCATCTGGTCTACACTGAATTAAAGAAAAGTGGGTGGATGAATGTTTACCCATTTGGTTCTTAGTGTGTAATTCTTCAAGCATTGAATGGGAGCAGTCACCACTGTGTTCCTGATTGTTTGTGTGGGCATCTCTAACTTGGCTGTGAACACTACCAAACCAGAATTTTAAATTTTTAATTTGCATTAGTATTTACATTTGAACTGTGAGTAGTTGCAAGCTTTTTCTGTCCACATGCTGAGCTTTTAGAGCATGACCCAAATGCAGAGCTCAATAGTAAGACTTGCTGGCTCAGGCTCACTGCCACATAAATTCAACTTCAGGGCTTTTGGTAATTTCAGAAATAAATTTCAGGATAATGTGTGTGCCCTGTAATAACTCACTAAATAATTTTTAAGTGAACAATGCCCTAATTCTCCTTTACAATGAGACTGCCTTACACTGCTCAGGAAAGGTGATAGAACAGTCCTAATATAAATAAATTTGGGACATGCTGGCATGGATATAAATTACAGGGCTGAATGTAGTGCCCTGCAGTACTGAGTGAAATGGTCAGCAGCTCCAGTATTTGCTGATAAGAGAATGGAACACTGGTGTAAATCAGTATCACTGTTGACAGTTTACAAGAAATGCAGGGTTTGCTCTCCTATTGTTCTGTGCGTGCTCTGTAAATAAGAAAAGCACTGTGTACACATGGATTTTCTTTTACCTTGGCAATTCCTGCAGTTTCACAATTATTTGCTATTTAGCTGTTACAGCACCTTGTCAGAAAGTTAAGGGACGTGGAAGAATTGTTTCAGCCATTAAAATGCAGCAACAGCTCCAGTGGAGTCTGATGTGTTCTAAATGTAAAGATACATTCAACATATATTTTGGGGGACTGGAAGGATTAAAAAAAAAAAGTGTCCTATTAAAAGTGAAACAGCAGTGAGGGCAGTGGTGTGTAATCAATTGAAATCTGATTAATGCAGTGTTAAAACTTGTACTCCTGCAGAGAATTGCCATAACATCCTGAATCCTTCAGCTTGTCAGAGCTTCCATTTTACTATATGTTCAAAAAAACCAGACCCTCTAGTACCATGGTGCCCCCAAAACTACAGAAGGGTGTAGATACCAAGTTTAATCCAAATTAAGTCAGCTTCCTGCTCTCCCTCCTTCTTTCACTGGATATTGCTTTAAAATCTTCAGGGTCCAGATGCTCACTGTCCTCATTTGAGATTTGTGATGGGATCACAGCTCATGATGGCACGGCTACAAATGATGCAAAGTGCTCATTTAGAAGATTTGTAGTGGGGTTTAATACAGTTTTAGTCTGCTCAGGAAACAGTTCAGCTGTATTTGCTGTAGTTTCAAAGTTGTTGCCTCCTGCCCTTTCTGGTTTATAAGAAAATGGATTGTTGTACTACATTTTCTGCCACAGAAAATACTTACTGGCAATGGTTGCAGTTGCAGTGTGAATTAAATTGCAGTTGTTTTTCACCTGGGAAGCCTCAGCTCCTCTCCATTTGCCACTCCTGCAGCAAGTCAGGCAGTGCCCAGCAGGTACCTCCCAACACCCTCAGCAGGGCCTGGCCTGGAGCCCAAAGAGGAGCTTTTATGGGTCGGGCAGGGAACTGCTGCAGATGCACACTGAAATGCTTTTATGAAAATAAAGGAAATGGCCTTAGCCTGTGCTCGCAGTGGCTTTCAGAGCAGTGACACACAGGTTGCATTTATATTTACAATTGGCTGTAAGCCTCTGGAAAAGGCTGGATTCTTTCTGACAGTGTCCGGAGCAGGAGATGTTCTGTCATTAGCTTTGTTGATGTGAAGGCTGATTCCATTAAAGTAAGAAAATTGAATAAGCCATTTTATGAAATGGTGACTAAAATTTTCCATGATCAGAGAAATACCTGTGTATACATTGCTTGATAGCTACCTAATTACTTTATTTACTGCTTGAAATATTTGTTCACCAGGAATATTCAGCCTTAGAGAGAGAATCAAGTTGGTATAAATTGTCTGCAATTCCAGCCTCGGGGAATGGGGCAGAAGGAGATGAGCAGGAAGAGTGAGAGGCTGAAGCACCTGGTGACACCAGGATTGCATCAAACAGTGGAGCAGCCAAGGGCTTTGCAATTTTCTTCCCATTTTCCTGGCTAATCTGCTCAGGCTGGAGCCAAACCAGCTGAGCTGAGCAAGGGTTTGACATCACATCAGTCCTTTAATAACCATCTCTCCCCTGAATTTGTTTTGGCACACCATAGATCTGACATTATTAACTATAAAATTTGATGTTCTGCAACAAATACAACCTTGCTGTGATTCCTTTGAAGGCAGAGAAGATGACCCAGGGTAGTTAAACAAGTAAAAACTATGTAAAAAAAAGCCTGGTAAATATCTAGCTTGTCCTTACCCCGATGAAAAAGTTTCTGACATTATTATCACAGCTTCCTAATATTTTACTAGCACTTAAATGATAACTAAGACAAATTTAGTATTTCCTTTTATTTTTATGAGTAATTTCTTAAAATCAAAGGCCCCAAGAATCTCAAATCTTATCAGTAAAAGTTCAATTCCCCAACACTTTAATGGTCAATTAACTGATGACCTTGAGTCTCTAAAGGATTTACAGAGTAATTTAGTAAGTGCATAGTTATACCAAGCTCTGAAAATACACTTGCAACCAATTTTCTGTATGTGCAGTACACTGCTGGGTCACTCCTTTGTGCATGTCTTTGACCCTTATCTGTAATAATATATTCCTGCAGAGAAAACTGAAATTATTCCACAGTACATTATTACTGCTCAGAAAACTCTTTTAATGTTCATGCTGATAAAGATATTAATGTAGAAGAATTAGACATATCCTTTTGTCTGAACAGCACTTGAAAATCTGTGTTGTGACTACAGTTGACTGAAGCTCAATTACTTTAATAAATGTATTCCAAATTTCACCTTGATTACATTTGCATTTTAATGAAGGATTCTCACCTACTTGTCAAATAGGCAGCCCAACTAAATTTATTAAGTTATTGTATAAACAGGGTATTGTGATGCCCGAATTTAAATGGAGAAATATTTGATGTCATAATCTTGCAATCTGTGGTAAATCTACAGTGTAGAAGAGTGCATTGGTTATCTCTGTATTTTCATTTTGAGTTTATTTTACTGGGGTTTTTTAAAGAGCCCATGAACCTTTAGGATCATTCATAAATACCCCAAAAAATGAAATTGTGGGTAGGTATTTTGGTGTATTTAATCCAGATGGTTATTACAGCTCTTTTATATGCTGCATTACTGTTAAATGTTCTGTTTTATATTTCTTTTGCTGTGGTTGAGAAGGAAGGAGGGAGTAAACTGCTCCCTATGAGAACTGGGGAATTTGGTGCCTGAAATTACAGAATCATAGAACGTGCTGAGTTGGAAGAGTCCAACTCCTGGCCCTGCACGGGACCATCAGCAAGAGTCATATCCTGTGCCCAAGAGTGATGAACACCTTGTGGCCTTTGGGTGCTTTAACTCCTCTGGTAAGAAAAGAGAGTTATTATCTGTCACTAAAACAAAGGAGGCCCATTTTTGAGCCTGGATTGTGTTTAAAAGAATCAATACAATCTGATGATACCTGATTCAAAAGTCAGCAGCACATTCACTGGCTGGGATGTGTCCTGTAGTGTGGGGTAAGATGCTCCTTGGACTTGGATCTGCTGCTACATCCTTACTGCCATTTTACTCTGAGGCTGCAGAGTACCTGTGTGCCAAATCCCTTTCACTGCCACCATTTTTGCTTGTTCTACTTCTATTTTTTTTAACCTCTGTTGTTATCCCACAGGCAGCACAGCAGAGTCATTTCTTTATTTCCTTCTCCAGCAGTAATACTCTGCCTGTTTCCTCCAGCTCACTGACAGGCTGCACTGGCACCTTCCCTTTTCCTCAACAGTGCAGCCTTCCAAGAGCATGTGGAATTCAGCAGTGAGCAGGCAGCTGCAGGGCAGTGACAGCTGAGCTCACACAGTGAGTCCAGTGCTGATAGAAATTAGAATTAGGGTATTTTTGAACCAAGGACTGGACAAAGTGATGCCAAGCTCAAGACATCCAATAGTTCTCCTGTGTGATGCTGAAAGAGATAAGGGAAAGTTCTCCCAGTTCATATGGGGAATTGTTGTCCTTTGTTATCATAGTGCAGAGGGAGATTAAACATTATACTAATGTTTAACTCTTGACTATAGAAGAATGTGAAATCACCTTTAAAAATTAAGTTGGTGGGCAACAGAGAAATCAATCAATTTAATATTGTGTGATCAGAACCCTGCCTAAGTTGTGATGATTTTTGGCAGGCATCACCTCAGTTCTGTGAAGCAAGGTGGAGAATACTGTCATATACTTGGTCAGGAATCACTGAAGAGGAAGAGCAGACAGAAAGCAGCCCAGCAGGCTTGGGGCACATGAGAAAGAACTGAGTTCCAGCCACCCAAATATTCCTCAGATGTGGAGGAGTCAAAGGAACAAATAAACATTTAAGTCAGCTCAGAGGGCTTTGGATGATCTGAGGGCAGTGATTTTAAAAAGCAACAGTCTCCAGTTTCTGTCATTCCTTGCTACTGAAGTAGTTCCCTTGGATGGACTAGAAAGGGATAATGCTTAAAGTCTGGGTAAGTGAGCAGCTGTAAACTTGGCAAGCATGGGGGGAAAAGTGCTTGAAGTGGTTTTAAAAAGAAGACCTTTAGAAGGCAGGAAGAAGGTGAGTGAACTCTGGAGAGGTTTTATAGCCACCTCAGAAATGAAAAGAAAAAACCTGGTGAGCTTGGGCCATGCTTTGGTTTCCCCAGTGTGGGACCCCACAGCACTAAGAATAAAATAGAATTATACTCAGCAGAAGTAGCTGGGTTTCTTCATGACTCCACACCTATTACTTACAACCTTCTTCAGTTTTTCTCTCCATTTGATCACTGAATTTTCTTCAGTTCTTTGGCTCCCACTGCACTTCTAATGACCATTGTAACACTGGGGTTGTCTTCCACCTACCAGCCCTCACTGGGTGATGATTAAATCCTTGCTCAGCAGGACAGGGGAACTCTTCTGGAGGTTACAGACCTTTGGAGCTTTGGTGCCTCAAAAGCTCATCCATCTCCAGCAGTCTTTTCTCATCACTTTGCTGTGGCTTTTGTCACTCACAAGTACCACCTTCCTCTCATGAACTGACTCTCAACTTGGAAAACTCACTCTCCACAGGCATCAGAGATGCCATCATGCTCTAGTCATCAACTGAGACAACAATATGCAACCATTAATAAAAAATAAGAAACAAAATCTCTCCTGAGAGTACAAAAAACCAGATCAAAAAAACCAATCAAGTAGTACAGACAGGCTGAGTAATTCTCAACGAAAAGTATCATATTTACTAGAGTGACACTGAGTATCCAGCATTCTAAATGGTCCTTAATTGAACAGCTGGAAAAGGTGGGAAAGGAACAAAGTATTCCTGAGAGACAGTGTGATGGAAGCAGAAAACAGGTCAAAGAGACTCGTGCAGTGAATGAGCAGCACCCACAGCCTATAAAAAGCTCAGTTTTCTGTTACACTGCTTTGGCCAAGACTTCTCACTGGGGTGAATCTTTTCAACTTAATCTTTACTATTTCTGTGCTGACAACATGGTAACCCAGGAAAAACTGAGCAGAATTTGAAGCACACCTTGAAACTCTGGCCTCAGGTATATAATCCTACCACCTCCAGTGGCATGATTCCAACAGAAAACAAGTGAAATCAAGAATGGAATGCCAGCAGTGTGTCAGCATCTCTTCTCAAACAAATCAGTCACATTATTTCCTCTGCCTCCAAATTTGATTTCACATAAATGCCTAATTGCAAATAATAAGCAGTAGTATAAATTTGTGGATACAAATGATACTGTATTATAATTTATAAAGTACTGTCAGTATATTAGAAATAAATGAAAATTATATATCCTGGTAAACACAGAACTATCCAACTTTCAATATTAATAAATGCTAATAAGTGCAGTCATTAACAATTTAGAAATGCATCTAATTATTCTTTGAAAAGCTAAGAAGGGGAGGAAGGGTGATGAAAGCAATACACAGTTTTATTGGCTCTACCTTCATTTCACATACTCCTTTTTAAACTGCAGTCTTTCTTCTTTCCCACAGGAGACAGCCACATGAGGAAGTCAGGAAATAAGAAAAAAAAAGATGACCTTACAGTGGTTTATTACTGTTTATGCCAGTGTCTGGATTCCAAACCACCCTGGAGCAAAAAGGTTTGGAGGAAGACTCATGTCCTGCCCTCCATGGTAGAACATGAATGAACCCCCAGCAACACAGACCCATCACAGGTACACCCAGAGCTGCTTTCAGCTGCTGAAATTGTATTCTGAGAACTTCAGGACTTGGTGGGGATACAATCTGTCTTTACTGACAGCAAGTGTCAAATTTTAACATTAAATGATTGAATCCTGAAGAGCACCTTGTATGTGCACATGTGCAAAAGCACAATTACATGTTATTTGCTTTGCTGACATTCGCTCAGCAAGTTTTAAACTGCATAAAATGTTTTATGTGGTGCAGCTTTCAGGATTGGGCTCATTTTAAGGAAAGGCTGTGAAAATTAAAATTTAATCAGCCAAGGTAAAAGTGGGCCTATGAAAGAGAGAGAGAAGGCAGTGCTTGTACCATGTTTGTTTCTCTGTAGTTTGGATTAGTCACTAATACACACAGTCTGGTCTGTTCTAAGTTCATTAACCCAATTGCTCAGCAAATGTGTCTTTATACATTTACATGGAACAAGCTGAATGCCAAAGATAATCCTGGTTTGGAAAAAGATGAGCTCGAGGTTTTAAACTTGCACACTGTTTTTACTTAAATGCAAAACTTAAACACTCCTGTAGGATCCAAACCCCCAAGAATCCACACCATAATGGGATAAATGTCAGAATTCTCCTGGGTTTGAAAACACTGGGCACATCATCAAGATAAACCCATTAGAAATTTCACATCCAAAAATACTCTTTGAGGACACAGAGTAATGTATCAATACTAGAAAAACCTTGAGAGGTGCCTAGAACCCACTGGGACAATTAAAAGCTCCTGCTACAGAAATAATTGGATGTGTCTGTTTGAGCCCACACGGTGCCAGCTGGGCTTTTTCCCTGACTAGAATGTAACATGTTGGTTTCTCCCCTTTCCAGTGAATGCCTTTTCCAACAGCTCTGTGCCACACACCGGCCTTTGGAAGCTTTGGCTCTCAAATCCAACAGTTTGACCCATTCCATACTGACCTGCTGGAATCCAAGGGGAAGGAGCAGGGTGCTGGGGATCTTTTGTCCTTTGTATGTTGTTGTTTCTCTTTTTTCAAGAAGTAATAACCATTTCAGTGGAATGTTATTAATTCAGTGCCATGCACATAAACAAATCCTGGATTGGCTTTGTCCCTGTGCAGTCAGCAGGGAGTGGTGCAGTCACACCAGCAGCACAGCATCCTCCTCTCTTATTGCAGCTTGCAGAACCAGGAGAAAATAGTGACATCCCAGCCAAATCTGTGTTTTCTTCCCTTTTTCTCTTTTGGCTAATAAATATGCAAATTAAATACATTTAGTAATAGATGTATGTATATTCCCACAGCCTTCACTTGAAGGGTTATCCCACTGAACTCAACAGGAATTCCATATACATTATCATTACAGAACAAAGCCAGCTATTAAGTGATATTTAGTAGCTGATTTTATTCTATCAATTATGTATGACAGTGATGGGTATTTTGTAAAAGATATCTTGCTTCTGAACTTTTATACTGCCAAAAGTAAATAGTAATTTAGGTTTTCAACATTTTTTTAGTCAATACAATAATGTTGACATAACGTGTATTTAAATTATTCATGAGTGGTTGGTAAGAACAGTGAACAGTTTATGCTCTGACTTGCAGGGTAAAGCTCTCCAAAGCTGTTGTGTTTTCAGTCTGTGTTCTCAGCCAAGACAAAATGTGTCTATGTGTAACAGAGGCATAAGAGTGGCATTATGTAGAATTAGCCTGATAAATTGGAGGAGAGGAGCATTCCTGGTGTGTGTGGTGAATGGCTTTTCGACCCCTTTACATATGGGGACCAATGGACTGGGGTAAAGGAGAGTTTGTCAGCAAGTCTCTCAGGTACAGGCTGGCAGCAGAGTAGAAATGCACAGAGTCCTGGATTTTTCCCAGGTTTTCCAGTTCTGCAGCTCCTGGTTGTAATTTCCTTTTGCTTCTGACCACTTGATAGACCTGACAGTCTTTATCTGTTGGGTCTCAATGCAGTTCACTATAAAACTAGGTGATCTTAAATCTTTTTGTTTCCTTCCAAGTCAAACTGGACCAGAAAGGCACGTTTACCATTTAGTACTACTAATTACTTTTTAATTGATATTTATGTTATCATTATTAGGCTGACAGTATGCTCTGCTACACTCTAAATTACCACTCAGGAAGGAGCTCTTGGAGCCATTTGGGGAGAGTTCTGGGACTGTTCAAGAGCTGTCAAAAAGGCAAGAAAAACCCTAAGAATGAAGAGGAGGCTAAAAAAGAAAGTATTTATGGAAAAATACAAATACTTTAAAGTGCCTTATCAGTTCCTGTCCTTCCCATTCACCCAGGCTGGTTTCACAAGTAGTAAAGTTTGATTGGAAAAAATGTGGTGAGATATGGTAGAGATCTGAAATGACTTCCACATGAGAACCAGTTAAACAGACTGAGGCTCTTCAGGGCAGGAGAGAAATGGCTGGAGACAAGGTTATGACAGATCTCTCTAATGTCATGGAGTGAATGGAAAAAGTGATTAGAGAGTGGTTATTCACAAGTTCCCTTGACACCAGATTTATTGCACACCAAATTAAATTATCTGGCAGAAAATTTAAAGCAATGGGAAGTGTTTCCAAGCATGATTAAATTTAGGAACTCATTGCTACAATATATTGCTGGAAGTATATTCAAGTGCAAACACAATTTAACAGAATAGAAGGAAAAACAATTAATAGATTACAAGTACAACTGCCTTGTAGCCTCATACCCCAAATTCACAAATTTTCATGTAGCTCATACAGACATAATTTTGAGAGCACACACAACCCTAACCCACATGGGCACATATTTATATTTCAAAGCTGGGAAAGAGATTCTGTAGCAGGCAGATAATCTGTAGATACAGCTGAGCGTGACTCGAACAGAAAGATTTCTTTTAAGAATTCATGATTCACTACAAAGCCTTTTGTCCAGTGGTACCTTTGCTTATACAAATTGGATTTTTCAGTGCTTGGTGGCTGAGTGAGGAGTTGCATTAGTGCAAAGGTTAAAATGTTACATCATGCTGCCAGAGGTAAATGTTGAAGCTGCAGTGGTGGCAGCTGTGGTGGAACAACAGGTCACTGCTGAGGAAGTATCATTTATCACTCACTCCCCACCCAATCAGTCAAAGGTTTTACAGAGCAGATTAGAGTTCTAAGCTTGCTTTCTTCACCCCATTTTAAGAAAAATTAAAAATCTCATTTTCCACAGACAGGGAGTATGTGATCCAAATGTACAAAATGCAAGCCTAATTTTTCATGGCTCCTGTGTAATGAGCAATGCGTGTGTGCAAACCAGTTCAGATGAAACACATTTTCTTCACAATGCAAAGGAAAATGTGGGACTTGTATGAGAGATTAAACAATAAATGGATTTTTTTCCCCCCAAAGCTTTCCAGACAACAGTTTAGCTTTGACTTCTCCTTAAAAAATGTATTTTTTAAAAGAGGATATAAGTATTTGTGCAAAGGATCTTCCTTATAAAACTTATTCCTGAATTTGGGGCTTTTCTTTGAGGTTGATCAATGCCTCTTCAACTGATTTATCACTGTTAGATCTCTGCAGAACAGGTAAATATAGTACCCTATTTCACAGATGATTAACTAAGGCGTAGAAATCAAAGTCAGGTGAAATTACTAAATCCTTCTTTGCTTTTTTCTCTTTTCTAATTAATGTCTGACTAGCTCACAGCTATGGAAGTTAATATTTCAAAAATATTATTATTAATACAGACAAGCTTGATTATTTGTCTTCAGTTCCTCCAGGTGGAGATGAATGAAAGGGCTGGGCTCTTCCAAGCAGGGTTCTGACTTTTACCATGCAGAAATAGCTTGGGCTGCTATTTAACACAGCCACCATTCAGCAGCCATTTCCTCTTCTGTATGCAGTGCTTCCCAAAAAGGTAGGAAAGGACCTTTTGAATTTGGGGATTACAACTTCAAGGTGTTGTGTGCTCAGGGAAATGTCACTTATTACCATGTGGGACACACCAAGCAGCTCGGAGGATGATTTAGGATTTGACAGCTAACACTGGGATTTCTGCCAAGGAGCCTGACAGGTGTTTTACTGCATGAGTGATTGGAGGGAATAAGACAGAGAAAATGGGTGTGTCTGTCTCTCCAGGGGGTTGGCACCAAAGCAGGAATGAAACAGCAGTGGGAAGGACAACAAAGATGTTAATTTGAAGGAAAACAGTGAGTTAAATTGACTTTGCAAGTGTTCCAGGGAATGGAGAAGAAAAGCATTCACCTTACAGTGGGAGGCAGAGACAGCAAAGGGTATTTTTGGAGAGAGATCTGCTCAAAGAGGGGGAGTCTGGAAACTGCAGCCAGTGAAGGGCTGCTTGAGGGTGTCTGGAGTGGTGGTGGATGCTGATAAGGAGACACAGAGATGTAATTAGATACCTGATGGTGTTAAATGCATTAAATTCCACATGACATTTAAAAGAAGAATGGCAAAGTGATACAGTAGGTTTAGGAATTCACCAGACTTGACAGTTATGCCACTAGCACAGCATGGCACTGAAAACAGACTTTCTTCATAGTTTGTTCAAATCTGCCTTATTTTCTCATACACTATTTTTTATAAGCATCTAATGTAAAAAATATTTAGTGTCTTCTACTTAATGGCTGGGGTTTTTCACAGCTGAAAGAACAAAGCTTATCTCTTCAACAGTGATTAATGAATTGGGTGCATTTGTATTTGGGTACCTATCTCAAAACCTCTCTAAAAATCAGCTTTTCTTTGAAGAAACTTTAATTTTCAGGAATACTAAGTATCAGGTTTCTTTAGGATGTCTCATTCAGGGCAGCATACATGGCATCCTCTCTGGAAGAGAGAGAGCAATCACTACTGAGTTGGCAAGATTTTACAGAATAGTTTTTGTCATCCCTACAGGTAAAACATGAAGACGTGTCAAAAGGTGTCCATAAACAAAAGGGTAGTTAAGAAGGTTGGACTGCAGGTATGTTACCTGATGGGTTTCTGAATGACAAGGGAAAGCAACTCATCAGAACAGAGTTTATGCCTTTTTTCTTTCTTTCTTTTTATTCTTTTTTCCTCCCAAACAACCTAATTCAGCATTCAGTAAATTCGGATAATATGTGCATTTTTTTTTTGCATGGGTGGCAGAATAACCATTTTGCTGCTGTGCAAGCAGTATGTACTTTCTGGAAAATACTCCATAAATCTTGCCTTTGCAAATGGAAGAAATCCTGTGCTCCAGCAGCTTTGTAGAAAAACCAATGTTCTATCTTACTCCTGTGGAATTGTTCCTATTTCCACCAGTGCTTTTTTCTGTAGTCTCTGTATAACATTTCCAGCTAACATGAGGTGTGTTCCCTCATCACTCAGCTCTGTGGTGGTTTCCACTGCTATAAGATCAACATGGCAAACCATTCTTACAAACAGACTTTGCTGGAGGGTTTTTTTCCCCCTTGAAGTCAAGAGAAATAAATTTTATACCTGGATAGCCCCATCAAGTGTGTAGTATTAAGAGGGTTTTCTTCAGCAGCTGTAGAATGTCTCACATCCTGGAGAAGGCACAGTGTACATTATTTTAAAGGTGGTTATGTCCTAGGATTTGCTGCCAGAAGAGCTACAGAGTGAACTTGCCATTCATTAAGGACCATGAGAGTGTAACACCAAGGAAGCAGAGGCCCAGAAGGCAGGGTGAGGGCACAGACCTGGTTCTGAAGCACATGATGTGCTGCTCAAACTCAGCCCTCTCCATGCAAAGCACTTGGCATGCAAATGTCAGGGAGCATTTTCTAACACGAGAGCAGCGCAGGCCACAGAAACCTTGCAGCACTTTTAGTACATCCCAATGCAATGTGAGGGCACTTCCCTGCCAGGATGTGACTGGAGTAAAAGATTATAACAATCCAAATTCAATATCATTTACCATTTTTTTAATACATCAAATTATTTCATAAATTTGAGTTTTAAAAACCCCGCCTGTATATTATATTAAATTTAGATTTTTAGTGAGAATAAGAGGTCTTGCTGTATGTTCTGAGCAACACTGGTGCTTGCCACAAAATGGTTACTACAGGATGTCAGTTTCTTGCTTTAGCTGCCCTGAAAGCTCTTCCATTAAAAGCAAATTCATCTAGTTGCCAATATGAAGCAGAAGATCATGAAGAAGCAGCTTGATCCTTACGTGACACCCCAGTGAGCCTTGAGAAGTAGGAAAGGACTGTTTTTTGTAACTCTTGTAACACAGCTCAGCTTCCTTTTGACCAGATTTTGTTTTCAGGCCTTTTAAGGATGAATTTATGTGATTTGACATTAAAATAAAAATACAGGAATGATGATGGACAGTTCTATGACTGTGTACAAAAAAACCCTGTAACATTACAGGTTAACTATTTACAGCATTGTTTTGGGGTTATTTCTGGATTACTCTTCTGGGCATATACAGTGAATATATTTACTCTGGACATTGTAATCCTTCTCACACAGAAACTGAATAATAAATTCAGCCCACACACAGTCTGCAGTTTGAGTCTGAAGATTTTCTTACCTACAGCCTAAAGCTGATATAAAATGTAAACACTTTTAATATATTTGTAAAATAGGGATGTATACAGGATACTGCAAAAGCTGGTAGTAATGCCCACAGGCAGAACATAAAATATATTCTTCACATTCATTGTTTTCTGCCTTCCTTAGGGTCTTCCCAGTTAACTCTGCAGAAGTATGTGCATGTTTAAAACAGAGATTGTTTTTGGTTGGTCGGGCTAGTTTGGTTTTTTGCAGCAGGCAGGAAGGGTATATTGTCAGGAATAACAGGCTCTGAAACAAATGAAGTATTTTGGAGGTGCCATGGAAAGATTAAAGACAGTTGGGCATGAGAACTGAAAGAGAAAGTGATGAAGATGGGCAAAACTGATAAGGAGGCACAGAACCCCTGGGTGGCTTCGACTTTGCCAGCACAGAACAGATGTGTTCAGCTCCCCGTGCCAGCCCTGCCCTGCCAAGAGCTGCCTGTGAGGACTGAAATCTCTGCTCCTGCTCTGACAAGGCTGGTCACCCCTCTCGTGGAGACACAAAGCCATGGCAGAGGCGTTGCTTTCCCCAGGCACTTGTCTCGTTTACAATGGGGCTGGTTTTTCCATGCCCTGCCTGCCAAGGAAGCTGAATCACAGAGGAACATTTGACTGCTGTGTGCTGCTTGTCTTGGCTCTCTCGTGAAGTGAGAAAAACAAACAAATATGAGCAGTGTAGTGTAAGAATGCACAGAGCAGAACTTCCCTTCTCAAAACAGTGCATGGAGGGGCTATAAAAGGGCTGTGTGTGACATGATTCCAGTTACCTGGATAATCCAGCCAGGGATAATAAGGATTTGACTGTACATCCACACCAGCAGGACACTACTGAGTGTAGAACTGGCCCTGCTGAAGCTGAGAATCATGAGTTTCCTTTTCTACTGGTTTAATGAGGAAATTTCTCACCCCTTTCCTCCTATCCCAGTAACACGTATCCTAAACTGGTGGGAGGCAGCTCTTCCTCATGATGTGCTGCCAAATCCTCAGCCTTTGCAATGGAAGCCACAGCCCAGTCATGCACAGACTAGAAGGGTTTGGAACATCAGTCTTCAGGACTGTCAAAGCAGCACTGCAGAATTTAGACAGAACATTTAAAAATGGCAGTCTTTTCACAAGAGTTTTATTTTTATTGTAAGCTGTAATTCTCCTCCTGTATCTCTGCATTCAGAGTGAAATGGTAAAGGCTGCGTGTTGCAGAGCACTTACATCAGTGAGATTTATCTCAGCACATGGAGAGAGGAGAATGATGATAGCACAGGGAAAAGGGATTGTAAAGACAATCAGAAAGTGTGGCAGAACAGGCACTGATTGCACTGGAAAATCCATAGAGGCCAAACAAAATAAATAGAGAAAAATGAAGAGGACGAATCTGTAGTAAAATGAAAGCATTTGTTGGGATTTTATTATTTCCTTTCATACCCAAGTTTGTCATCCAGAATTTGATGAACAATGAAGAAGCCCTGATTTCAATGCTCAGCAAAGGGAATTGGTGCTCAAGTCCAATAAAGTAAAGCTGTTTGGCATTATTTGCTTTAAAGGTGCCTTCCAACCCAAAACATTCTATGATTCATTCAGAATTACACTGAGTGGTGCATTCCCCAAAGGGCCGTTTTTTCTGTGGAAG
This sequence comes from Urocynchramus pylzowi, assembly GCA_013397555.1. Taxonomy (NCBI): domain Eukaryota; kingdom Metazoa; phylum Chordata; class Aves; order Passeriformes; family Fringillidae; genus Urocynchramus; species Urocynchramus pylzowi. The sequence goes on from VZRH01004945.1 coordinate 255,188, forward strand.
TTATGGAGGCTGTGAAGTGGCAGAAATGCCAGGCAAACTCTGAGTTATTAATCAGACATGCATTTGTTCCCAAAAGCTTCTCTTTTATTGCTGTTCTTTCTGCTAAAAGTTTCCTGCTTTGCTTGCCAGACTCCCAGAGTGTGTGAAGGGCGACCATTATCTACAGAAAAACTGGAAAAACATGGAAGAATCCTGATTTGAAAATTCACCCGACAACTTTTTTAAGGTTCTGGCTGTTCTGCAGGTGTGTTCTCCAGAGCTGCTGCAGCTGTGGAGGTGAGAGGAACCCAGGTCTTGATTCCTTGTGTGATGAGGGTGGGTAGAGCAGGCACCTGTGGGTGAAATTCCTGCACTGAAAAGTTACCAGATGAAATAATTTAGGATTTCATTAAATGAAGATTCATTTTTTACAGTACATTTTGAACTCTTCAGGGGAAAGATGTTATGACAACCATTGCCTTATTAATCAGTATAATTTGATTATTATGTCATTGTTGATTTATTTACCACCTCAGTGTAAGTGACATCTGTCATAAACTGTTAGGACTCTCGAGGAGAAACATTAACTCGAGCTCTGAAAAGGGGGGGTGTTCCCAGTTGTTGCATCCATGAGCTATTCAGGTTTTGTAAATTGTCACAGATCCTACAATCCTCTAGACACCTTTTGCTTCAGCAACGCTGAAAAAAACCAGCAGCTCCTTCTCAAGAACTTAAGTTGAGCTCAACTCTTGTAGTTCTGGAAGTTATTGGCCGGCGAGGAAGGACATGAAGGGAGAAGAGCACACTGACAGCGTCACCTCTGAGCGCTGTAACCAGGCAGCACCTCTGACCAAAATGGCAACGATGCCACCTCGTGTTTGGTGCTCTCATCACAGTTGTTCCCCTGACTGCGGGACTAAGAGAAATCTCTTACAGGCAGCAGTTTATTTTTGCACATATTGACTGTTATCATGCCTTACAAAGACAAACATTTAGCACCCAACACGTCCAGATCAGACTCTCTGTATTGTCTTTATGTTTTATAACGTTCTCTAACATCTACAGCATAGGCTGAGCATCTACTCAGTACAGATATGCTGATTTCCATCTCTAAACAGCATTGACTCTATCTGCTCTTCAGTTTTGCTCTCCTTTGTACAAAAATTGCCCAAACACAGGATAGTTGTAAGATTTAAGACAATTTTTTATGCACTAAATATTTTATTCAGATTGGGGGGGTGTGGCAGTTGACATTGAGTTTATTCTGGAGTTAGTTCCTGATTATGGATTAATTCTTGCCTTACTAACATCAGTATTGAAAAGCCAAGCATCATTAGATGCATTTCCCAGGTTTCCAGCTGAAGGTACATTTTACATTTTCCCCTGATTACCTCAGCATGTGTTTGCCATCACTTTGCAGGGAAAGGCAGTAGAATGACACACCTGAACTTGTAGACAGTGATAAATATGTGATATTTATGAACCTGTCTGGGCTCAAATGTGTATTTCCTGATGGGTCACAGTTGCTGGATGATGGAAGTGGTGACCTAGTGATTTTCTTAGCTGATGATTTTAATGAACTGCTTCCCTGCCTGTCAAAGCTTCCTGAGGGCCCACTGGGGAGAAATTCTGTTTATCCTTCAGCCACAAGAAGGGGAAACAAGGCCAGGTGAGCATCATGATGTGTAATATTTTACTGATTAATGGCCTTATTTTGTTCCTCCTCATTATCAAGAGGTAATTGTTTCTGAGGGAAAAGAACCAAGAGCACAGATTTCTTTGACTTACAGAAATTAAAGATAAGTAAGTTCTTAAAGTTCTGTAGAGCTCCTGCTTTTCTCTTTCTATATGTGGCAGTGATAAATTAGTATTTGTACAGGTAAAGAAGTCATATTTTCCCCTGTCCATGTTTTTCTTTTCCTCCATCTCAAAATCCAGTGGAAAAGCTTCCCTCCACAAACTCTGTGGGCCTGATTTGGTGCTCAGAGAAATCAATTGCAGTGATTCTGGCAGATAAGCATGATAAGGTCTCCTGATCTCTGAAACCTCAATTCCAGCATTTGCTTCTATATCTTTTAACTTCCTTGCAGCCCTCAAAAGGTTTTGAGAGCCCCCAGTTCTGCTATTCTTCTGGGATTGTTTCACCATGATCTGGGTCAAGTTTCATTGTCAGGGCTGTTGTGTTACCCTGTGGCAAACAAAAAGAAATCTTAATTTACCAGCTTGGAAGCTCCAGGTTGAACTGTGGTTACAGAGGGTGGAACCTTCATCTTGGTCATTCCTCACTATATGGAACTGCAGGCAGAGTTTGTGAAATTTCATTAATAAATGAAATTTATTTAAATATCACATATAAAAAATAATGGAGACAAAGGGGCTTGTCCTCAGCTGGAGGGCACGAGCCAAGCTGCCAAACTTTATACCAGCTAAGGAGGCAACCTAATGTGTCTGCCTGCATGTAAGATGAGAGGATTGTGCCAAATGTAATTAGCTAATGTCTGAGCAGCTCTGTGAGCTCCCAGAGCAGGATGCCAGTGTGAATGTTAGAAGTCTCTAATGGTTTTGTCTCTTATGCATGCTTTTGTTTGATGATGGCTCTTCTCTTTCCTATTGCCACCTGGTTTCTCCTCTAAAAAGAAAACAGATTGTCTTTTTTGCTTCTCCAGCATCAGCATAATGAAAAATTTTCTGCTTCTTTCACTGTGAGGTGGCAAAGAGCTCCTCCTCCTGCTTCCTGAAAAGCTTAATTTCCTCAGGCAGGATCCTCTGCTCTACTGAAGTCTTTATCTGCCAGTTTAAAGGACTGAAACAGAGCACTAAGAGGTCCATACCCAGACAAAAGAGGATTTGGGCTTTTTGAGCTTGAGAGGGCTTTTTCCTGTAGATATCTTAGATTCTTCCAAATACTCCCATGAGCAATCTCACAGTCTTACACTCTCAATTTCAGCAGACCCTTGCAAAGGAGGTTCAAAGTAACCTGTTTAACACCTGGACATGCACCAAGAGTCCAAGCAGCTTGCTAAAGGTCACCAGAGCATATGGTGGAGCTGCTCAGATCAGAGTTCTGTCCCATCCTGTTCTGACCCTCTACAATTTCAGCTGATGGAGCAGTCACTAACAAATTCCATTAGCCAAAACAAGCCATGAAAACCTGGGTTGGTCACTTGCTTGGAGGGGATTCAGACAATGAACTCTTTCCTGCTGTCCATTCCCAGTGTCACTCAAAGCCCTCCCTCCTCAGGTTTTACCTGTGACACTGAAATAAGATTTGCCTGGGTGTCACTGGGCAGAAAGCTCTGGTTCCATGAGAATTTCCTGGATTTTGGGCTGGCATGTGCTACAGGAAAATTCATTAATTAAAAGAGTAAATCATGCCTCTTTCAGCACTCACCCTTCCCTTCTGCTTCACAAGGGTTCTGAAATTGTCCTCTCTATTCTCTTTTCCAAGGAAAGATTTCACCTTGATAGAAAAGAAGCCAACCATCCTATTTTATCAGCAATAGTCCCTCTGTGCATTATACTGGACATAAAAAACAGCATCTTATAAATAGGGATTATAAAATAAACATCTCTGTCTTGGAGATAGGCTGTTTTATTGGAAAGAAATGTCACTGGAGGGGTATTCAGAAACTGGGGTGCATCTTCCTAATTGGAATTTCAGATTTATGTATCACCACTCTGTTCTACTGTCTTGTAACTTAATGGTACCACACCAGCATGTTAAAGAGATCGAATTATGTTTAGCCTGGCATACTAATAACAATAATTCTTTCTGCTAAGTCTCAAAAAATATCACTGTTGTATCATTGCAGAAGATAAAAACTCAGGCTTACAAACTCCGGGATATTTGGGATCTGCTCCAGCTCCTTTTAAGGTCAGTGGAAAAGATTCTTGTTTACCCTGATGAGTGTTGATGACTGTAAAATCAGAATAGATTATTGTCATAAGTGCCATGGCTGATCTTGTAACCAGCAGTTTGATCTGGTGACTGGGTCTGTGTAGCCACAATCCTACACACAGAATACATTTCCCACTAGGAAAACTGACCCACCACAACAAGAAAATGTTCAAAGACAGACAAAGATGAGACCAAATGCCGCTGGGAAGAATTCTCAGGTGCCCTAAGCTTAATTTTCATGATTTTGAAACAAAAACAGCTGATCATGAGGAGCTGGGAGGAGGTACCAGGGCCTGAAATTGCCCTGGTTTTGTACTCTTCTTAATCATTTGAACATCAAAAAGGGGCTGTAGATGCATTTTGATCGACCTGATGTAGTATAAGGCAGATCCTTGATTATTCTGCAGTCAAAAAGGGAAATAAAGACTGTATTCCACCAGAAGGGAAAAACTCACTTTTGCACACAGTACAGCAACCTTTAAACTCTTCCCCCACTGAACGTGCCTCCCCAAGGAGCTGGAATGCTCCAGCTACACAAACCTCCTGCAGGCTTTGGGCTGATGGCTGCATCAGTCCCACACTACAACATTATTGTTAGTGGTGTCAGTCCTGATTAACAGTGCCCATTTTCAAGATTCTGATTTTTCCATTGTTGATCCAGATTTCTGCAGTGCACTTCACAGGGGCAAGATTAGACCTGAAGTAAGGGAAGGCTGAAAATGAGTCCTTTTCTCTTTGTTGACATCTTTAATTTTTTTCCCCCTGGCAAATGGTTGTTTCTTTCCCATGTAAATTATATTGTTTGTTACTAGGGTGGCTGTATTTTAGTACATTACATTGTAAATTGCACCCAACCATTACATGATCAATTTGGTCATTGTGCCATAAATTGTAGCAGATTTTTAAAAGAACTTGTCATGGTTGACCACTCCAGCATCTAATTTATTTCTAGGGCCAGGCTACTGTAACAGTCATCAAAACATTAAACACAGAGAGTTCATTAGAGCATTTCTCAGAATATTCCAGCAAATCTTTGCCTTTCAAGGGCTGCTGTTCCTTTCCTGTGGCCCTTCAAACCATACTTACAGAGGAAAGCAGGTTGAAGCTAAGGGAAATACACATATTCTGTAATGAAAACTTTGCATTACAGCAATGTCCAGCTGTTCCCATTTCTTGTAGGAAAAGAGGAAGAACTGTGACAATCTAAGTGGCTGAGAGAAAAATGGCAGAAAACCAAGCTTTTGCTCCTGTAAAAAACCAGACTTGATTACTGCAGGCTTCTAAAAGGAATCCCGGGCATGAGCAAGGGCTGAAAGTTGTTCAACTTTTTTGGAAGCCCTCTACAAATTCCACAAGAGAGTTACCAGATTTTCTCACATGTGAAGTGTCAAAGGAAAATACTGAAATTATTAAACAAGACAACCATTTAGCATGGAAGCTCTGTGGGGATGAGCAGACTCTGTGGGCAGTCAGACTCAGTCATGGGCAAGGAGCTGTTAATCTCCCCCTACAATTGCAGTTTCTATAGCTAAAGGGGAGAAAAATCCATTTACCCTCACAGAAATCCACAAGTTCCTACAAGTAGCCCCCCAAGGAGTTTTTGCCCTGTGACAACTGCATCTGGATTTTTGACAGTCATGAAGCATAGCATGGCAATTCTGTCCCAAACCAGAATATTTTGGGATGTTATTTATCAATCTGATGTGCTGGTGTCTGTACCGTGGCTTGTCTTGGTGTCAGAGGACAAACACATTGAATTCATGCATTTGAACTTTTTAAAATTGTGATAAATGTAATGTGTAAATTGGGAAAAATAACAAGGTCCTGTTATGTCTACAAGCAGGTTATTTCCTGGTGGGTTCCTATCCCACAAAGTGTCTCACTTGCTTTTTCTTCATTAAATGATCTCTGACACAATAATTACCTGAGCCCTGGGCCATGTTCACCAGTGCACCCAAGGCCACTGCAATTCCATTGAAATAAAGCTGGAGTGGCCTTGATCAACCAGATGCAAATTTGATGACTGCTCTAATTACTGTATTTGGGAGCCCTTAATGAAAGAACAGTTCGGGTGTGTATGTGTGAGAGAAGGAAAGATGCCTCCTTTGGGATGCTACACAATGGGAAAGTGCTAGGTATATTAAATATTTATAGAACAATTAGTATTCAGTTCCTCCCACAAGTTCAGATGTGAGTCCAGATCCAAACTTTCCCTAATGGGTGTATTTAGCCTTTTGTTCAAGACTTATCCTGCTTGTAACATAACTATGCACAGCCCTGCCTGTGTTTTCCTGTTGCTTGTGTTGTGTGAAGCTGGAGCTGAGCCAGAGAATTCCATGATCCTCTAATATTGAAATCTGACTTCATCAGACAGGTCAGAAGCCAGGAGATAGAATGGAAAAGGACAGGTCATGGAAAACACCCAAAGACATCTTCACATGTGTTTGGGCTCTTGCAGGCTTGCACAGTCACCTTATTTATTGACTTCAAATTGTGATAGCATTTCAGAAGGTTATCACTGAATGAAAAAGCAATCTCAGACTGTGAAGGTAACTTTCATTTTTATCTGAACCTTTCACTGGTCACATATATTTACCATGAATAATTTAGCAAAGTTAACAGCTCATCACAAATCTTTGGTGTTTCCAAAGCCACAGCTGTGGCCCACAATGAAAATAGGAATCTGCAGCTGCAAGGGTAATATTGCAAAGTTTTAAAAAATTGCAAAGGTTTAAACTAAGAAAAGCATTTCTCGCACGATACCTGTTACAGCATCAGTGTACAGATAGAGCCCCACAGGCACTGCTGAATCAGTAACACTCACAGAAATACAACAGCAAAACCAGTCCTGATCCATAAGGTTTAAGGAAGGGAATGTGTATCCTTCCAGTCATTACAGTTTCCACTGCTTAATATGCTACATATTAAACTCTGTCCACTTCAAAAGCAGAAACAAGGTACTGTTTCCTTTGCATAGTGTTGACAAGTAATTTGATTCAAGTATTCATTTGGAGTTACCAAATGAGAAATAGTTTAAGCAGCCTTCCAAACCTCACTCTATTCATTTCTCCTCATGCTTCAGTTTAGTGCTTTCAACATGTCTGAACAAAATGCTTCTATCTACAAGCTTCTCTTCAAACAATATCATCACCTGAAGAGCAACTAAAAGATACCAAAACATCTAAAACCAAATGCATAATGACTATTTTCCAAAGCCTGTGGTAAACAAAACTTTAACAAACCAAATTGTGAAGATATTTGTGTTTAATACCTCAGGGGGAAAAAAGGAAGGTAGAATGGAATGCTTTCTGCAGCTGAATTTCAGGCAGAAATTTAAAAGACAGTTCAGCTCAGTTCACTATAAACAGAGACTTCCAAGCAAAGACCTATCAGTGCAAAGCAAATTTGGACACCAAAATGAACAAAATATACCAAGGAAAGAACTGATTTAGCAGGAGACCTGCAAAGAGGAAAAGCTGGAGACACTGGTGGCGGCCTGGGAACAGAAAGGAGCCATTTCTCTCCACTGGCTGCTGGAGTGGCACAGATTTCCTTACAACTTCACAGCACCAAGAACCAATATTGCAGCTCTGGCTGTGCTCCTTCATAGCCACAGTCCCTGAGTTTGGGAAGTGTTGCTAAGAGGCCTGGCAATTGTGGGGATGGGCAGCTAGCAGAAAAGGGAGGTTCCCACAAGCTTGGCAAGGTCAGAATGATCAGATACAGAATTGTCTTTGAAAAGAGAAGGGTGAATTAGTTTTCCCCTGCTCCCCTGCAGAATATTTCTGCACAAGGACTTATTAAACCAAGCCAAAATACTACTTTTTGGAATATGGGAGGCCTCCATCCAACCTCTTGTGTCCCGTCTCCAGGTGATCCCCCTTTTGGGTAAGGGGAAGAGTTGTATTGAGCTATGTGACAGAAGAACAGCCCTGCTGTGTATGCATAATTGAAACCCCATGGGCTTTCCTCCAAAACAGGGATGGATTTTACTATCATGGGATATTGTGATGAAGTATATAAGAACTAAATTACTGTGCAATGGATGCAGTATGAGAATTTTAGGCACCGAATTACTTCATTTCCAGTTTATATTTTTTCTTCCCTTAGAAGGTGGGGAGGTTCTTTGTTCTCTCAGGAAAGATAAAGCATGGGTAAATGTTGGAAGATGGTGACAGTACTTTTTTTTCAGGTAAGCAGAACTCAGCTTAGAGCCTGATGTTCCCTTTGACTGTTACTGTTTCATGTCTGGACATACATGTTAGCCCCAAAGGACCTCTGGGCATTAAACTGCCATTTTTGGTCTTTATGTGGACTTGTGTGCAGACACTGGAACTTCTTTGCAGAATCACTCTGAGCTGTGAACATGCCTTTGAGGAGAGTCCTACCAGTTAGGAATACAGCAAAATGTGGTGGAGAGACCATATTCCACCATACAAGGAATCCTACTGGCAAGCCATAGCATCTGAAATCAGGAGACCTTTCCAAAAAAAAGCATTTTGCAACTGTCATGTCTCTGGCCCATCTGCTTTGCCCATCGTGATAAGCAATTTATCCATGATCTTGCCTTACTCATATCCCTGGAAAAAATTGCTTCTCTGTGCAGAGTGATCAGTTTCTCTTTCAAGTTTCAGCATGAAGTGCAAGGCTGTAAGCAGCAATATTGGATACTCTGACTCATTCCCTTGGAAGGCTATTTTTATGATTGTTCATGGAACTATATCTTAAAACTCTCAGGTCACGTTCTTAAATCACTTTCACAGCTTTCTTCTGAGCCGTCTCAGCGCAGTGGTTCTCCTCTCTGAGGTTACAACTTCTCCGAGGCTCTCGGGGCTGTAACTGCCCTCCCTCTCGGCAGCCTTCGAACCCAAAATGTTGGCTGAGGACCTCCTTCCTTTTCCTCACCTCGGTAAGTGGCTACAAGTCAGTGCCGTTTAAAATTTAATAATCAGTCTCGTCCTAACAGGACATAGTTCTTGGATTTTAACCCATCTTCTACACAAACCACTAAATTCAGCCACACTAACTGCCTCCTGACAGAACCTTTATCTCAAGAACCTCTTAATGAGCTCTCATTAGCACAAATTGGCTCTGAATATCTCACCACTTCCTATCTCCTGCTTTCTCTGCAATCCATTAGCATCTGTTAGCAGCCTCGTTTGAACAATTAAACTTTACGGTTTCTAGAAACACCCAAGAAACGCCAGGTTCTACTATTAGATCTGTGTCTTTGAGAGACCTGGGGAGGGATTCACACGGTCCAGCTTAACAGATCTCAAATTCTACCTGCACTTCATTGTCCTCAGAGGAAGATTTAACACAGGTTGTTGATGTTACTCGTGACTCTGCCAGTCTCTTGGAGGTCCCCTGGAAAAGCACTAAAACTCAATGTCTGTTGTTAAACCGGAAGAATCTACATCCTTTCCTCACAGCCCAGGGTCACGTTTATCTGGCTGATCTCTGCACACAACTTTGCCTTCTTCTCAGAGTCGATTTGCCACAGCTTTTTGCCGTCCTTGTTTATGTCCACCTTGCTTGGCTCAAACTGCCCTAAGCAGCTGGATTTTCTCAGTCATGAGCCTGATAACAGGTTCTTATTGAACTGTGTTTCAACCACCGGCAGGCAAACTCGAACTCTAAGCCATTACAATGGGTCCTGAAGGTGTGCTCATGGACTAAGGGCTTGAGGGGCCCTGGAAGATGCTGATCCCTGGCAGAGGATATGGACTCCATCGCTACTGAAATCAGCCCCAGCTGTAACTGTGTGGTGTGATGTGAACTGTTTTTCCTGTACTTGTCTGGTGACTGTGTTTAAAATCCCCTGAGAACAAACAGATCAGAGATTTTACAGCTGCACAGAGCTTGTGCCTGAACATTAATGGCTACATTGGCAAGCAGATGGGAGCTGGTCTTTCTTACTCTTTCCTAAAGATGTACCATCTTTTCTTTTGACATTTTGATAAATCAGCAGATTCTCACTCTGTGTTATATTCCAGCCATGCAGCTGAGAGACAAAGTCTATGAAAGTGAAAACACTGCACCTTTATTCCTTATAAAAGTTTTTACTGTGTCACATCTTGTAGGATAACATCCAGAACAGGGAAACGGTGGCTGCATTCAAGTCTATTGCAAAACTCCTGGGGATAAAAATGTCTTATTCGTAAAGCTGTAAGCACACCTTACTATTTTTTAAAACTTTAATTAATGAAATGCTCTCAGGATGAGCCAGCAAGAGCAAAATCTCAACTTCAGCCTTCATCTGACCAAAAGTCTGCATTTTGCTGATACAGGTGTGAAGGGTTTTTAGGGTAACATAGCAGAAACAGCCTGTTCCTTTCTCAGTGTAGGCTGCCATGTCATTGCTCACCAACTTGAAAACCTTTATGGAAGTAGATTTTTATTTACTTGTGGTTGTTTGGGGATTTTTCCCCCCCATATTGTAGGTTTTAGGCATAATATTGATTTCCTTGCTCACTTTCGTGCATCCCCCAAAGTGGGTTTCATCTTACAGATGTCATGTTCAGTAAGAACTAAATCATTTGCTAAAAAATTTACCATAATGCTTTAAGTTCGTTAGTTTCTGCTGCTTTTTCAACGTTTTTGCTAAGTTCAGCAAGAGGCTGGGGTTAGGAGATGGCAATTTCAGTCCAGATGCGAGGAAATGGCTTTGCGGACTTTACCCCCCTTGCTGCAGCGGCTCGGACACTTGGAAACGCGAGTTTAAGAACGCAGCGCAGTTCTCCCGGGGGCTGTGCAAACTCGGTTTGAGTCCTTTAACTGCAGGCGCTGAAGAAGTTCCGTAAAGGCCGGACCAGCCGCAGGTTTTGCGCCCCGGCCGCGCTGCGGCAGCGCCGGGGGCGCTCCCGGGGCCGGGCGGGAGCA